>JAWPHD010001379.1:0-327843 GCA_037043455.1 Cyrtodaria siliqua
TTCGAGTGTATAGTAGAGAAGTGTTTAGTTCATGTGATTGAAGTGTAAGATAAGTCTCCTGTCATGATAGATTAGGTCATCTTTCTGAGTGAAGTGAAAAACCACTTTGTATATTGTTTAAAACTTAGTTTGAAGCTTGGACAAGTACCGTCTGACTGGAGAATAGCTAATATGTTACTCCCATATTCAAGAAGGGGTTAAAGTCTGATCCTGCCAATTATAGACCTATAAGTTTAAACTTCTCAAGTGTGTAAAGCTATCATTAGAGTGCATATTGTGAACCATCTTGTTAAATATTCTTTAATTAGCAAGTCTCAACATGGATTTATGAAGGGGAAATCATGCCTCACAAACTTATTGAAATTTGATGACATTACACAGGCCGTGGATGAAGGTAAGCCGGTAGATGATATATACTTGGAGTTCTCTAAGGCTTTTGATACTGTTCCTCATGAGAGGCTTATGAAATTTTTTACAGCCATGGCATAGCTGGTCATGTGTGGAATTGGATCAAGGAATGGCTTAGTGGTAGACAAAAGAAGTTAGTCTTGAATGGTGTCGAGTCTAAATCTGCGCCTGTCCTGAATGGAGTACTTGGACCAGTTCTTTCCTTACCTTTTAATAATGACATTGATTCAGTTGTTTCAAGTGGCATACAGAAATTTGCTGATGATACGAAAATATATCGATCTGTTCATTCCGAAACAAATATTAAATCATTACAAGATGATATAGTTAACCTTTGTAAGTGGTCTTAGGACTGGCTAATAGTATTTAATACAAAAATGTGTAAAGTTATTCACTTTGGCATGGATATATATATGTGTATGTAGATCTATGACTTTGGCTATAATAATCCATATTATGCTTACAACATGGGCAATGAACTGCTGGAGTGTGTGTCTGAAGAAAAATATTTAGGAGTAATTATTTCAAGCGATCTTAAGACTTCTAAACAATGTGTAGCAGCTGCCAAAAAAGCTAACAGGATATTAGGTATGATTAAAAGACACTATTATCAGATTGTACAAGTCATTAGTACGACCTCATGTGGAATATTGTGTGCAGACTTGGTCTCCTAGTTTTGTTAAGGATATTGAACTACTTGAACAAATTCAGCATAGAGCTACCAAACTTGTAACCGACATAGCACATCTACCTTATCTAGAAAGATTAAAATGTCAAAATAGTACAACGCTTGAACTTCGCAGGCACAGAGGTGACATGATAGAAACCTACTAAATACTTTTTAAGTGGAAGAGAAGGAATTGATCCGGGCGATATATTCGAATTTAACATTAGTATTACGCGGGGAAATTCACTAAAGCTGAAGAAACCCAGAGCTAGACTCAACACACGGCAGAGCTTCTTCAACCACAGAGTATGAATGGTTACAAAAACTCCATTGATAGACACTTTTATGCGATATGTTTTTTTTTATGGACACCAGCTCGCTTAACCCATTGGCCGTACTCTAGGGTGCGGCTACAGGTATAAACATTTGCCATCCCTTTTCAACCGGGAGGTACCCGGGAAATCAACCGTGGAATAGTATCACCAACAACAACAACGATCAAGCGTTTTTCGATATTGATTATTTTGCGTTGCGTTTCCCGGGAAAACCACTTTCTCTTTTTCTTAGTGGAAATTTTCTTGATATTATCCCTGATTGTGAGCGTGTAACTATTCTAAACCGACCAACACGAGTATTCCGACCAACACGAGTATTTGATTCATTAAATTAATGGCATGTAAGTAAAAGAATCCCAGAAAATGAAATTAGTGTTGTACAAGCATGGGGGATAAGTGGGTGGGGTAAGACGAAAAGCTTAACCAGGGCTGTCTTTCTACCATGGGGGAATGGGTCCGGGTCCCTCAGAGGAGGGAATTTTCTCGTCAATTTCAGTAAAAGGGGGAATTTGAATGAAAGTTCAAACATCCATAACACATTATGATATCGTCAATATAAAATGAAATCATGCTGATTAAATAGATATATAACACTAAATAGACAAATAAAGCAAGGACTTAAGCATACAATAACACAATTGTATTGTTGTTTATGCCACAGACCTAATAACAATAATATTAATATGTCTGTGTTTATGCCAACCAATATACATTTAACAATAAATGGGTTCAAAACAGACTTGAAAAATATGTATGTTGACTAGCTGTAAGAGTTAGACTATGTTCAAAAAGTACCAATGACAGTTATGTCATTTACTTTCTTCAACACAAGCACAATTAACACTCAGTTCCAGTGCTCCAAGGCTAGTGGGTCCTGAAAATCCACTAGCCCTGTGTTTTTTTTCACTAGCCCTGATTTTTTTTGTCAACAGCCCTGTTTTTTTACTTGCCTTAAACATAATGTGTCCGTTTATATTTGTCTTTGTCAGTTATCATTTATCTTGTTTGGCAATACTTTTACGTATCTCGTTTCAGTAAAATTTATTTAAATGAACCAGCTCACTGAGGCCTGACTCTGTCTATTATTTATACCCAGCTGACGACATCTCATTATGTTAAAGCTGATTCTGATTTAACGGATTCAGATACTCATTATAATTCATTAAATACTGAGAAAAATTAAAAAAAAATCAGCAATTCTTATCTTCTCATAACCAATTGATGTATGTTTAAGTTGCGTTGGCAGTAGTCATTGGGTGAAAGCGTAGCAACGGTAAGATGGAACAATTTAGGATTTGTTTTTTGTTTTTTTTAGCATTACCCCACCCACAAATTGTATACAGTGATACAAGTTTTCAAGTCCATTTCCTCCAGGAAGGCATTTTAATCGGCAAAATACATTGGAAAATAAATATAAACTGTTAACTGTATATGAAAATAACTGTTTAAAATATATTTACAAAGAAATCGATATTTCTTCTCACAAATATATTACATATATTTCCGTGTATCTTATCAGTTTCGCTTCGCGGGAGTTCTTTCCCCTGAGTCAGGAATTTCTAAATGTTATCTAATTATTGAAATATTTCGCTTATCACAGTTTCATATAAAGCATGCTTCCATTATCAAAAGTCCATGGTCTCTTTATTCATCAAAAGTCGCCGACAAATCAGCGTGATTGTGTAGATTGCGATTCTGTATCGGCCTATTTGTAATCGTTTGAGTCTGTACCACCATTTTGAGCTGACCACGTGACGAACATATGATCAACCAGTAGTATTTTTAAAAAGTGGTTTCATTGGCTAATCGACCCGAGTTGAAATACTACACATCAATTTATTGGATAATGCCGACCGTCAATTAAGGTTCTTGGAGGATGGACTTACAGCATGTTTTGTTTTGATGTTGAAAATCGCCGACGCCCGTGGCGAATGCTAATTGAATTACCTAAGCGAGTGCAATTAACAGATTATGACACATGTGGGGGGGTGTTTTATTACAGGTGCCTGACGGGCGCGTGTTTGTTATACACATATCTTGTAATTTAGGCAGTGGGATTTTTTTAAATATTTTTTTTGGACTAGCCCGACGGGCTAACTGCATGGAATTTGTTACAAGCCCGACTTCAATTTTGACTAGCCCCGGGTGTCGGGCTATCCAATTTCTGGAGCCCTGAGTTCTCTTAAAATTCTAGCCTTCTGTCTTTCAGTTTATTTATTTATTTATTTTTTTTCAAGGGGGGAATTTTGACACTGAGGTGGGGGAAAAAAGATACTTTTCAGGTGGGGGAATGGGGCCGAATAACGGCCCCAAAAACAGCCAAAAGACAGCCCTGTAAACATTATGCCTAGTTCAAACAAGTTTCAAGCTCCGCCCACTATTGTTTTTTAGCTCTACTGATCAGAGATCAGCAGAGCTTATGCCGTGGTGCGGCGTCCGTCGTCCGTCCGTCTGTCCGTTAACTTTTATTTGTAGCGACTACTCCTCTGAAACTATTGGATGGATATTCATAAAACTTTACAAAAATGTTGCCCATGAAGTCTAGTTGATCCTAGCAAAAATTCATGTTGATGTGAAATCCAAGATGGCCGCCAAAGCTAAAAATAGATTTTTTAAATACAAGGTTGTAGCCACTACTTCTTGAAAACTATAAGTGATATTGATATGGGACTTTTTCTAAAATGATCAGCATGACATGATGTTGGTCCTTGTCGAAAATCGTTTTGATTTGACGTTAAACATGGCTGCCAGCGGCCATCTTTGTTTACATAGAGTTATATAATGAAAACTTGTAGCGACTACTCCTCTGAAACTACTTGACGGATTTTCATGAAACTTCACAGGAATGTTGCTCTTGATGTCTAATTGATCCTAGCAAAATTTCAGGTCGGCCGGAAATTCAAGATGGCCGCCACGGCTAAAAATAAATTTTCAAAATACAAGTTTGTAGCGACTACTTCTTGAAAACTATAAGTGATATTGATATGGGACTTTTTCTAAAATGATCAGCATGACATGATGTTGGTCCTTATCAAAAATTGTTTTGATTCGACGTTAAACGTGGCTGCCAGCGGCCATCTTTGTTTACATAGAGCCATATAGTAAAAACTTGTAGCGACTACTCCTCTAAAACTACTTGGCGGATTTTCATGAAACTTTACAGGAATGTTGCTCTTAATGTCTAATTGATCCTAGCAAAATTTCAGATCGGCCAGAAATTCAAGATGGCTGCCACAGTTAAAAATAGATTTTTAAAAAATAAGTTTGTAGCGACTACTTCTTGAAAACTATAAGTGATATTGATATGGGACTTTTTCTAAAATGATCAGCATGGCATGATGGTTATCCGAGTGGAACATTATTTTGATTCAACATTAAACATGGCTGCCAGTGGCCATCTTTGTTTACATAGAGTTATATAATGAAAACTTGTAGCGACTACTCCTCTGAAACTACTTGACGGATTTTCATGAAACTTCACTAAAATGTTGCTCTTGATGTCTAATTGATCCTAGCAAAATTTCAGGTCGGCCGGAAATTCAAGATGGCCGCCATGGCTAAAAATAGATTTTCAAAATACAAGTTTGTAGCGACTACTTCTTGAAAACTATAAGTGATATTGATATGGGACTTTTTCTAAAATGATCAGCATGACATGATGGTTATCCGAGTCGAACATTATTTTGATTCGACATTAAACATGGCTGCCAGTGGCCATCTTTGTTTACATAGAGTTATATTATGAAAACTTGTAGCGACTACTCCTCTGAAACTTCTTGACGGATTTTCATGAAACTTCACAGAAATGTTGCTCTTGATGTCTAATTGATCCTAGCAAAATTTCAGGTCGGCCGGAAATTCAAGATGGCCGCCATGGCTAAAAATAGATTTTCATGCAAGTTTGTAGCGACTACTTCTTGAGAACTATAAGTGATATTGATATGGGACTTTTTCTAAAATGATCAGCATGACATGATGTTGGTCCTTATCAAAAATCGTTTTAATTCGACGTTAAACGTGGCTGCCAGCGGCCATCTTTGTTTACATAGAGTTATATAGTAAAAACTTGTAGCGACTACTCCTCTGAAACTACTTGGCGGATTTTCATGAAACTTTACAGGAATGTTGCTCTTAATGTCTAATTGATCCTAGCAAAATTTCAGATCGGGCAGAAATTCAAGATGGCTGCCACAGTTAAAAATAGATTTTTAAAAAATAAGTTTGTAGCGACTACTTCTTGAAAACTATTAAGTGATATTGATATGGGACTTTTTCTAAAATGATCAGCATGACATGATGGTTATCCGAGTCGAACATTTTTTTGATTCGACATTAAACATGGCTGCCAGTGGCCATCTTTGTTTACATAGAGTTATATAATGAAAACTTGTAGTGACTTCTCCTCTGAAACTACTTGACGGATTTTCATGAACTTCACAGGAATGTTGCTCTTGATGTCTAATTGATCCTAGCAAAATTTCAGGTCGGCCGGAAATTCAAGATGGCCGCCACGGCTAAAAATAATTTTTCAAAAAACAAGTTTGTAGCGACTACTTCCTGAAATCAAAATCAATCAGTAGAGCTTCAAGGTCATTGACCTCTTGTTTATGATTTAAATGTTTTCAAACATTGACCATTTTATTGTGCTCCTTTGTGCTTTACTTTATATTTGCTAGGCTAGCGCTAGGATTTTAAACCCTTTGCTAGGCTAGCGCTAGGATTTTAAACCCTATACCATGAGGGAACTTTTTAGGTTTAATGGGAAAAACAAAAGTTTCCATCAAATTTTATATTTGTATATTACCCATAGCTAATTACCCATAGTACCATCTAACATTAGCATCTAATTTGAATAATGAATTTGATTGGTTATCTAAAGAAAACACCATCACATCACAAGCACCTTTTCTGTCGGGAGCTAAAAATAGCGGGCAGGTTTCCCCAAATCCGCTACGTGTGACATTTTCAGAAAATGTTTCTTCTAAGATACTGGCTATAACATTTAAAGCTAACACAACAAAATTGTAAATATAACTTTAATTGACAATATGCCATTATTCTGATATGTTTAAAGCAATTGTGAGCTGATATATTGGTTTTTAAACTTGACCTAATTTGTATTGAGGCAGATAGGAAAATCCAAAATGGCGGATCCTCTGTCATGGTTAGCTAAAGCCCTAAAAATTCCTTCAGCCAGATTAGAATGTCTTTTGCCGAGATATTTTGGAACTTTAATTGAAGGCGCAAAGACCTCCCTTTTCGTACACATCAAAAGAAAGTTAAAAGAGTATGCTTTAATATTAACCTGTAGGGTATCAATATTTCCATATCATAAATGATATGCATGCTTAATTCTCCTTATTTAGTGCTTATAATTAAAAGTTGAGTAACACAATATTCAAAACTTTTTAAAAATTGTATTTATTTCAATGTAATTTAATTTTTAAAAATTGTCAAGACTGAAATTTTAAAAAGGACAGAGTGAATACATATCGGAGTCTGTGACTCAGTCTCTGGCTGTTTCATGTTAACAGGGGTTCCAAAGAAGCTAGAAAGATCGCGTTGTATTGTGAGACAAAATTCAGACATGCTACATACACCACGTGGTGACTATCATGCATAGAATAAGAATAAGTTATAAAAAGCCACTTGATTCTAAAATTGTACTGGTCAATATTTTGAGTAATCGCACCTTTCGTATTGACTATTGTTTCATGTTGATTGAACAAATCAAACTTAAAATTGTCACAATTTACAAACAGCCGATCAAACATGTTCACACTTGCCATTGTTCCCGTTTACGCTACCAGTCAGAGCTCTAACCTTAAACAGTTAAGTTTTTCATAACCTGTGACTGTTATTTAAAAAACAACTAAAACTGGGATAGTAACCAGAATCAGTTACTACCACAAAATCATTCAAGTTTAGATGCATTCTATCTTTAATATGTACAGGAATTTTCCCTATATATATATATAATTTTCTCCAGGTAGTGTGATTACCGTATTTGTCGGGGTATAGCGCACACTTTTTTACCCCAGATTCTGTGGCTGAAGTTGGGGTGCGCGGTTTAAGCAACAAGTAATGATTTACTTCTTTTTTTTCAGCCAAGACGAGAAGTTTTGTGGTTTTCAAAAAGTCGCAAGACCGGCCGTTTACTACAGAGATTGAATCGAACAAAAGTTGGCTTGTTTCTATTGTTTCAATAAAATGCGTTGTATGCTATATGCTTATTATCAATAAAAATAATAAAATCAAACTTTACCATGTTTTATGTTGATTATTGTTGAGAAAATACCATTGAAATGTTGAAAAATACAATTGTTTACATCAATCGGCATTTTGAAATGAAAACGAGGCTGGGATTTTCCGAACGCGCAGACTGAGTTAGTGCATATTTTATTAATAGAATACAATAGAATTGTATGTATAATAATTATTTCTAATAAACAACGACCCCCCCTTACTTATTTGTTAAAGTTGATTTCTGAATTTCGACAACGTAGAATCATGATTATTCCTAAATGGGTTCAAGGGTTCATTTGATTGGTAAAACGTGTTAAGTGTGAAGTGTTTGGTTTTTGTTAACTGACCGCAAACAATGATAACTAATTATTAAACAAACATGTGACACTCGACCGGGATAGACGTCTTTTGTCTACCGGTCTACTGGTGTGAATTTAATTTTTACTTCTATTTTTAACTAGGGAACTTTAAATATCTAAGAGTAGGGTTTAGTGTTTGGGGTTTAGGTTTACAGCAGTCTTATACTCTAAACGTTTGCTCTCTGATTATTATCAGGGTGCAAACAGCTTAGACTGCTTGAAGTTGTTTTTTTGTCCAAATCACAAAAGTCTATTTTTAGAATCTATTTTTATCCAGAGGCGAGTGTACAGTTTCGGGAATATCCCTACTACACAATTATTTTCGTTTTTGATAAGATTTGTCTAATAAAAGTATTCTTACATCTAATAAAAGAAAAGTTACGCAATTAGTTTAGTTATCTAATGCACATATAAAACTCTGAGAGCAACATTTACATTGAAACTTCTTGAATTTTACTTAGAACATTGTTAGTGATAGAGGATTTTCGAAATTATTCACTGAGTTTATATAGAAACGTACTACATACGTTTCATTTCGTTTCCGGTTTAGGCTTTATGTTTCATGCTACAAATTTAGATACATAGTATTACTATAGTTAGTTACTTCTGTTGTGTTGATTTCGAGACTGAACCTCGCTTCGAATTTGTTTTTCTAAGCAAACATATATAAAACTTTAAGGGTTAGCAGAACAAAACGGTCCTTTTCAGGGCCAGCACATATTTATTCGAAAGAATAATCTGTTTTAATTGTCAATCCAAAATATTAAATATAATATGATCGTAATAAAAGTTGAACACGGGCGTGGTTTTTTTATTTTATTGAAACTTGAGTAAACAACAAAAAGTACACTCAACAGTACAAGTTTATTTACACTTGAGTAAAAAAAACACAGTCTAACATGCAGCTTCGTTTTAGCAAATCAAAATTCGTTTTACATTTCCTCTTTGGTCAATGCTTCAAAATGGCGCTCTGCTGTCCTGAAATTGAAAACACATGTTTTTAATGCGCGGTTTACACTACCATACATAAAAAAAAGTTTTTTTCCAAGGATTTCAGGCCCAAAGTCGGGGTGCGGTTATATGCGCATGCGCGCTATACGCCGACAAATACGGTATTCAACTTTACAACCATGCAATAAAATTCTATGAGCATGGATGAAAATCCAATGCGCAAGGCCTCTCAAGTTACCTCCTGTTATAGTGTTTCCCCTAATGCGGAATAGCATGGCGGGTCGGCACGCCCTTTTTTCGCCCCGCCATGCAGTCTTTACATACCGCCACACATTAATTACATGCCGCCCCGCAGTGCCCTTTTTAAAACTGCTCGCGACTGCAGTCTCTTGAAATACACAAACGCACTTTGACACGTCGTGTGACCTTTAAACCTACAATCACCAGATTTAGCCACGGGGTATTTCCAATGTGTACAGGTAACTGATGACGCGTGACTCTTGTGATAAGCATTGGTTCCCGCGAATACACACTCCTCAAATAACAAGTTTCTCGCTTCAGGGGTAGTGGGAAATCAAGTTGACGGCCTCCCAATCATCACTTTGCCGAATATCTAGGTCATATGCACGGCCCTGGAATGTTTTGCGAGAAGAATGCGAATTTTTAATACTCTCAAAGCACTCGTTTATTAATGCGATTCAATGAGGTATTCAGTGTATTTCATTGATAAAGTATGAAATTAAACTTATATGGATGTGCATCTTTCCCCCAAAAGCGTTACAAAACTAAGCGGTATGCCCTTTTTTCCCCAAACAATTGTAAATCATAACAATGAGCAGCCCTGGATTGTTTTGCTAGAAAATACAAACTTTTTTAATACACTCGAAGAACTCGTTTATTAATGCGATTGGATGAGGTATTCAGTGTTTTTCATTGATAAAAAATGAAATTAAACATATATGGACGTGTATCTTTCCCAAAAAGCATTTCAAAACTTAGCGATATGCTTCTTTTTTCATATCTCACTGGTTTTCGTGATTCCAAAAAAGGACAAGGTATTTAGTTCTGAATGTTTAATTGATATACATGTACAGGCCTTACATTACTGCATACATGTTCAAAAATACACTAAGTGGACTTAAATGTTGGGCAAGGCAATTGCCTTTTGAAAATACTCTTGCTCTGATGCTGAGAAAGTGGATTTTAAAAATATTTCCAAAAAACATTTTTAAAGTGGTCAATAGCACTGAGAGTGCCTTCTAATTAAAATAAGGCATTCATTTTACAATGAAAACCATCTCAGAGTATACATGACAATACAATATAATATATGATTATTTTTTTAGAAAAGTTTTAAAATGTTATTAAATGACATTTTGGATGATTTTTTTTTGGTGGGGGTGGGGGTGGTAGTAGAGGGGGGTGGGGGAAGTAGTGACCAAATTATGCTCCGAATACCTGTGCAGAGAAGTAGATATAGAATATTGATGAAAACTCATACTGAAACATACCATAAAAGCGACGTTAAATTACAAAGAATTTTTTTAAAATTTTGCGCGTTAAAAATGCCCTTTTTTTAATTTACCCTGCCCTTTTTCAAGGCTGGGGGAAACACTATGTTATGCAGCAAAATTCATTAAAAATCATTTTGTAGGCTCCAACATGATAATTAGTGAACAACTGCTAATTGGATCTTGATGAAGATGTATTTATCCTTAATAATAAGTATTCAGACATAAATAAACACTGCACATTTGGCAACTATTCTGATTTATTAGCAAATGATCTTGGTAACTGATTTAGGTTACAAATGCTTATTAGGGAAAAGTATGTGCTACTCTAAACCAATTGAAGATACTGATTTGGCATTTTAATAACTTCCAGTAGTTATAAAACTTGTAACTGTTTAAGGTTAGAGCTCGGACTGGCTACTGTGTGTTCAGCTAATTAGTGTTTCCCCCAGCCTTGGGAAAGGGCAGGGTAAATAAAAAAAAAGGGCATTTTTAACATGCAAAATGAGTAAAAAAGTCTTTGTAACTTCACGTCGCTTTTATGGTGTGTTTGAGTATAAGTTTTCATCAATCTGCTATATCTACTTCTGTGTATTGGGTGAATACAAATAAAATAAAAAAATATTTAGTTTGATGTGGTGGTATTATTACACAATGTTCATTGTATAACTTAACTTGCAGATTACCATACAGCAAACTAATTAAAGTTTTATTATTAAAAACTATTATTATATTCTTCTAACAGTGTTCTTAGAATTCAATGTAGTCTTGGCTAAATGGTTTGAGTATGAGTTTTCATCAATCTTCTATATCTACTTTTGTGTATTGGGTGAAGACAAATAAAATAAATACGGTAAGTCTCCAAATATGGAGGTAATGTGACCTCCATTTTGGCTATTCTAGGAGTGAAACTAGGGGTAAAAAAAAGGTAATTGAAAGGTTTTTCCGCTCAAAAAAGAAAATATGTGCTTTTGTAAACAAAAAAATTGTTAAAAAATATATATTATTTGTAAAGACATCATTTATCAGTCAGTTTCTAATTTTCAGCCAGTTTTTAGAGTTTCTAATTTTCAGCCAGTTTTTAGTTTTAGAAGATAGATAAACTAGGCTCGCGCATAGCAGTTGTCGAAATTAGCACAAGCCCGAGACTGGTAAAATGCCTGCCGGGCTTGTCCAATATTCAAGAACACAAGCCCGATTGGCTTGTTGATTTGCCGCTCGTATCGGTCGAGAGGACGAGTAACATTTTAGTAGAAAAAAAACAAACAAAGAAAATAGTTCTTACATAGTTTAGTAAGCGATTAAATGCAGTAAATAGTCCCAACTCTGTTTATTCAGCAATAAAATGCAATTTAAGTCAACCGGATATTGGGAAATTGACTCATAAATTTCCGTTTTGGGATATCTAAAATGCGGCTCCCGTTCTAATTTCACGGAACACCGAACGTTACTGTATTTGAATGTAATACAAATAACCCTTTCACGGGGGAAATCTTTAAGGGTACTACCGTAGTCACCTAAAAGTCCAGGGCCTTCAGGACGGGGAATTGCAAAAAGTATGCTGTTTTCCTGTATTGGAGTTTAACATTTTGTAATAAATATAAAATATTTTTTTAAGGGGAATTTTTCACAGGAAAAGGGGAAAAATATATAAAAAAAAACACATTATGATGTTTCCCTTTGTTTTATTTATATATAATAGTGTTAAATGATGGTATCTGACTACTTTGACTTATGAACTTTTACAATGAGAGCAGGACGAGTAAAAGTCCTATAAGGACGAGTAACATGTCAATGCCACCCGTCCTACGGACGAGTATACAGTAAAATATATTTCGTCTCCTGACAGTCATAATATCCTGGTTTTGTTTTGGATCACACTGTACGATATTGTAGAGATTGAAATAAACATTACTGTGATCAAATTGGAATAAATGTTACTATTATATTAGGCCCATAGTGAGTATACTGGTGTTTTTTTTCAAATTTTGACATACTTTTTTCCGGGCTTGTTCATTTTTATCCGGGCTTGTTCAAAATCCAAGAACACAAGCCTGAAGCATTTGCCAGTTCACCATAGGCGAAAGGAAAACGGAGTTGGCGAATTAAAATCATAAAAAATCGTAGCAAATTCGCCAAACGAATTCAAATTCCCAACCGATTTTGTCTAAAAAATCTCGAGAAACACTGATTTCAAATTCAAATCGGTCGTCTCAAGAGGATAATTAACATAATCTGGTTGAAAAACAACATAAAAAACAGCTGTTACATACTTTATTAAAAGATAAATCTAAGGTTTTCATTTCAATTAAATACCGGGTGTAAGGCCAGAAAAAATAAAGAAAAATATATCAGTAAGTGTATTTGATTTTTATGAAATTCGGCCCCATTCTCCCTGCTGTGGAGTATACTTTTTCCCCCAAATTTTCTGAAAATGCCACATGTCAAATAAAAGTACCGGAATACTGGGAAAAGTACCGGAATATAGTGTTGCCCCGCAACTGCCCGGATGTATTAATACGGTGTTGCAATCTATCCCAGAGACCATTACATTGACTTCTGTCAACATCTAAGAAAGTAGCCCGCGATCACATGATAATTTCTCACATGACCATACCTAAAATATCAAAATGGCGAACAGAACTTCAACACCGTGACATCGCCAACTATCGACTGCTGACTGACACGTAAACAGTCGCTTGTATGCAAAATGCTGTACTGTAACAGGTGGTGCATATTTTGAACGTTTTGACTGCGGAGTGATATGCCAAAGTACAAGCAACCTTTTATTTTACTGCAATATAATTCAAAGCATATGATAATTTACTGTATATTTAAAACATCAAGCCGAAATTTTTTTTTCTTTTGTAATTTCAGCATTTCATGTAAAGTTAATTCAGAAAAATATTTAATATTAGGGCCATCAAGAAATTTTGCATTTCCATCGTTTGCCAAGATTCTTGGTATTTGATGAGACGTTGACAGAGATGTATGTATGAAAGGAACGACAACTCTGGGTAGAGATTGACGGTGTCGACACAAACATGTCGCACAACGCCAAATCGTTGGAATATTAACAGCCTTATAGTATAGTGTTGAGATTCTACTGCAAATGGTAATTTACATACGTAAGGAATATGAAAAATATTTTTTAATAGATTTTAATACAACACATGCAAATTTGTAGTAGTCCGACTGACTCTCGATAGAAATTCCTGGTAGCCTGGACATCAACTTTTGGTAGCCTGCGGGCTCTGGGCATGTGATTTGTCGGACCCTGCTAAAATGTGACATTAGCAAACCTGATCATCGATCCCACATTTAAAGAACATATCTACCGGTATATTTAGATACAATTTATTGTTTATATACGATAGTGCTGTACATTGAATACTGATTTTGAAGGATCGGTATAAAATAGAAACTTCAAAGTAAATGTGACATCATTGCCAGAACAGCTTCTAAACATGCTAAATGAGGAAAAGAAATTGGTCATTCTTGCCAAATCTTCAGTTTGCAAACATGATCGGCGATCCCAAATTAAGAACAGATCTATATTAAGATACAATTCAAGGTGTCTACAACATACACCAGTGCTGTACATCAAATACTAGTGCTGTCATTGATAGAAACAATATCGATTTATCATCGATTCTAATCAGATGGTCGATATATATATCTATAATTTCTTTCAGAAATCGATTCAAACAAGAAAGCACAATGGAAATAAATGCCGTTTTGTTTTTTTGGTTTCCTCGCAATCTTTTTTATTTAAACGTTATAGGTGCGCTGTGAATTGTTTTGGCTAAAGCATGTTCGACAGGTGTGTAGTCATGGACTGTATCCATGATCTCGTACTTTGTTTCTTTTCTGTTTTATTAATAAACCTATCTCAAAACGATGGTTTAAAAAACAACTAACTTTAATTGAAACAGCAATTGCTTTGCTGACACAAGCAAATACATTTCAAAAGGGATAATTTATTTTATTTATCAATCATTATAGAAAAGATCATATAAACTACCATATATGCTTCAACAGTATATTTGAAATGTTACAACGACCATTCAAAAGCAATATATATATAAACATGTTTTAACATTTGAAATGCTAAAAATGCTCGACCTGTAACCATTTCAGCCAATATATCGTTGATACTTTTCCTTTGATATATCGATATGGTCGATATGAAAATTGAAGTGGTCAATCTTGGGGTCTAGCAAATTATCTTGGGCTCAGTGTATGTTTAATAGTTTTGTAGTTGTGTAGTTTTCCCAATTAAAGAGATAATTGCCTCAAATTTTCCCTATTCGGGCCATGGTCCTTTTCCCAAAATGCCTGGAAATAATGGAAAAGGTCCTGCAGACTGATAAAATTTTGCATGTATTAATACACCACTGAGTTATAATACACATTCAGTTTGTTAAAATGGTTAGTTATGATTGTTGCTGTGAAATTGTTCTCTTATGAATGAAATTTGGTATGATTTCAGATAGGAGTCAAGCAAGTTAGTCATCATGTATGGAGGTGGGGCTGGTGGCGGTGGTGGTGGTGGTTTTACCTTTGGCACCCCGACCACTAACACAACAACAACAGGTGGTAAGTGACTGCATCCATTATTACAGAACTGTTCTGTACAGCGGGTAGGCGGTTGAATGTCTCTTTTACTTCAGGGCCTTTTTAGCCTTCTTTGCAGTGACCTGTAAAAGGCTGCTCCCCAACACATTTCTTTTAAAATCATGCAGATTTTCCATTTTTTAAACATTGGAAATTTCATTCCCAATCTATGGATTTTTTCCCCCAATTAAGGCCGAATGCTCAAAGGTGAGCTATTGGGATCACACTTCGTCCGTCCGTTGTTAACTTTTACTTCAAGCAACTTCTCAGAAACCGATTGGCCAATTTTGACCAAATTTCACATGGATGACACTAAGGTCAGTGACTCTTATGTTTTACAAATTAGTTCAATGCGACATCCAAGATGGCCACCATTACCATATATGGTCAAAACCTTGAAAAATCTTCTCAGAAACCGTCTGGCCAATTTTGATCAAATTGCACATGGATGATACTGAGGTCAATGCTTTTGGTTCTCTATCAGTTTTTATATCAATGACAGTTTGGAAGAGTTCGAAAACTGGCCAAATCGGATTAGTTACACCAGAGTTGTTGCCCTTGAATTAACGAACAATTCTATATTTTGCCTTGTGAACACTCTAGCCCCTTCATTTTCCATGCGATCTTCACCAAACTTGTCCAAAGTCTTTATATCAATGAGAGCTTGGATGAGTTCGAAAACCAGCCAAATCTGTTCAGTAAGAGTTATTGCCCTTGAATTAACGGGGGAAAAAATGCCATTTTCTGCATTGTGAACACTCTAACACCTTCATTTATTATTTTTACCAAACTTGCACAGATTGTTAATATCAATGAAAGCTTGGACAAGTTCGAAAACCAGCCAAAACTGATCAGTTACACCAGAGTTGTGGCCCTTGATTTGCTGAAAAATTTCTTTTTTAGCTCGACTATTCGAAGAATAAGAGAGCTTATGTAATCACCCCGGCATCGGCGTCCCACATCAAGGTTTGCGTGTAAGCTGTGTTTACAAGTCTATACTCTTACATTTCTTATCCTAGCATAACCAAATTTGGCCTTAGGCTTCCTTATAACATTTTCTTAAGGACTGCTTAAGTAATTTTAGTTCCTGTAACCCCTGGGCTCTCATGGAACCCAATTTCTGATAGCCCTTAAAATGTGTCTATTTCACATCAAATTTTGCGTGTAAGCTGTCTACAGGTCTTTATCTCTTACATTTCTTGTCCTAGCTCAATAAATTTGGGAATTGGTTTCGTTATAGTATGTTGTAAAGGGTTACATAAGTAATTTTGTCTTCTGCTAAAAGTTGCGGACATTGTCTCTTTCAATACCGAGAGTAGACTGCTCCACAGTGTTTTACTGAAACTCGACATGCGCAGTGAAGCAGTCTATACCGAGCAATTTTGTAGGCTGAAATCTGATTGGCTAATCGTAAGGTCAATCTGCCGTGCCCTCCAATGCGGTGTTGTCAGATCCTTAGTAGCGTAGATTATCGTAACTTGATAAAGGGTCTGATTTTAATAAGATTGTTGTTGTGCATATCATCACCGTGTTCCGACTGTACAATTTTTGGCAGAGTTAAGGCCTTTATGGGTTTTAATACACAAACTTTGTCTGGACTAGCGAATCTTGACAAAGTTGAACAGTATCGAGCCTAGTTGTGCATACTTTCGTTGTGTTCCAGTTGAATGATTTTTGGCAGAGTTATGGCACTTTCAAGGTTTTAGTACACAAACTTTGATGGACTAGTTCTCCTGAACCACTGACCAATGACACTTTGCAGGGATGATCAGTGCCAAGCCTAGTTGCGCATATCATCGCCCTGTTTCGGTTGAATGATTTTTGACAGAGTTATGGCCCCTTATACACATACTTTATCCTAACGATTTCCTGGCTGAATTTCAGAGGAACATGGCAGGAATGATCAGTACCAAGCCTCGATGTCGTGTTCCCCACCTCAGACTCCATATAGCAAGTAGAGCGATACAGGCTCTCTTGGGTCTCTTATGTTCAAATGGTGACCCTAGGGTCAAATTTGGCCAATCCCAGAGGTCACATGTTTTACATAAACACATCTATAGGGAAAACCTTTAAAGATTTTCTTCTCTGAAACCACAGTTATACACTTACTGAGCATGAACAGATGAATACAACTACACAACCAGCATTGTCCCCGGGGTGAGTTCCCACCCCAGGGGACATAGTGCTTGGGTCATAACTTGGAATCCATTGAGATCCCGACTCTATACCGTTAACCATATATACACTTACAGGGCATTAACTCGAGTGTTTGTTTTTCTATACTTTTAGAACATAACCAATACCGTAGCAATTGGGATTTTTTTGCGATTTTTCATAAAATTGGGAAAAAATACAGTAAAACATTCATTTAATAATTTTATCTTTAATACTGTTTAGTAAACTAAGGTCAACAGAGGCATTTACAAGCATTTTGTTCTCAGTACTTGTCACACTAATGCTTTTTTTAGCTCTACTGATCAGAGATCAGCAGAGCTTATGCCGTGGTGCGTCGTCCGTCTGTCCGTCTGTCCGTCCGTCTGTCCGTCTGTCCGTTAACTTTTATTTGTAGCGACTACTCCTCTGAAACTACTGGATGGATATTCATAAAACTTTACAGAAATGTTGCCCATGAAGTCTAGTTGATCCTAGCAAAAATTCATGTTGATGTGAAATCCAAGATGGCCGCCAAAGCTAAAAATAGATTTGTTTAAATTCAAGTTTGTAGCGACTACTTCTTGAAAACTATAAGTGATATTGATATGGGACTTTTTCTAAAATGATCAGCATGACATGATGTTGGTCCTTGTCGAAAATCGTTTTGATTTGACGTTAAACATGGCTGCCAGCGGCCATCTTTGTTTACACAGAGTTATATAATGAAAACTTGTAGCGACTACTCCTCTGAAACTACTTGACGGATTTTCATGAAACTTCACAGGAATGTTGCTCTTGATGTCTTAATGATCCTAGCAAAATTTCAGGTCGGCCGGAAATTCAAGATGGCCGCCACGGCTAAAAATAAATTTTCAAAATACAAGTTTGTAGCCACTACTTCTTGAAAACTATAAGTGATATTGATATGGGACTTTTTCTAAAATGATCAGCATGACATGATGTTGGTCCTTATCAAAAATCGTTTTGATTCGACGTTAAACGTGGCTGCCAGCGGCCATCTTTGTTTACATAGAGTTATATTGTAAAAACTTGTAGCGACTACTCCTCTGAAACTACTTGGCGGATTTTCATGAAACTTTACAGTAATGTTGCCCATGAAGTCTAGTTGATCCTAGCAAAAATTCATGTTGATGTGAAATCCAAGATGGCCGCCAAATCTATAAATAGGTTTTTAAAAAACGACTTTTTAGCGACTACTTCTTGAAAACTATAAGTGATATTGATATGGGACTTTTTCTAAAATGATCAGCATGACATAATGGTTATCCGAGTCAAACATTATTTTGATTCGACATTTAACATGGCTGCCAGTGGCCATGTTTGTTTACATAGAGTTATATAATGAAAACTTGTAGCGACTACTCCTCTGAAACTACTTGACTGATTTTCATGAAACTTCACAGAAATGTTGCTCTTGATGTCTAATTGATCCTAGCAAAATTTCAGGTCGGCCGGAAATTCAAGATGGCCGCCATGGCTAAAAATAGATTTTCAAAATACAAGTTTGTAGCGACTACTTCTTGAAAACTATACAGGGCTCCGGAAATATGGTTGCCCGACGCCCCGGGCAAGTGGATTTTGGGTGCGGGCAGGTGACCTTCGTAAATCTGGTTGTCCGTCACTTGCCCGATGGACGTTTCATTATCAGATAAAAATCAAGGGAAAATTTGCCTGGACTGTGAAGTTTGCCGATAATTTCGTAGTAATTAACCACCCGTCGCCTTCGCCGCGAGCAATTACTGATAAGTGTCATAAAACTGACCTGTTAAAACTGACCTGTGTTGTTCGTTATTGTTAAATCCCTCCCACTTGACAGTTTATCAGAATTTGATTGGCCGAGGAACGCTTGGGGTGCCAATCTTCAATTGAAGACGTGCGGTCTTTAGAATTCGTATACCGTGTGAAATATACCACAGTAACGAGCCCCTCTATGCAGGAAGTAATTAAGTCACGCGCCAGATTAGTGTGAAATACACATCAGTGTGTAAATCAGTTATTGAGATGGTGTTGTCGCTTTGTATGTCGGTCGGTGTGTCGTAGGTAATATATTCTGTTCAATAATTAAAAATCATGACGCAACACTTAACCTAGTACTGTATCCATATTATCCAATCAAATAACCGATGTATTTTTATCAGCCAATGAAACAACTCCCGTTCACTACCACGTGGTAAAGTGAAACAATGGCGATTCAATCAAACCAATTTGTAAACAAGTAGGACAATTAAACGATTATGGCAATTTGACGGCGTTGTTTGATGAGCAAAGAAACTATCGACGCATGTCGCTTTCGACGCATGTCGCTATCGACGCATGTCGTAATGAATAGCTAGGTGTGCATCTGTTTCTATTTCAAAATGCCATGTTTGTTTTGAATGAATCCGAGATCAATGACGGAACGACATGTTTTTGTTTTGAACTTGTATCGAAGATGTGCTTCGACCTTGGCTAGTTTCGATAATTATTCGAAGAAATGCAATTTGGCATCTCAAAAGATATTAACAGAAAAACAACTACAGTACCAGTCAAATTTAGGCATAAACCGTGCTAATAATTTCCAACACATAAGATTTATCTACATGAATTATATAACGAAAGTGAAAGTAGGAAAAAAGTTCTGTTTGACCTAAAGCATCATTCTTTTCATTCTTTTTATCTGGTGTAGTCTATAACAAATGTAAAAGTAGAAACAAGTTTTGTTCGACCTAATGCATCTTTTTTTTGTTAACTGCCTGCCCTTTTGCACTAGGAGCAAGCATCTTGTACATCTTAATTCCATAAGCATTAGGGTCTACCAATTTGTTACCAGGTTCATCAGTGATGTTATATCCTCGGGGTATCCTCACTGACACCCCACTCCCCCTCTCCCACCGGTGGAGGAAAACACTGATATGTGCACAATGGTCACAAGCTATAGCTCTGATCCTTCATGATTTAAGTCATTCATTTTACAATGAAATTATGTAAAAATTTATGACAAAAAAAAACAGTGAGAGAAAAGGATTTAACTTAGCGTGCGGTCTTGACGTAGCTTTATTTTGGGGCAAGTGACTTTTGAAATTGGGGCAAGTGACATTTTGGGCAGGGCAAGTGGATTTTGAAAATCTACTTGCCCTGGGCAAGTGAATTTTCAAAATATTTCCAGACCCCTGCTATAAGTGATATTGATATGGGACTTTTTCTAAAATGATCAGCATGACATGATGGTTATTCAAGTCGAACATTATTTTGATTCGACGTTAAACATGGCTGCCAGTGGCCATGTTTGTTTACATAGAGTTATATAATGAAAACTTGTAGCGACTACTCCTCTGAAACTACTTGACGGATTTTCATAAAACTTCACAGGAATGTTGCTCTTGATGTCTAATTGATCCTTGCAAAATTTCAGGTCGGCCGGAAATTCGATGGCCGCCATGGCTAAAAATAGATTTTCAAAATACAAGTTTGTAGCGACTACTTCTTGAAAACTATAAGTGATATTGATATGGGACTTTTTCTAAAATGATCAGCATGACATGATGGTTATTCAAGTCGAACATTATTTTGATTCGACGTTAAACATGGCTGCCAGTGGCCATGTTTGTTTACATAGAGTTATATAATGAAAACTTGTAGCGACTACTCCTCTGAAACTACTTGACGGATTTTCATAAAACTTCACAGGAATGTTGCTCTTGATGTCTAATTGATCCTAGCAAAATTTCAGGTCGGCCGGAAATTCAAGATGGCCACCACGGCTAAAAATAGATTTTCAAAAAACCAGTTTGTAGCGACTACTTCCTGAAATCAAAATCAATCAGTAGAGCTTCAAGGTCATTGACCTCTTGTTTCTCTTTCATTTGGGGAAAAAATATAGAAATATAAAAAAACTTGGGTCCATACCCACCCCTGGGGAATTAATCTTTGGATCATAACTTAAAAATCGTTGAGATAATATTATACATAACCTTATATACACTTAATGGGCATGAACAGAAGGATACAACAATCCAGTCAGCTTTTGCCACGGGGTTCATCCCCACCTATTGGGACATATCCCCTTGGTCATAACTTGGAAACAGTTGCGATCCCCACCCTATAACCATATATACACTAACGGGGCCTGAATGCTTTATGGCAGGCGAGGAAATTTGACTGAATGATCTAATTCTGTTATGAAATTATAAGCTTGTTTGACATTTTAATGCCCCCGAAGGGCGGCATATAGTAGTCGCACCGTCCGTCGGTCAGTCCGTACAATCATGTCAATAACTTGGACATTCATGGACGGATTTTCAAATAACTTAGCAAAAGTGCTCACCACAACAAGACAACGTGTCGCGTGCATAATCCAGGTCCTTGGCTGCAAGTTCAAGGTCACACTTAGAGGTCAAAGGTAAAAATTGAAGTGCTTTCATGCCCGGTTAATAACTCCGACATTCATGGACGGATTTTCAAATAACTTGGGGACGATGAGTCGTGAGCAAATTCCAGGTTCATGGCTCCAAGATCAAGGTCACACTTAGAGGTCAAAGGTCAAAAGCACTTCGTGGGCATTTGTCACAGTGACATTAAATGATTTATTGTTTTCATCTTTGCAAAGACTACCAAGAGGGTGATTCAGGGCCATATTGGCCCTCTTGTTTAAGAATTTGTTTATTTTCAGTTGTTTTCAAAAGTATATTATTAGGGGGCAAAGGCCAGGTAGCTGGACCCTGCCCTCAGTAGTTATAATGAAAGTGAAGTGACATTTATATATTCTGATATGAAATAACCATTATGCCAAATAAAATAAAACTTGAAACTTTTCATTTTTTGGTGTTTTTTTTTTAAATTAACAGGCATACAAAAAACTATATCAGAATTGGGTTGAATAACAGCCTCTGAGATTGGACAGATTTTAAAGTTTTAGTACAAGACTACAAGCTGTGACACCATTCTTTGTCTGTTTATAGGTACTCCAGCCTCAAATCCCGGTATGGGATTTTCATTTGGGGCACCAGGGACCAATCCAGCTGCTTCTTCTGCTTCAGGCGGGTTTAGTTTCGGTGGTGGGGGCGTAACAGCAGCCAGTACGACCCCATTCAATCTTGGACAGACAACTGGTAAATTTATGGGTTGAAGTTTTTCGTCATTGATAGTTGATGTCTATTGTCTGATTTTGAGAAATATAAATAGTCAAACCTGTCTATAGTGGTCACCTAAGGGAATGATTGAAGTTGGCTGTTATATAGAAGGTCATGTTGCATAACTAGTATTTATTTCTACATACATGTCGTTAAAAGTATATATTTGTTTAATTATTAAAAAGAGTTTCAATTTTAAAAATGGTTTTTAAGAGTAATTAAAGCAGTAATTTACATATATGATTTAATTAAACCATATCTCTCTGCTATGACCCTAAAACTGTGGCCATTTTCCAATTGTTTTAACACTTCTACGTATTGCTCTAGCGTGAGAGCCTTACGTTTTTCAATAGGCCTACAGTAGGTCCTTACTGTATGACTGAATGATGATGTTTAAACACTGACTCCCTGTACAATCGACTCGCGATAAAAAACAAAAATAAGTCAATAAAATATTCAATAACAAAAGATAATCACCTGCCAAGCGATTAAAGCAATTATCGCTCATCAACACCTGTCAATGTTTGTACAACGCGAATAAGTTTACATCAACACCTGTCAATGTTTGTACAACGCGAATAAGTTTACATCAACACCTGTCAATGTTTGTACAACGCGAATAAGTTTACATAGTTACATAGCAACGAACATGTGATATAATTTCACGCGAGTTCTTGGAATATCTCTCTGCCTACTTTTGTTTTGGGATTCAACTGACGATGACCGTTATAAGTGATAATGGAACACTAACTGGACGCATTTACACCGGCCACTGACCGCGTTGAGCAGCTCTTGTTATTTAAAGTTGAGATTTATAGCGGAATGTATTGGGAGGACCAAAGGCTGACCGTTATGGCCAGGGTCACGCTATACAGAGGTGACCGTTAGTACAGTTTTGACTATATGAAGTTAGTTTGTATCGAACACACCGTAGTACAACATATATGACTGATTTGTAGTGGGCAAAACTTGTGACATCTAGTACTTACTGTTACATCTCTTAGGATCTTTATGGATCTACACGGAAACAGTGAATCCGCCTGTTGAAAACTCTGGTTATTAGATTGGCGAATAACGTTTAGCAAGCAGTTGGACATGCGTTCAGGCGTCAACAAACAAATGGTTTCCCGGCAATAACTTTAGTTAGGAATGAGATATTTAACTAAACTTGCTGTTAAAGTAGCTTATATCGACAGGAAGCTAGGGATTGCATTTGACCTGTCTAGGTTCAAGGTCAAGGTCACTATTGCTAAACATAGAAAAACGGTTTACGGGTCAATGTTGCTAAACATAGAAAAACAGGCAATAACTTTAGTTGCAGAGCCAAACATATTGTTGCTCTTGCTTGCTGTTACCATGTGGGGAAGACTTCCATGTGGGGAAGCCAGTTGTATACTATATTTGCTTAAACTTAGCTCAGTGTTTTATGAGAAAATATTGTAACAGACTGACAGATGGACAAATGGGGAAATTAGCTATATCCTCTAACGCTTTTTTAGAGACAGGGAAGGATATTTTAATAAATTTGACATTTAGGAATCGGGTTTTTAAAGTCAATCATCAAAAGATAACAACAAAAGATAGATAAATAATCCATCATGAATGGAAAGGAAATGATGGAGATAGGAAAGTCTAACCCTTGGTTTTAGCAGGTGTTAACCCCTTGAATGTAATTTCATTATCCCATATGACTACCTGATGATGAATTCTTAAAATCATTACCGGTATTTGCTTTAGCTGGAACTGGTGCAGGATTTGGGTTTGGTGCCACGCCTTCAACGGGCACAACAGGACTGGGCGGTCTAGGAGGCACTCCAGGGCTCGGCAGTCTAGGGGTTGCTAAACCACAAGCATCTACAGGTAAGGTTCTTTGGAGATTAGAAGGCGGCACTGTGGCCTAGTGGTACTATGGTTTGCTTAGAGCCGGATTCGAGATGTAACCACAGAACGTTTTGCTTGTGTCTCAAGAGAACGTGAACCGGGTGATCCCATATACAGACATCTATTCTCTGGACAAGTAAATGCATCTGATGAATCTATTAGACTCGGAGTCTTCTACAGGGCATTTAAGACCATATTCCCCTATCCCTTAATTCTAGAGTCGAATTTCTCCCTACTCTTTATTGACCCCCTATCCTTTGATCTCTCTGGCATATCCCTTAAAACACAGTAAACCTGCAAAAATTATAACTGTATAAATAGCTCCTTGTAGGCTATACTTCTTAAAAATCCTTTCATTTATATTTGAAATATTCTTCAAATTACATCTAACCAAATCGATCCCTATATTGGTCACCCGAAGGATAACTCCCTCCCACCCCCACCCCATGATATTCAAATTTAATTTTCCCTATCCCTTAAATTATTTCTGCGGAAGACCCTGAGACTGTTGAAAGTATAGGAAGATCTAAGTTTCCTCTATATCCTCACCCTCTTCCTGGAGGTCTGTTTCTGGTCTTATTCCCAAAAAGTCTTAATTCACATTGAGAACATTAAAAGCAAGTTCTCTTTTGCCACTAGAGCGTTACAGGGCCATGAATGAAGGTCCTCATGTTCCTCTTGTGGTACATTACCTTATACTAGTACCAAACATGGCCTGCACGAAACTATCGATTCAAATTCAAAATCAATTTCAAATATATGAGCAGAAGGGTTCAACCACCTTTGGGCTATTCCATTAAACATACATGGGACCCTTGGAAGGTACTTTTGAAACTGAACACCCGCCCATAGATACAAAATGAAGTTTAAAGAAGCAAATTTCAGAAAATAGGGTTCACCCATAGATGTTTATGTCTGAATGGAATAGCACTTACTTTTAACCTTTGTTTTAGCAGGTTTCACACTAGGTGGAGCCACCAGTACAGCACCAAGTGGTTTTGGATTTGGACTGGGTGGTACCCCAGCAGCGACATCTGCTGGAGGATTTGGGCTTGGTGGTACCCCTGCAGCCACATCTGCTGGAGGATTTACGCTGGGTGGTACCCCTGCAGCCACATCTACAGGTGGATTTGGACTGCTTGGTAACCCTACAGCCACATCTGCTGGAGGCTTCGGGCTAGGTGGTACGCCTGCATCTACATCTGCTGGAGGATTTACACTGGGTGGTACCCCTGCATCCACACCTGCAGGAGGCTTTGGGCTAGGTGGTACCCAAGCATCCACACCTGCAGGAGGCTTTGGGCTAGGTGGTACCCAAGCATCCGCATCTGCAGGAGGCTTTGGGCTAGGTGGTACCCCAGCATCCACATCTACAGGAGGGTTTTCTCTTGGAGGTAAGATCACTGGTACATGTCTGCAGATCTATTACTAAGCATTCAACATCCGAATATATTTTAAAACAAATCTACGTTTTCATGGTGTAATCTCTTTTGCAATACAATCATGGTTTAATATGTTAGGTTAACCAAAACGTCATTATTTGTTATGAACAATAAACAGTAAAATTTTAATGGACAGTGACAGAAAACAAAACTTATAATGACATGTTGTTGGTTGTTGAAGTTGTTAGCCACATGTGATAGAGAAGTGACAATATCATTAATCAACAGGTACTGGTGCTGCCCCTGCATCTGCAGCCAGTAGTGGTCTGTTTCCAGGGTTGTTAGCCACATAAATAGTTAAGGTAAAGGATAGAGAAGGTACAGGTGCTGCTTCTGCCTTTACTGCCACTAGTGGTCAGTTGTCAGGGTTGTTAGCCACGCCAGATAAAGATAACACTATAATTTGTTGAAAAGTTACAGGTGCTACCTTTACAGCTATTTCCAGTAGTGGTCTATTGTCAGGGTCGTGAGTCACACAAGATGATACTACTATTTGATCAACAGTTACAGGTGCTGCAGAGTTGTTAGTCATGCAAGGTGCTGCCCCTGCATCTACTGCCAGTAGTGGTCTGTTGTCAGAGTTGTTTAATAGCCATGCCATATTATGCTATTAATTTAATTAACAGGTGCTGCCCCTGCATCTACTGCCAGTAGTGGATTGAAGGGGTTGTTAGCCACGCCCAGTACTACAGCTCAGGGATTCTCACTAGGTACGTTCTTATCACCTTCAAGTTGAAGAAATCTTTGAAAATTAGTATCTTTTAGATAAGAAAAAACAAATTTTGCTGCTAAATAGACTGAAACTCATCAATACCCCAAGGGCAGTAGTCCCCATGCAGGGCCATGCTTGCTATTTATGTTCTCATTACTATGTTTTGATCTCACACACATTTTTAAACCTGCTTGAAATATTTTATTATCTCACAAAGTGTTTTGTGAATCAAATCTGCTAATTCTTGCAAGAGATAAAAACCTATAAATGTATTTCTATAGCTAGTTTTATGTCCATTTCTCGGTATCAAATACGTTGTCTATACTGTCGTTTCCTTTTGTCACCTGTACAGCATGGGAAGATTTTGTGATTGTTTTGTCTTTCTTGCATCTTCGTCCATGGTCACAAAAAGCAATTCCGCTAACTTTCTCATAATGGTACTTTATATTTCTTCATCAAACTTTCAATATGTACACATCATGATAATAGTCAGGTGATCACACTAGTACAGTAAAACTTGCTTTTAACGAATTCCTGGGGACCTCAAAAACATAACATTGGACGAGTCATCATTGCAAAACCGGATGTGTACTGATTTGAGCTGAACCGTACTGCATGTTCGTTGACTATTTGACCGCAGATGTGTACTGATTTGAGCTGAACCGTACTGCATGTTCGTTGACTATTTGACCGCAGATAGTTTATCCTTATCATTTGTGCATTGAATAAAACATTTTGAGTAATCTATTTTTATACCCTCGCAAACAAAAGTTTGAGAGGGGTCGCAAACAAAGTTTGAGAGGGGGTATATAGGAGTCACTGTGGCGGGCGGTCTGTTTGTCTGTTGGTCTGTTGGTCTGTCGGTCTTCTGTTGAATCTTGTGGAGCGAACTACTTCTACCGTTTTCAAGATACGGAAATGAAACTGTATACATGATTAAAATAAAGTGAAGATGTGTGTGACACAATTTTGGTTTGGCTCGGTCAGTTCCATGCATCCAAAATTCAATTGCTATATTCATCATAATGCAATCTTGTGGAGCAAACTACTTCTACATTATTGTATTCAAGATATTAAATTGAAACTTTATTTACATGATCAAAATGAGGTGTATATGTGCGTGACACAATCTTTCTTTGGCTCAGTCAATGTCATGCATAGTTTAATATTGCTCTGGATCTTACTAAAAAATTGTTTACGGGGATATTTATCACCTTCAGTGATAGTGATAGTTTCGTTTTGTTTCTATTATAAAATTATCGGTATTATAATAAATTACGGAGTGTATCGCCTTCTGTTGTTTTTAGCTCTACTGGACGAAGACCAGCAGAGCTTATGGGATGACGAGTTGTCCGTCGTCCGTTAACTTTTTCTCGTTAAGACGATAGGGCCTTCAATTTTTATCCAATCTTTACCAAACTTTAACAGGTTGTTAATATCAATAAAAGCTCGGGACAAGTTTGAAAACCAGCCAGATCGGACCAGTAACAGCAGAGTTATGGCCTTTGATTTAGTTAAAAATGCTATATTTTGCCTCAAGACGATAGGGCCTTCATTTTTCTTACGATCTTTACCAAACTTTACCAGATTGTTAATAGCTCGGACAAGTTTGAAAACCAGCCAGATCGGACCAGTAACAGCGGAGTTATGGCCCTTTATTTAGTTAAAAATGCTACATTTTGCCTCATTAAGACGATAGGGCCTTCATAATTTCATCCGATCTTTACCAAACTTTACCAGATTGTTAATGTCAATAAAAGATCGAACAAGTTTGAAAACCAGCCAGATCTGACCAGTAACGGCTCTTGATTTAGTTAAAAATGCTATATTTTTGCCAGTCACTCGCTTCAATGATGTTATAAGAGCCATATTAGCCAGTAGAGCGTCCACAGGCCCTCTTGGGCCTCTTGTTTAAGATTCGATTCCATTTGGTTTACCGTGCGACCTGTTTCTTAAAATGTATTCCAACTGAGTTATAATAAAGTATTTTTCTTGATAGATGCCCACGCTTTTGAAATTGTATTACAAATACCACTTACCTTTTGACAAAGTCGTGAAAACTTGCACTTCTCCGGGCTTACGTTTGATACCGGAAAATACCAAATATGGTAAAGTTATTGTAAACAAAAACGGCCGATTCGCTATGAAAAGGGTAATTCACGCTTTTGTCTTTGAATGGGGAATGCTATTAATTTAAAATTGCATTGCTATATAAACCGAGAATTAGCTATATCCGAGTTAGCTAGATCAGTAATTTTTTATATGAAGCAAAGAATAAGCTGGTCAGGGAATTGAAATTTTTTTCGCTATAACCGAGTATTCGCAGTATTCGCTATAACCGAGTTTGTTATAAGTGAGTTTTACTGTATACTTATTCTAAGTGCAAAAGTATTTTTTGATCACGAAAACTTGACATTACCTGTAACTGTTACGTTGCTTTATGGTTATTCATTTAATACTTAATATATACACTCCTAATAATAGCCTATTCATTTCTTTTTAAAGTAACTTGTTTCTTGAAATAAATTAAGCCAAGCTTAAGGGGACACATACCGTATCAATTTTAATTTAAAAAAAACTTCTGTTTTCTAATTTGAATATTTGCACGATTTCTAAAGTCAAAAACATATTTTAGCATATTAATCTGTCATTAACAGGGCAGGAAAATTTGTTCCTTAGTTTATTAATACTCGTCGTACGTATTATTTGAATGATCAAATTAATAAATCGTTAAAAAATTATCTGAATTTCTACTCGTCCTGCATCAATGACCACTCGTCATGGCGAGGGGATGAGTGGAATTTTCATGCCCTGATGAAGTAAAACGTAAAATAAATGAAGACTAGATACGTTTTCCTCGATATTTAAGTATTTACATGCAACTTCAAATTACCATGCTAATTTTAACGATGAATAAATACATCGACATAATTTTTTTGTGTTAATAACCATGATTGTTTAGCCGCTAGGCCATCTATATATAACTTGACAAATTGAGTTAAGCTTGCTTATATAACAGTTAACGGGGGCAAAATTTAGTAAATTTTGTGAAATAGCCTATGCTTCACCATGAAACAAAATATCCTTAATTTAAATGAATCTTATTCCTCCGCAATTTTAAAAACACCAATACACAGATTGTATGTAAACATTTTGTTTAAAAAAACTAATCTCCTCCCTAAATTTCGACAACCACATGTTCACGATTGAATTCCGTACAAAACTTCTTTGCCTACATACCGGTACTTGTTTAAATTTTTATATTTGTTCCATCATTTATTTGTAGCAGGAACCAGCCAGCCAGCTTCAACGGCAGCAGGATATACTGGTCTAAAACTGGGAACCAGTGGAGCCTCAGCAGGTGATTTATGATCTGACAGTTGAAAGTCATTACATTCAGAGAATTTGTGGATAAAATTAAAATACAAATTCAAAAGTTCACCAAAGCATTAAGCATTCTCTATAGGTGGAGGTGCTGTTTTGAAGAGCAATTCATTGAATTGCCATTCAAAGGCCTGAAACACCCAAATAATCAAAGTTTTACACAATCTTTACACCTTGCGTATTAAAACTATCCTTAGTCGTGCATGTATTAAATTTAATACATATGGTTGCAAACTTGAATTGAATAAGGCCAAACAAATAAATATATGTGGTTCAGTTAACACTGGCAAAAAAAATAGGGTTGGTAGGTTTGTTTTTTCTCAATAATGAATTCAATTCTGATAATGAATTTAGTATGTTAATTACTATACCTTGAGTTCGATTTTTTTGCATTTATATCAATTTTTTTTTTTAATTTTTGCATAAAAAGTTTAAGGGTCGGCCGCTTAAAAAAGGGTCGGTCGGGTTTCCTGAACCACACATATTTTTTTGTTTGGCCTAATAGAGATTGAGGCTCTGCCTTGGTTTGGTACAAACAGTAACACCTTGTGTTGGACTTTCCCGATCTTCACGGGACTTCCCGATCTTCACGGGATACCCATGAAAGATTCTTGTATTTTTCCATACGAGGCAGGTTCAGAGTTCTCCTTGTTCTTTTACTCGTACTATCGTCGTATTGGCCATTTCTGTCACACTCGATAAGTAATGTTAATATTGGTTTTAAACTTATAAATTAAGAGATAACCATGCTAAGATTTTCAATCTGTGACAATATGTGAGTGGTTTTATGGTCTGAGAATTTGATTTGACGGCGACGTGTTAGCGGAGCCATAAAGCATAATTTCAGACAGTAAAACCAGCCACATACCGTCTCAGATTTCAAATCTTAACAGGGTTATCTCTATTCTAATGCTTTTCCATTTAAATGCAAGAAATATGAAGCAGAATCATGTTTTTTCTAACTCAAATTCATCGGTAGCGACATTTCGTTGACGTCATCCAATGATGTTGTTTGTTACATGCTTTGCAGACGGTAAATTGTGCGTTGAAAAATTGAGGCTTTAGTCTAATAGAGGAACGCATTACATAATAGTTGCATTAGAATTAGCTTTTAAACTACTATAATGAAATAAGCTCCATATGTTATTTAATACTTGTAATCAATTAACAACAATCTTCGTACTCAAAGTTTCTAACAAACTACACGTTAACCTTGCAGGCTTCAGTCTTGCTGGAGGTCTCAACAAACCAGGAACCACAGTTACTGGCGTGGCTCCCACACTTGCTGGTACCGCGGCAACAACCGCATCTGGCGGGTTTGGTTTTGGCACGTCGGCCACAACCACTGGGACAGCAGGGCTTTCTCAGGGGGCTGGTACAACCAGCGCAGCGTCTAGTGGATTTGGGTTTGGACAGACAGCTACAAGGTACAGAGTCATGGTGTTGCTTGCAAATTGATGACTGAGTTGCTTGTTGTCCTTTATTTAAAATTTGATAGTAGTTTTTGGTTTAAGGAAAGCAACAAAGTTTGGTAATAACTTTGAATAAATAAATGAATATGTTTTTAAAATGTTTTTATGCCCTCGCTTTCACAAAGCGAAGTGGGGGCTATATAGGAATCATGCTGTCCATGACGTTGCATCATGTTTCTGAAAACCTTCCCAATGAATTGTTCCCAAACTTCATATACACATAACAACTGATGACCTTACATCCCCTACATCACACACTATTATCACTCTAAGGGCTATGTCATTAAAACATACATGGGACCCCAGGAAGGCACTTTTGAAATTGACACCCACCCATAGATGCAAAATTCGAGTCTGAAGTGCCAAATTTCGAAAAATAATGGTTCACCCGTAGATGTTTATTAAATTGCCTTCCTGGGGTCCCTGGTATGATGGAATAGCCCTAATATTGTATAATGAACTTTATTTGGCTTTAACTTCCAAAGTTTGCAGAAGATGTGTCTTGGATTGAAATCACCAAAAAGAACGCGTCAAATGAATGAACATAATTGTTCAAGTGGGAGATAGCGATATCAATTATTAAAAGATGATCTCGTTTATATAGTAGTTGTTGTCTCTCAAATGGATACTAGTTCTGGGTAGAGTTCTTTGTAATTACTATCATTACCAGCTCATTCTGCTGATGTTTATGCTTCCCAAAGGCAGAGCATGTAGTTGCTGCTTTGTCTGACCTTCAGTTTGGATACCTTGTCCAGACCATAACTCAAAAACTACTTATTGGACTGCAGTGAAACTTCACACAATGATAGAGGGCAATGAGAGGAAGTGCAGTGCATACTGACCATAAGTCTGTCTTTATTCAAATTAAGAGTTATTGCCCTTTGTAATTTTATACTTATATTTCTTGTCTGAAGCATATCTGTTATTATTCGTTAAAACCTACTTGGACCGCAATGAAACTTCACACAATGATAGAGGGCAATGAGAGGAAGTGCAGAGCACAAGAACCATAACTATCTTTGTTCAAATTAGAGTTATTGCCCTTTGTTATTTTATACTTATAATTCTTGTCTGAAGCAATCCGTTATTATTCGTTAAAACCTACTTGGACTGCAATGAAACTTCACACAATGATAGAGGGCAATGAGAGGAAGTGCAGAGCACAAGAACCATAACTATTCATTCAAATTAGAGTTACTGCCCTTTGCAATTTAATATTTATAATTCTTGTCAGGAGCATAACTCAAGACCACTTATAGGACTGCAAATTGAATACTGCTGGGTGATACGTCCATATAATAAGGATACATTTTGAGCCGATTTTATTTTTATTTTTATTTAAATAGAGCCTGGGCCTGGAATTTTCACTCCTGTTGGCGCCATATAACCTTTTTTGTTGGTGTGCCATAAAAAAACAGTTCAACTGAAATTTCACTACATTTTAGTACAACATTGACAACGACAACTACACCGAGCACCCAGATGAATTACAGACAGTTAGAGGAACAGATCAACAAATGGATGACAGAGTTGGAGGAACAGGAGAGATTGTTCCTGCAACAGGCAACACAGGTGAATGCCTGGGACAGGCTGCTGGTGGATAATGGAGAAAAGGTATGCTCGCTTGCAGGAGTAATGTTGTTAGAGGTTGTTTATGGTCCCAGTACAGTGTAATTTTATTGGCTGATATGAATTAAGTTTACTGTGCCATTCTGAATATGAAATTTCCAAGCTGAAAGACACAACATATACAAAATTAGGTACATTGACTTCCTACTCTTCTTCAATGTCCATGTCTTGTTTTGGTGACAGTATCATGTAATTGCTGCACATCCAATCTCAGACTGTTCATCTCGCATGCAAGAAAAATACCTTCTGCCATCCTTAAGATCAACACTATATTACAGAGAACAGAGACATGGAGAGAGTTTGTCTTGTTTTAAACTGAAACCACTATATTACAGATAACTGGCCTGAATGGAGACATGGAGAGAGTTTGTCCCATTTTAAACTCAGCCCTCTACATTACAGATAACGGGCCTGAACGGAGACATAGAGAGAGTTTGTCCTATTTTAAACTCGCCCCTCTATATTACAGATAACAGGCCTGAACGGAGACATGGAGAGAGTTTGTCCCGTTTAAACTCACCCCTCTATATTACAGATAACGGGCCTGAACGGAGACATGGAGAGAGATTGTCCCGTTTTAAACTCAGCCCTCTATATTACAGATAACAGGCCTGAACGGAGACATAGAGAGATTTTGTGCTATTTTAAACTCACCCCTCTATATTACAGATAACGGGCCTGAACGGAGACATGGAGAGAGTTTGTCCGGTTTTAAACTCGGCCCTCTATATTACAGATAACAGGCCTGAACGGAGACATTGAGAGAGTTTATCCTATTTTAAACTCACCCCTCTATATTACAGATAACGGGCCTGAACTGAGACATGGATAGAGTTTATCCTATTTTAAACTCACTCCTCTATATAACAGATAATGGGCCTGAACGGAGACATGGAGAGAGTTTATCCTATTTTAAACTCACCCCTCTATATTACAGATAACGGGCCTGAACGGAGACATGGATAGAGTTTATCCTATTTTAAACTCACCCCTCTATATAACAGATAATGGGCCTGAACGGAGACATGGAGAGAGTTTATCCTATTTTAAACTCACCCCTCTATATAACAGATAATGGGCCTGAACGGAGACATGGAGAGAGTTTATCCTATTTTAAACTCACCCCTCTATATTACAGATAATGTGCCTGAACGGAGATATGGAGAGAGTTTATTCTATTTTAAACTAACCCCTCTATATTACAGATAACGGGCCTGAACGGAGACATGGAGATAGTTTATCCTATTTTAAATTCACCCCTCTATATTACAGATAACGGGCCTGAACGGAGACATGGAGAGAGTTAAGGTGGACCAGAACAAGCTGGAGCAGGAGCTTGAGTTTATCAAGTCCCAGCAGAGGGAGCTGGAGGAGCTGCTGGTTCCCATGGAGACTTCCCTGGACCAGCTGCCAAGTACCAGCCTGCAGCCACACGCGGACCTGGAGAGGGAAAACACGTAAGTTTACCATTCTCCTGTAAATGTAAGAAATTCCGAGTGTTTATTTTGTTGATCACTGTTAATTTTACCGCTCCAGGTAAATTTAAATGGAATAACCCTAAAGAGAGCACACATCCCCCTCCCCTCCTTGTCCCCCAACCTCCTACCTTTTCTCAGTTTGACCTGCCATGATCAGTGATCAATCTTTGCAGGTACCAGCTTGCCGACAACATTGATGCTCAGTTGAAGAGGATGGTGCAAGATTTGAAGGAAATAATCGACCATCTCAACACGTCCAACAGTACCCAGGACACAAGTGATCCGGTAAGTTCTTCATACCTGTTTACCTGATGTCGTCATATTTATGTAGGTTCTTTAATATATCCAAACCAAATTTTTTTTATCTCATAATATTTTGCCAGGAGAGAAGAAGCTGACCCCAGCGATTTTTTTTTACCCTTTTGGAAATGGTACCGGTACCCATTCTATTGGGAAAATTCTGCTTTAAACTGGAAATGTTTCACTATCAAACAAATGCAGTTATCTAAGATAAAATGCTTTTGCAAAGACATTTAATACCCTCTATACATGCGCAATTTAGCAGTCTAATGACAACATTTCAAATTTTAAATTGCTTTCATTTTGGATTTTTTTACATCAGAATTGCGAACAAAATGTTCATACTTTTTGCAGTTTGAAATGGGTACTTTTATCGGTATCACTTATATAAGGGGGAAAAACGCTGTACTCCTTTGCCGTAAATAGTCATTGTTTACGTTGTTTCTATTCTTGGTCACAATTGTCCCAGCACCTCCAAGGTCAAGGGGTTAACAAAGTTGCATTGTAATTTGTAAACCTTCTCGCCTCCCACCGCTACTGGGAGCTCAACTTGTGAGAAAATGTCACTCTTACGGAAGGCTGGGAGCTCAACTTGTGAGAAAATGTCACTCTTACGGAAGGCTGGTTCTGCCAGGAATATTAAAGTGGGTTGTCTGCCTCCACCACAAAAAAATTGACTGTCATACATAGCCTAAAATGTGCTGAAAAAATGATTTTAAACACTAAACAAATATTGACTGTTAATATATAGACAGAATTTGGCCCGTCTTCTGCACTAAATATAGTTGTTATCTACAACTTTAACACCAAATAACACCCTTATATGGGATGAAAGTTGTAGTTGTCATTATTACACATAAATATACCAATTGCATTGAATATAAACAAAATATATCTTTGTAAAAAAGGTGAAATCTGCAGTTTTAATATGATAATTCAGCTGTACCATCGGATATAATTTACTTGACTTTGACAGTCATAATATAAGGGCAGATAACTGCCTGCAAGTTTAAATTTAGTAGTATGTACTCATTGTCTCCCTTAGTTTAACTGTTTTTTTTTTTTAGCGCACTCTATCAGTTTTGTTATTTAAGGGTCAGAAACGTAAAAAGGGAATTTTCCTGCGCATGATTTCTACTGATGTGTTTTGTCAGTATTTATATAGTTAAACATGTTGATTTGAGAATGTTTATTCGTTAGCAGTCTTTAAAAACATTCTCCAGTTGTCTGATGATAGCATCTAGTATTTGAAAAGTGGGGACGAAACATAATCGCAACACAGGGCTTTTTTTCTAAAAATTGTGAAGACTCTAGCCTGGTCATTTTGTGAGAACTGTCTAATTTGTGAAAAAAGATTGAAGATTAATTGTTAAAAGCGGTATTAACACGATACATACATACATTGGTTAAAACAAATATACAGTTATTCAGCATATGCTACATTTTAGATAAACTTCCTTCTATAAATATATGAAAAAACATTATTGAGAAAGTAAGAGGGGAACAAAAAGAAAAAAAAATGAAGAAAAAAAAAGAAGCCACAATTGTGAAACAGTTTTGAATTGTGAAGAACCTGAATTACGGCCTTGTTATAGAAGGGGAAAAAAGCCCTGAATCAAGCATTTTTTATTGATAGAGACGACGTCTGGTAAATGGCAATATTTGATACACCAACAGTGATTTTTAGTTTGATAGGCTTTGTGTAATAATAATAATAGTTATAAAGATTAAATTGGCGGCTGTACAATATTATTGATCCAGTAAAGTAAAAAATCATAATGCACATTCTTCGTATCCCCACTACGTCTCTTGTAACAACCATTAAAACCAGTCAGCAGTCTAGTGCTTTTGATTTAGAATATTATCATTTGAGAATTCCAGAATTATTATTGTGCATTAGATTCCTCATCATCCAAATTCTCCTGGGAGGAAATATAATCAATCAGCAGGCTGCATATTGTCTGTAAGCACGCCATTATTTATCATTATTTTGCGGGTAAATGATATCAGTTTGCAATCATGTGCTGCACAGGAAATAACTTGCCACTTTATAGCTAATTTGTTTGTATTTTCAGATCCTGCAAATCACAAAAATTCTGAACGCCCACATGGATTCGTTACAATGGATCGACACAAACACAGGTATTAAAATGGGCAGAATTACTTAAATATATATATCCTAATTCTTTAAGCTTATTTGAATTTACAAGTGTATCAACGAAACAACAGTGCTTTTTCCCCTGTATATTGGGAATATAAGAATCCATCATGAGTATCCATGTAAGATGGGGGAAATCTCACCCGAGGGTCAGAATTGTAACCAGGGACGAGGCTCTGCCGAGTGCCTGGTTGCAATTCTGATCCGAGGGTGAGATTTCCCTATCTCATGGATCACTCATGATTGATTATTTTTCTCCCATTATGTGTTTATTACCGGCAGTGTTTATTACCGGCATAAAATCAATGAATTTGCTGATTTAACACCAGAATAAGGCGACGTCAATGTAACGTCATGACGTCATAAGTCACATGTCATGTAAGATAGAGTTATCTCACATGAGGAAAATGCCTATCTCACATGAGCAGAAATGGGAGAACATACTCCATACCGAGACAATGGGGGAATTTTAGCAAGATTTTTCATAAATTTGAGAAAAATACAGTGAAAAATTAATTTTATAATTGTATCTTTAATACGGTTTATAGTGTTTCTTACCCAATATGTCACACTTCTGCTACTTTATTATTATTTTGTTGTTTTTCTTCCCTTTGGGAATTTTAGTCTCATAATTGGGGAAAAAAAGTTTTGGCATTGGGAACATCAAAGAACAGTCAAAAACGCAACAATGATTAACCAAATTAGTTGACTCCCAGTTGTGGCCGAATTGACAGAAGGACAATAAACACACAGATATATATATATATATCATAATTTTTGAATTTACAAGTTAAATCAAATAATTTGACTCGATTGTGACCAGTTGTGACAGCCAGAAAACATGGTAGAAAACCAACAAATAACAGAAAACCAACAACATAAAACAAACAAATAAACTACAGAAAACAAACAAAAATTAGAAAGCCCAAAAATAAAGAAACAAATAACAGAAATAAACTTCCACCAATAAGATGTTTTGTGAATAGATGACTTGTTAAAGGGACACTGTCCGTAAGTAAGCAGATATTGAGCATAACCAAATAACTGTCTGACTTTTATTCATTGAAATGTATACATGAAAACATGAGAATAGACCCTAAGAAGTATGTAGGAATACATTAGTGAGTTTGAAAAAAAAAGTTTTAATTATTGTATGTAAATAAAGTGGGACCCACAATATTTACCTTTTCTGTGATCACGTGACTTTCATTAGCGCATTAGGTTTTCACCATAGTTTGTATTCCGTAATATGTATAGCCAGCTTAACTCAGTCGGGAGCGATGTCCGACTACTTTTCGCTCACGCACACTATTATTAGATCTACTGCAAGTGTAAAGAAAAGATAATTTTAGTTTGGGCTGCGAGTTCAAACGCACAAAGTAGATTTTCTTTTTTTTGTACCGCGATTGAATTCCGTGAAACAATCTTGCTTTTAATTAGTAAATATTCAATAATGTTTAGTGTGTAATGTTTGCAAACATAATTATTGTGTGTTTTATAAGCTAAAAGTTACGGACAGTGTCCCTTTAATGCAGCATAAATAAGGCAGTAAGCCAGGTATAAATTTAATCAACTGAAAGTTTTGATTTTCTTTCAGCTGTCTTGGGTAGAAGAGTCGAGGATGTTTCAAAACAAATGGAAAGTCAACGGAAGGCACAGGAGAGGGACTTCAGACTGGTGTATGATTGAACACTCCCTATCATACAGAACATGGCCTTTTCTGATTAACTGACACTAGTAAAAAAGTCATTTGAGAACCACGGTATTGAAGCATGGGAATGAAATGAGGCGGACTGAACTGGAAAACATTTTAAGGCTGTAATAGTAAATACATCTTTAATACATGTACAACTTTGTTGAAAATGAAATAAAAAAACAAGATTTTTTCTTGATATCAGCCAAGTTGCAGTGCGAAGTTGTAAATCAGTTTTAGTTACAATTTGGTTCCAGTATCAACACGAATATAATTATTTTTTGATTCAAAGCAAAAAAATATGTGTATATTTTTAGAAACCTTTAACTGTGAATACGAATATCTTAAGGGGTTTTCTTCAATAGGTGCCACAAAAGGAGTATACTTTTATATAGTCCTGTTATGGCTAGATGTTAATGGCATCTAGCCATTTAATCTCAGTGTATGCGAGTTGAGCCTGTGAAAATATGTAAAACAGCATTCATTATCATTGTGTTTGGTTGCTTTAAACATATTTTATTTTAAAATGTTTACAACCTGTTAAATGTGTCGGATACAGTAATGTACATACCGGTAGTATGAATGAAACGAAAGAAAGCAAAGCATGGTTCCTGTCATTCAACCTTGGATTTGAAATAACTTGGCAAAATTGCTCACCATAACAAGGCGCTGTGTCGCGCGCCAAATCCAAGGTCACACTTAGCGGTCAAAGGTCAAAACCACTTCGGGAGCATTTGTCACAGTGACAGTTCTTATTTTAAATAGACATTTGCCATGTGTCGTTCCTGTAACAACACAAGACATGGTTAATGTTTATTGAGTATTTATTCTCTTCTGACGTTTTAAGATTGATTCCCGAGCAAGGAAAGGGCAGAGGGCCACTGACAGGGGTAGTATACATATTCCCCGATATTCATTTTCATCTCGTCATTTTTTGTCGTACTCATAAATAGTATGTCTTCATCTCATGACCTCTGCATGGTTTCAAGGTTTCAAGGTACCACTTGAATGGTGGCCAAAAAACATGCAGCCGAATCCAGCTTAAATTTAGAGTATACCACAGAATTCGCAGTTCTGCAGGTGAGAAGGTTTAAAGACCCATTCTGTATTCTGCATATTTTGTTTGTGAGTAGATAATCATTAGAAGGTAGATTCTCATGTTTTAAAAGAAGAGCAAAATACCATACCCAATTCATCAAGTTAAAATATTTTGAAAAATAGCTGTATGCTATATTTGATGGTGGGTATAATTGCAGATTAAATAAAAATGAAAATAAACCTACTGTTTGTATTTTTTCTGAATTCCAAGTAAAGCATGCCTTGGTATTTTTGTTTGTGTTCAGGACTATTCCGTTTAAACATACATGGGACTCCAGAAATGCACTTTTGAAATTGTATAGTCCTCGGCATATGAAGGGTAGTTTATATTTAATATACCCCTGCTTTCATAAAGTGAATTTGGGGCTATATAGGAATCACGTTTTTCGTAACGTCCCGTCGCGTAACATTTTTATCGTGTCATGTCCCATCGTTAATACATTTTAATTACTTGCATTACTCAAACAGTTTCGAACGGGTTGTTCCCAAACTTAAAAACTTCAGTGATAGTTCTAGTTACAGGACTGATTGGCACGGTGTCAATAAAATGTGACGGGATGCAATATCATGTCCTGCGTCTGCAGTGGGGTATTCCAGTGTGGCAGCACTTAAAAGTTGAGCTCACTGCTACATTGGACAGTGGGACGCCATCGTGATTGTTCTAAGGGTAGTTAAACCCCCTACAGTCATACATTCTGTGCTGAAGTCCTAGCTTTAACCCTTAACCCGCTACATATATATAATGCACTGTTCTTTCTTTGAATTAAGACCATTCCATTTATGTGACAAAGGGGTGTTTTGGGGAAATGACTGATTAGCAGCCAGACATTGTAATCCTGATCAGCCTGCGAGTTACTGGGTTAACAATGGACGCAAAGGCTATTATAGTCGTGCTTAACATTTACAAAAAGACATGAGTGGCAAAACTGTTGATCCTGTATAAAAAATGTCTATAGTTCGCTCTACTGGGTCAAGTTCATAGCTGTAGGTAATTGTTGACTGTCATGGGATTGAAAATGAATAGTATTATAAACAAGGAAAACGTTCAGAGTAAAAACATATAAAATGAACGTGAATTCATTTAATATATTTTAAAAGAAATGATTCTGATTAAATGGCTGTTAAAGGGAATGTAGCGACACAGCCAAACCATCTTATTATTGAGAGTTCTAAACAATTTGAATAAGCGTGAAAGAATGATCAAAATCGGATGATAAACAAAGAAGATATGATCGTTTGAAGTTTCTGTTCAAACGGATATGGAAGTGGCCATTTTGAGAGCTATGACATCACGGTTCTAAATGACCATATATGAAATATTTATAAATATAAAACATTTACTGATTTGACAGCAACTGTATGAAAAATATGTAATACTTAATGGTAATAATGGGTTATATGACCAGTAAATATTTTTGCATTCATTTGCAATGATTTTCTTCATTTTAAATGGTATTTATCAATATTTCATATATGGTAATGTGGAACTATGATGTCATAGTTCTAAAAATGGTGGCTCCCATATCTGTTTTAGAACAACCTTTAAACCCCAGCGTTCGGTAAATGCTACACACATGTATACACTGTAGCCAGTTAATATTTCGTCTGCTTCAAGATAAAGGTTTCAACACTCTGACCAATCACTGATCTTATTTTTACAGGTAAAGCTATTAATAGATGCACCAAATTCAAAATTTTACAGTTAGTAATAACAGTTTTGTTCTAGAAAGTATGAAAAATAAATACATTATATAATTATTTTGATATATCTGTAAAGAGTAATGTTTAATGTATTTACTTGCCAAATTTTGTGGTTTAAAAATGCTTTATTATTTAGAAATTTGTGATTAAACCTCTCTGAGCAGCATAATGCATAAAATGATCAGAAAAGTTTCTCTGGGGCCATTTTGTTTTTTTTATACTCAACCCTGGCCTTTAAATGGTCATATCTTGTTTATCATCTGATTTTTAGCTCTACTGATCAGAGATCAGCAGAGCTTATGCCGTGGTGCGGCGTCCGTCGTCCGTCTGTCCGTCTGTCTGTCTGTCCGTCTAAACTTTTTTTTGTAGCGACTACTTCTCTGAAACTACTGAATGGATTTTCATGAAACTTTACAGAAATGTTGCCCATGAAGTCTAGTTGATCCTAGCAAAAATTCATGTTGATGTGAAATCCAAGATGGCCGCCAGCCAGATCTAAAAAATAGGTTTTTAAAAAACAAGTTTGTAGCGACTTCTTCGTGAAAACTATATGTAATATTGATATGGGACTTTTTCTAAAATGATCAGCATGACATGATGTTGGTCCTTGTCGAAAATCGTTTTGATTCGACGTTAAACATGGCTGCCAACGGCCATCTTTGTTTACATAGAGTTATATAATGAAAACTTGTAGCAACTACTCCTCTGAAATTACTTGACGGATTTTCATGAAACTTCACAGGAATGTTGCTCTTGATGTCTAATTGATCCTAGCAAAATTTCAGGTCTGCCGGAAATTCAAGATGGCCGCCACGGCTAAAAATAATTTTTCAAAATACAAGTTTGTAGCGACTACTTCTTGAAAACTATAAGTGATATTGATATGGGACTTTTTCTAAAATGATCAGCATGACATGATGTTGGTCCTTGTCAAAAACCGTTTTGATTCAACGTTAAACATGGCTGCCAGAGGCCATCTTTGTTTACATACAGTTATATAGTAAAAACTTGTAGCGACTACTCCTTTGAAACTACTTGACAGATTTTCATGAAACTTTACAGGAATATTGCTCTTAATGTCTAATTGATCCTAGCAAAATTTCAGATCGGCCAGAAATTCAAGATGGCCGCCACAGCTAAAAATAGATTTTTAAAAAAGAAGTTTGTAGCGACTACGTCTTGAAAACTATAAGCGATATTGATATGGGACTTTTTGTAAAATGATCAGCATGACATGATGGTTATAAGAGTCAAACATTATTTTGATTCGACGTTAAACATGGCTGCCAGTGGCCATCTTTGTTTACATAGAGTTTTATAATGAAAACTTGTAGCGACTACTCCTCTGAAACTACTTGACGGATTTTCATGAAACCACAGGAATGTTGCTCTTGATGTCTAATTGATCATAGCAAAATTTCAGGTCGCCCGGAAATTCAAGATGGCCGCCACGGCTAAAAATAATTTTTCAAAATACAAGTTTGTAGCGACTACTTCTTGAAAACTATAAGTGATATTGATATGGGACTTTTTCTAAAATGATCAGCATGACATGATGTTGGTCCTTGTCAAAAATCGTTTTGATTCAACGTTAAACATGGCTGCCAGAGGCCATCTTTGTTTACATACAGTTATATAGTAAAAACTTGTAGCGACTACTCCTTTGAAACTACTTGACAGATTTTCATGAAACTTTACAGGAATATTGCTCTTAATGTCTAATTGATCCTAGCAAAATTTCAGATCGGCCAGAAATTCAAGATGGCCGCCACAGCTAAAAATAGATTTTTAAAAAAGAAGTTTGTAGCGACTACGTCTTGAAAACTATAAGCGATATTGATATGGGACTTTTTGTAAAATGATCAGCATGACATGATGGTTATAAGAGTCAAACATTATTTTGATTCGACGTTAAACATGGCTGCCAGTGGCCATCTTTGTTTACATAGAGTTTTATAATGAAAACTTGTAGCGACTACTCCTCTGAAACTACTTGACGGATTTTCATGAAACCACAGGAATGTTGCTCTTGATGTCTAATTGATCCTAGCAAAATTTCAGGTCGCCCGGAAATTGAAGATGGCTGCCATGGCTAAAAATAGATTTTCAAAATACAAGTTTGTAGCGACTACTACTTGAAAACTATAAGTGATATTGATATTGGACTTTTTGTAAAATGATCAGCATGACATGATGTTGGTCCTTGTCAAAAATTGTTTTGATTCAACGTTAAACATGGCTGCCAGCAGCCATCTTTGTTTACATAGAGTTATATAGTAAAAACTTGTAGCGACTAATCCTTTGAAACTACTTGGCAGATTTTCATGAAACATTACAGGAATGTTGCTCTTAATGTTTAATTGATCCTAGCAAAATTTCAGATCGGCCAGAAATTCAAGATGGCCGCCACAGCTAAAATTAGATTTTTTAAAAAAGAAGTTTGTAGCGACTACGTCTTGAAAACTATAAGTGATATTGATATGGGACTTTTTGTAAAATGATCAGCATGACATGATGGTTATCAGAGTCAAACATTATTTTGATTCGACGTTAAACATGGCTGTCAGCGGCCATCTTTGTTTACATAGAGTTATATAATGAAAACTTGTAGCGACTATTCCTGTGAAACTACTTGACGGATTTTCATGAAACTTCACAGGAATGTTGCTCTTGATGTCTAATTGATCCTAGCAAAATTTCAGGTCGGCCGGAAATTCAAGATGGCAGCCACGGCTAAAAATAATTTTTCAAAAAACAAGTCTGTAGCGACTACTTCCTGAAATCAAAATCAATCAGTAGAGCTTCAAGGTCATTGACCTCTTGTTATAATTCTTTCACCTTTTCCCAAGTTTTTCAGAACTCTCAATAAAAGAGCTGTTTGGGTGTGTCGCTACATTCCCTTTCAAGTAAAATGAATCACTATATGGCCTTAATATAATTTTAGAGTACCGGATTTGTAATAAGTTGATGCGTAATGATACTCGCAATTTAAAAAAAAAATGAGGGTATTTGTTAAAAAGAGTATGATTCAAATTCTCAAATACTCCTCTTAGCTACAGCTCTGGTCTAGACCATTATAGGTTATAGGATAGCAGGCCAAGTCCCTTTTTGTGTCGCCTGCATAGCATGGCAGATACTTAGGGATCACTTTGTCCGTCTTTTGTCCATCGTCGTCTTCATCCGTCACACTTTAACCTACAACCTAACATTGGCCATAACTAAAAATATTTGACCTATGTTCATGAAACTTCACACACATCTTCATCTCATCCCAAGGAATGTTGTTAAACATGTCCAATAACTCTTGACTTTTATTTTGGCAGAGTTTCATAAACTTTAACCTACAACCTAACCAAGCTCATAACTTAACAAATATTGACCTATGGTCATGAAACTTTATACAGTTCTTCCTTATCAATAATCCAATGGAGATGTATGCCGCTTTTCATAAACTTTAACAATTAAAAAAATAACTGCTCCATTATTCATGAAGGATTGCACCCTCTGTCTTCAAACTTTATAGATTGGTTGTATTTGCTGAAATAAGCATACCACGGGCGACACAAGTGTTGGAACACCCTTCTAGTATGTGTGATTGCTACTCCCCCATAACTACTGATCATAGTCCATGAAACTTCACAGACCCGTTCTTCCCAGGGTCTAAATTGAAAATGAAATACAAGATGGCCACCATGTCCTAAAAAAACAAATAGACTAAAAACATGAAAGTGTAGTAGCTCATCTATAATGCAAGACGTATTTATAAAGGAAGTGATCACTATTATTTGTTACATTACAAGCTAGTTACCAAAAAGAAAAGAAAAAACTCCTGATTTTTTAAAATACTCCTTGAAATTAGCAGTTTGTTGTCAATACTCATAAATTGGCGAACTTAATTGACCTTTAGATTGTCAGATGAATGAGGCCGTTAGGTAGAATTGCGCAGAAAACTCTTAACCCTTGACCCGCTACGTACGACTATAATAGCCTGTGTGTCCATTGTAAACCCAGATCAGCCTGCGAGTTACATCAGGGTTTACAACGTTTGGCTGCTGATCAGTTATTTCCCCTAAAACACCCTTTGTCACATAAATGGAATGTTCTTAATTCAAAGAAAGAACAGTCCATGATATATATGTAGCAGGTTATTGGTTAATGTTAAACTATTGTATCGTGTTCTTCATATATAGAACTATCCAGGAAAAATGGGGTGGATTGCCTCTACCACAAAAAAAAAATCGGCGTTCATATATAGCCTAACATGTGCTTAAATGACGTAAATCACCATTCAAACATTAACAGCGAAATCCAAGATGACAGGTAATGCTAAAAGTACACAAGTAATAGCTTAGTACTGCTATAGAACCACAACAGATGTTGATACACGAATGTTGCCAAAGTGCATGTGACATCATCAGCATGGCATGTTTGTTCAATAAATTCAGGGACGTATTATGTCATGTCTTTGTCCATCCGTCTGTCCCTTAACTTTTACCTAACAAATGACTGTGCTAATAACTTTCCAAGTATAAGATCTACAATAATTAAACGTTGTACACATTTTCCATGAATACATCTGACACTCTGCTACATGTTTTAATTATTCTCCTTTGAAGAAAAGGTTTAACCTTGCCTTTTACAAGTCATGGTGACTAAAAATGTTCGAAGTATTAGGTGTACAACAATGAAACATTGCATACATCTTCAGCATGATCCAACGAAAACATCGTATAGAGGCCCATAACTCTCATATTTTTTGAATTATTTCCGTTTGGTTTAACTGCCAATAAGTTTCAAAGTATACGGTCTATAACAACGAACCTGTACACACCTCTATGTGATCCAATGAATACATTTTATAAAGGTCCATAACTCTGATTCGTATTTTTCGAATTATTTCCCCATAGAAAAAGGTTTATCCTGGAACTTAACATTGCCAGTAACTTTCAAAGTATTAGGTCTACAACAATAAAATTCTGTACACATCTTCAGCAACATCTTTTAAAGGCCCATGACTCTTGATTATTATTTTTTTTAAATTATTTCCCTTTGTAAAAGGTGAAACGTGGAACTTAACATTGCCATTAACTTTTCAAAGTATAAGGTTTATAACAATGAAACATTGCATACATCTTCAGCATGATCCAACGAAAACATCGTATAGAGGCCCATAACTCTCATATTTTTTGAATTATTTCCGTTTGGTTTAACTGCCAATAAGTTTCAAAGTATACGGTCTATAACAACGAACCTGTACACACCTCTATGTGATCCAATGAATACATTTTATAAAGGTCCATAACTCTGATTCGTATTTTTCGACTTATTTCCCCATAGAAAAAGGTTTATCCTGGAACTTAACATTGCCAGTAACTTTCAAAGTATTAGGTCTACAACAATAAAATTCTGTACACATCTTCAGCAACATCTTTTAAAGGCCCATGACTCTTGATTATTATTTTTTTTAAATTATTTCCCTTTGTAAAAGGTGAAACGTGGAACTTAACATTGCCATTAACTTTTCAAAGTATAAGGTTTATAACAATGAAACTTTGTACACATCTTTAACATGATCCAGTGAATACATCTGATAAAGACCGGTAACTCCCTGAATCATATTCTCCGGACTATGTCCCTTTGAAAATTGTTTAACCTGGAACTTAACCTTGCCTTTTACAAGTAACTGGATATAACTTTCAAAAAATTAGGTGTACAACAATGAAACTGTACACATCTTCAGCATAATCCAATGAATACATATTATAAAGGCCCATAACTCTCTGATTCAACGTGTTTAATTAGTTCCCTTTGATAAAGGTTTAACCTGGAACTAAACATTGCCTTTTTGAAGTGATTGTGGCTAATAACTTTCGAAGTATTAGGTCTACAGCAATGACACGACGGGCATATATGCCCCTCTAGGCGGTGTCCTTATAAAGGTGACTGAAGGAGCTAGCGTGTATACCATTTTTAAACTTGTTCAAGGACCGTTACTCTGATGTTTCTAGTCTGACATGGCTAGTTTTCCATTTTGTCTACACTTTATTTTTTCCACGACCCACTTCATAAAATAAAATATTTTTAAAAAATGAGAGGTCATTAACACTGAACATTTGATTAGATAAAAAATCATATAACTACCGGTACTGATTAACAAAGCAAAATATAGTTTTTTTTTCAATAAATCAAGGACATTAACTCTGCTATTATTTTTTCGATAACGTCGCCTTTTAAACGTGTCCAAGCTTTCCTCAATATTGAGTATTGTAACCAAGTTTCATAATTATCGGATGAAAAATAAAGGTGTTAGAATACTGATGACAAAATATAATTTTTTTCCTTTTAAATCAAGGGCTATAACTCTAGTGTTTATTATCTGATAGTGTGTTTTTTGGACTCGTTCAAGCTTTCACCGGTATTAAAATCCCGACCAAGTTTGGTAAAGATCGGATATAAAATGAAGGGGCTAGTAGAGTGTTTACTAGTAAAACATACAGCATTATTATTAAATCAAGTGCCATAACTCTGTTTATTATCCTATATTGGTGGTTTTCAAACTCGTCCAGGCTTCCACCGGTATTCGGATTCTGGCCAAGTTCGGTAAAGGTCAGATGAAAAATGAAGGTTCTATACAGGGATGATGATGAAGACCATTAATGAACATGACAAAAATGACAAAGATCAGACGAAAAATGAAGGCCCCCTATCAAGGGCCTGCCTATATATATATAAAAATTGTCTATTTTGAGAATCCAAACTTTATAGACACAATATAAACGGCTTTAACCAGCCAGACCAAACCCCAAAACTAGAGTGCCGAATTAAGAGTTACCAACTACTAATTAATTTATTCGCATATTCAGTCATGTGTATTTTAAGAATCCGTCAATAAACCTTTACTTTTAATGAGCACATAGACATTATTGTATGACCTGAACACCTGGATATAGTTTTGATAAACCATTTTGTAGTGTAATCTTGCCGTTATTTGGCGGATTAGTTTCTTTAACGAGGCAACGTATAGCACATTTACCTAAATCAAGGGCCATAACTCTGGTGTTAATTATCCAACCTGGCTGGTTTCTAAGTTGTCCGAGCTTCCGTTGTTGTCAACTATATCGTCAATTTTGTAAAGATCAGACGACAAATGAAGACCCTATATCCTTAACGACGTAAAAATAACTGAATAAGGGGCCATAACTCCGATGTTACCACCAAGCTAAGTATTGAAGTTAGCTACAGTCATATAAGATGTTTTTCTCCACCCACGAACTTCAGATTGGCTGCCGATGCTACACAATTGAACAATGCGTTGGAACTAAATTGCCAATGTGAAACCTACCCCCAAGCAAAGTGACTATGCCTTTCTTCCTATATATACTTGTATTTGTTGTGTTACAGTTAAATGTAACAAGAATTGAAGTGCAAAACCAGCAACAACACTTCTTAATATATAGTCAACAAATCTATTAAAACAGTACAATGAAAAATATTCACTTACAGAATACACATAAATTTGATCCAATATGTACAATCTTAGAATCAAGTCCTTATAATATTGTCAAGTGTCCCTTTGATCGAAATGGTCGAGTGCGTCTTTAATCCAAATCATCAAGTGTATCTTTAATCCAAATCATCAAGTGTGTCTTTAATCCAAATCATCAAGTGTGTCTTTAATCCATATTAATTTCGAGTTTTTCCTAGTATAATATCCACATTAGTCCAACTAATCCAATATTACTTTTACTTTAGATGAGCACAATTTTCTTTTAATATAACTCCTCTGGCAATATATTTTGAATTCAAAAGCATCCAATACATTCACAATGTTTCTTTTAATTTATAGAGGATCTTACATGAGTGCTCATTCATTATTGCATTTATTAAACGAGTTGGCAAAATGATATAATGCGAGGCTCTTGCCGAGCATTATACCATTTTTGCTAACGAGTTTAATAAATTCAATAATAAATGAGAACGAATGTTAGATTATATTTATCACATAACGTCACATTATGTCAGAAAACGTACATTAACGTGACGTCCATAACGTCATTTACGTTATGTTATACCACTAGTGGAATATCGAAAATATTGAATGGTGTTAATACACTCCCACACCACATGTTATGTGATTAACCTTTATATTACATATTTGTGATTTGTATAGGAAATACTGGGAATAGAAAAGCTATATCTACTCGTTTGCTCTACTGGGAAATATCTCCCAGTGCGGAACATTGCTCGGCCTTTTCCGTCAGTGGCGGGAACGCCAAATGACCAATCGGAACTCTTCGCCAATTTCCGTTCTCGGGACGAGGCAGTTCCGAGTGACGGAATCCGACGAGGCAGTTCCGATTGGCCAAATGACGTTCCGATTGTTTTACGGACGTCGTCGTCAGATTCCGCCACTAAGGAATACTGATTACGGAAATTAACAAAGAGTTCAGGTTCCACTTGTTTGTATGACGCAACGTCGTCTTGGCGTTCTCGTGCAAACTGGTGTAAAAAGGCGTGAATCATTAGAAATATTAATAAAAATATCATTTTAAATTATTTAATATATAGTTTAATAACCAGTGTTTTTGAGATACTGAAAATATCTCCCTCGGTATAGAAATGACCTCCGCACACGTTTTTATATCGGGGCCATTTCTCTACCTCGGGAGATATTTCCCGTATCTCAAAAATACTGGTTATTAAACTCTATATATTTAACTACTGAACACAATATTGAACTACTAATAATGTCACAAGGCCTTATTAATACTGGCATAGAACGCTTTAGATGTTTCTGTACCAGAACATTTCAAAATGCAACATGAGCAAAGGACCTTGAATGACAGAATCAATAAAAATACATATTTTCAGAATTATCCAGAAACATATACATTTTACTAACTTTAAATGGCCTTGAATGACACAATAAATAATGAACATGCACATCAACGTCATAAATAAACATAGATTAATAGGGGTAACAATTGTCAGTGTATGTATGCAAAAGTTGTACAAATGATTTAAACCCCTTCCCAAATAATATAGAAGATGAATATCATTTCATTACAATTTGCCCCGCTTTTAATGACATAATAATCAGTTTCTTATTGAAATCAATAAGATAACCTTCCGAGCTTTATAAAATTCATTAAATTAATGCAATCTGAAAAAAAATAATAGAACTACACTGTAATACATTTGGCTAAATACATCAAAAGAGCGTTTGACAAAAAAACTATTATTTCAGTTTAAGTTCATTCTATACTATAAGGTATATGAATTGAATAATCACTTTTCAACATGTTATAAAGCATGCTGTTTCTTGTTATTTGTGTTTCAATATTGTTTGCTATTCATAAATTGTAGAAAAGATTGTATAATAATTGTATTATACTGTTCGCTTAAAATCATGTATTGTGTAAAATCATGTTGACCAACGAGGTACTATGTACAAGTTGAATACAATTAGATTCTGTTCTGTTCATATAATAATGTATATGTACCAATTTAAAGTATATGTTTTTTTCACGGGTTCTTAAAATATCCGTGATTGAATATGCATAAATTGAGTATATGAGTTGGTAACTCCTAATTTGACCCTCTAGTTTTGGGGTTTAGACTATCTGGTTAAAGCCGGTTATATTGTGTCTATATAGAGTTCGGATTCTCAAAATGTTTAAAGGGACACAAGGCAATCTTATTTGTTTTGAAAACTCACGGCGTCCCGTTAGTTTTTTCTACATAACATGCATTAGTTCGATCATTAATATTAATTATAAGAATAGTATGAAGTAAATTGTTTTTCTATATTACTGACTTTTGATAATATTGCACCAATAATATATTAACTAAGATATATTGAAAACTCAAAATTGTATTTAATTAAATGCATGCCGATTTAAAGTCAATTTGTTACTGGATTAATAAATCGAGACGCTGATTTTGATGCTTGATAAATACTTCAAGATTGCCATGTGTCCCTTTAAGCTATCTATATATAGTCGTCAGTTGGTTTACAACTTTACACACGGTGTAAACTGTTGTAAAATGTGGCAGTTGTTGACGGGATAGAGACTTGTAATACGTAAGCTAAAGACTCTGATACCCGATTTATCATGTTGTGCGCCTAGCTTTGTATAGTATGGTTGTAGCATTAAATAATTTAAGCCAACAAACATTTCAATAGCAAAATCATATATACTAGTAAAATTAAGCAAAGCATTAAACATTGCCCAAATGGTATTTATTGTAGTTGCGCATAGCATATATCTTTCTAAGTGCATGAAGTGCTTGTCCATCATTTGTCTAAGTTACCATGGCTAACTGTTAATGCAATGTAGGATGTTTCTCGGTTAATATAGCTCATCACATACTCTGTCAGATGTCCATTATTTCTGTCAGATCATGTTTGGCACATGTCGTTAACGTTACCCACGCCGGTAATGATCACCGACAGCAGGAGATCACGTGTCAATTCCCATCCGGAAGTGGTTCTACTCGTGTCAAATGTCCGAAGTATCCGTTGTCCGTAATGACGACCCTTCTACCAACTATGTTCGCGCATTTATGGAATGCTAATGGAGGAAACCCATTAACGTGAGACAATTCCTTCAGTGGAAACTAATACATGGTGTCTAATAAAATCATTGTAATTTCCCATTGCCAAATTAAACCAAGGGCGGATCCAAGTGGGGGCGGACCACCAGTAAAATCTGAAAAGTTATGAGAATGTATATAAAGTAAAAAGTTTTTTTTTCTGGTTGTCAGTTTTTTTCGATTGCGCCCTCCCCCAACCTAAATCGACAAAAAAAACGTGTTTGTGTGTGTGTTTTTTGGTTGTTAATTTGTTTTAATTCGCCTCCCGCCCACACCCGCTTTCCCCCAAATCTCAAATCCTGTATCCGCATCATAATGCCACACAATTTATAAACGTTTTCGTGAAGAAAAACAAGAAACATTTATTATATCTTTAGTTAAAAAAAATAAAGATTTAAATCCATTAAAGTGAAAACTGATACTTGGGCGTGTTTATTGAAATAATTGCATCATTGTATGTCTCGGGTGGTCTGGCTGAAAAGGTGAACCAACGGGCTATGTGCTATATTGATTCGTGTCGGTAACTGTTACGGCGCCACATACGACATTAACCTCAAGGTCTATCCGGCTGAAAATGCCTAAAATGTATTAATTACATGTTTCAGAATCAAGCACATTTTTGCTTAGTCTGAGCGGATTATTTGCTATTACTCTATTTTATAACGATGCGCCAATCTCATCCAAACTATTAGCAAAAAGCGAACTGCTCTCAGATGTTCTGCTATAATTATGATGTATATGTATGCATTTAACAAAATTTCAGTTGTATCACGACGGCATCTACCTGTAGCAGTTATCACGACGGTATCTACCTATAGCAGTTATCACGACGATATCTACCTATAGCAGTTATCACGACGGTATCTACCTATAGCAGTTAGCACGACGGTATCTACCTGTAGCAGTTATCACCACGGTATCTACCTATAGCAGTTATCACGACGGTATCTACCTGTAGCAGTTATAACGACGGCATGTACCTGTAGCAGTTATCACGACGGTATCTACCTGTAGCATTTATCACGACGGTATCTACATGTAGCATTTATCACGACGGTATCTACATGTAGCAGTTATCACGACGGTATCTACCTATAGCAGTTGTCACGACGGTATCTACCTGTAGCAGTTATCACTACGGTATCTACCTATAGCATTTATCACGACGGTATTTACATGTAGCAGTTATCACGACGGTATCTACATGTAGCAGTTATCACGACGGTATCTACCTATAGCATTTATCACGACGTTATCTACCTATAGCAGTTGTCACGACGGTATCTACATGTAGCATTTATCACGACGGTATCTACATGTAGCAGTTATCACGACGGTATCTACCTGTAGCATTTATCACGACGGTATCTACATGTAGCAGTTATCACGACGGTATCTACCTATAGCATTTATCACGACGGTATCTACATGTAGCAGTTATCACGACGGTATCTACCTATAGCATTTATCACGACGGTATCTACATGTAGCAGTTATCACGACGGTATCTACCTGTAGCATTTATCACGACGATATCTACATGTAGCAGTTATCACGACGGTATCTACCTATAGCATTTATCACGACGGTAGCTACATGTAGCAGTTATCACGACGGTATCTACCTATAGCAGTTATCACGACGGTATCTACATGTAGCAGTTATCACGGCGGTATCTACCTATAGCAGTTATCACGACGGCATCTACCTATAGCAGTTATCACGACGGCATCTACCTGTAGCAGTTATCACGACGGCATCTACCTGTAGCAGTTATCACGACGGTATCTACATGTAGCAGTTATCACCACGGTATCTACCTATAGCAGTTATCACGACGGTATCTAGCTATAGCAGTTATCACGACGGTATCTACCTGTAGCAGTTATCACGACGGTATCTAGCTATAGCAGTTATCACGACGGTATCTACCTGTAGCAGTTATCACCACGGTATCTAGCTATAGCAGTTATCACGACGGTATCTACCTGTAGCAGTTATCACGACGGTATCTACCTGTAGCAGTTATCATCACGTTATCTACCTATAGCAGTTATCACGACGGTATCTACCTGTAGCAGTTATCACGACGGTATCTACCTGTAGCATTTATTACGACGGTATCTACATGTAGCATGTATCACGACGGTATCTACATGTAGCATTTATCACGACGGTATCTACATGTAGCAGTTATCACGACGGTATCTACATGTAGCATTTAACACGACGGTATCTACCTATAGCATTTATCACGACGGTATCTACATGTAGCAGTTATCACGACGGTATCTACCTATAGCATTTATCACGACGGTATCTACATGTAGCAGTTATCACGACGGTATCTACCTGTAGCATTTATCACGACGATATCTACATGTAGCAGTTATCACGACGGTATCTACCTATAGCATTTATCACGACGGTATCTACCTATAGCAGTTATCACGACGGTATCTACCTATAGCAGTTGTCACGACGGTTTCTACCTGTAGCAGTTATCACGACGGTATCTACCTATAGCAGTTATCACGACGGCATCTACCTATATCAGTTATCACGACGGCATCTACCTGTAGCAGTTATCACGACGGCATCTACCTGTAGCAGTTATCACCACGGTATCTACATGTAGCAGTTATCACCACGGTATCTACCTATAGCAGTTGTCACGACGGTATCTATATATAGCAGTTATCACGACGGTATCTAGCTATAGCAGTTATCACGACGGTATCTACCTGTAGCAGTTATCACCACGGTATCTAGCTATAGCAGTTATCACGACGGTATCTAGCTATAGCAGTTATCACGACGGTATCTACCTATAGCAGTTATCACGACGGTATCTACCTATAGCAGTTATCACGACGGTATCTACCTGTAGCATTTATCAGGACGGTATCTACATGTAGCATTTATCAGGACGGTATCTACATGTAGCAGTTATTACGACGGTATCTACATGTAGCAGTTATCACGACGGTATCTACCTATAGCAGTTGTCACGACGGTATCTACCTATAGCAGTTAGCACGACGGTATCTACCTGTAGCAGTTATCACGACGGTATCTACCTACAGCAGTTATCACGACGGTATCTACCTGTAGCAGTTATCACGACGGTATCTACCTACAGCAGTCATCACGACGGTATCTACATGTAGCAGTTATCACCATGGTATCTACCTATAGCAGTTATCACGACGTCATTTACATGTAGCAGTTATCACCATGGTATCTACCTATAGCAGTTATCACGACGTCATCTACATGTAGCAGTTATCACCATGGTATCTACCTATAGCAGTTACCACGACGGTATCTAATTGTAGCAGTAACTTCTATGCTCAGCTTTATAGAAGTGCCACACTGGAATACCCCTCCAGCCACTTGACATTATACCCCACCAAGTCACATTATACTGAAAATTGCCGCGTGTTTACTTTGTACAGCAGTCCTATTATTTCAGAATAAGTATATGTTTAGTGTCAAGGTTCTCCCTACTCTATGGCATTTTGTATGCAATGTCCGGATTGCATGGTTTATACATTGGCATTGTCAGGTTTACAGTGGTATTCAGTCTACAATATCCGGATTACATGGTTTATACTTTGGCATTGTCAGATTTACAGTGGTATCCAGTCTACAATGTCCGGGTAACATGGTTTATACTTTGGCATTATCAGTTTTATAGTGGTATCCAGTACACAATGTCCGGATTGCATGGTTTATACCTTGGCATTGTCAGGTTTACAGTGGTAGTCAGTCTACAATATCCGGATACGATGGTTTATACTTTGGCATTGCCAGGTTTACAGTGGTATCCAGTCTACAATGTCCGGATTACATGGTTTATGATGGTATCCGGCCTTCTATGTACTGATTGCATGCTTTATATTATATGGTACCCGACTTGTAATGTCCGGATTACATGGTTTACTAGTATTCTTCGGTATTACCCTGTTTACAATATCCGCTAAACGCTATATATATTATCCAGTCTATACTATCTGGAGTATATGGTTTATGTCCTGTGGTATGATCCGGTCTACAATATCCGCTGTTTAAGTTAAACGCTATATATATTATCCAGTCTATACCATCCGGATTATATGGTTTATTCCCTGTGGTATGATCCGGTCTACAACTGGTAAGTGCTTTACGGCGCACCAACACAAACATGTTATATTGAGCCAACAGGAATGGACAGCCCTCTATTTACGAGATAAATACATGCAAAAATGGACCGAGAACATTCTCATCTGCAGTACTGCAGAGTTGCTGCAAACACTCGATTTGTCTCAGGAAGCAATACAGGGATCACATACATATTAATAATTTTTTATTAGGTCTATGCTTTGATGTATGGCATCCCTCTGCCTGGATAAGCAGTGGCTCTATTCTTGCTCGGGAACCACACGGGGGAGCTTAACAATAAGTGCAAACTCTAATTAAGCGTGTGTGTATAAGCGTTTATTTATCCTCGCTGTATTGCACGAAGCATTTTAGCGAGCAGACCTCGGTTTAAAGTCTCATCCGAAGGACTGGTAAGGTAGGAAATACTTTTATGAAATATTTCGTTAATTAACCCAAATTCGGTCCTGGCTGGGATTGAACGCACGACCCCTGGGTCACTAAGCCGCGATGCTAACCATTACACCACGGCGCTACCTTGTTCTAATTAAGCATATACTTCGGATATCTTTATGTGTGGCATACCCATTGCGTCACAGGAAGTGTCGGACGCGTAATGGCGGCTAGTAAATAATTCTCGTTTCTTTTTGTAAAAAAGGGCATTTTCTCTAAGTTACATTGCCATTTTTGGTTTATATATCACATTGTTGGTATATATATTACATGATAACAGTGCGAGTTTTGAATTGTCTTTGCTTATATTGAAATGAGTGTATAAATACAATATTTTGGTATTTCAGTGTTTATACATTCATTCATGAGAGTTCTTTTTTAGAAGATACACTTTTCTGTGGATTTTTTGGCAGCGTTTGTGATGAGAATGTAAAGTTATTATTTTTTGAATTGGGCCTAGTTATAAATAATATTTAAATTTTAATTCATACATAATGCAAAACTCAATGGGCGCGTTACATCTTTAGGTACAGCATAAGCAATGGACACCTGACTATTTATTGGATATCCTCCGTTATTCAAAATTAAGTCCATGAATAACATACCTTCTGATGAATCACAGACCTACTAACAAACGTATTATTAATAATGACTGGTTAACATGGTCTTGGTATGTTTGTGGTCCAATATAGGCCCAAGTGTAATTTGATTGAGACGCCATTTTCGATTACCAAAGTTAAACGCTTTTGCTTGATCAGATCAAGCTTCTTATTGTAGGTTGTATTCCCTTGGCAACTTGAAAGGTGCCGCATAACTTTCCTTTTGACAGGGCGAGAAAATACCATTCGGTGATGTAATTCAAATTGCTTAGTGACTGGCCTATTAATTTTCTCGTTTTTCAACATTTTTAAAAGAATCCTAACGGACAGGACGACAATAGCAAAGGTCACTGTTAAAAATGATCAAAACATTGTTGTAAATAGTGTCTTGACATTTGAATATGGAAACGTCAAATTCGGCGTACCACATCAACATTGGGTGACGTCGATAATTGGCCCCTAATGACCCCTTGTACATCAAACTTAAGTGGGCATAGTTATTATTTAGCTTAAATAGCAATTATTTTGAAGTGATGACATGACCCGTGGAAAAAGAAAGGCCTCTGATTTCGACCTTTTCATTTGGACAGATATCAATTAAAGAAGGTCAGGTCCTTCAAATTATTGTCAACTTCTCAGGGTAAATGAGATTATTTTTGACAATGATTGTGAATGTTAACTGTTTATTTAGTTTCTCGTGTGTTTAGTATTGCGCCTACTACTGTTCTGGTCTGTTATAGGTTTCATCAAAATAAATAGCATCGATGTGTTATGTTATTGACTTAGTGTTCCCTTATTTTAATATAAATGATATTTAACGCGATAAACGTTCTTTTCAACGCATTTTTACTTGTTTGATTGTTTATGCCTCTCGTTTTATGATTTCTAATATCGGAACTGCCTTTTCGATTTCCGTTATTGTTAAAGGCTACGAAAATTGACGTAAATCGATGAGACAATTACGACTGCACGCCTACATGACCAACTCAACTAAATAGAAGACTAAATGTATTACACTAATGTATGGAACGCCATGACTGTCTTGAGATGTTGCCGATTAATATATGCAGTGCATTTCCCTTTATATGTGGTAGACCTTTCATGTTATGCAGTGCATTTTTAATTATATGTGGTAAATAAATCCTTATATGTGGTAGAAAAGTATTTATATGCAGTAGATTAATTTTTATATGCGATAGATAAGTCATTGTATGCAGTAGATAGACCATTATATGCATTCCAGTTATCATTATATGTAGTGCATTATTACTATATGCTGTAGTTTATATAATATATGAGGTCCTTTGAACATTATATGAAGTAGGTTTGTATTTATATGCAGTGCTTCTGTTGACTTTATATGTAGTACTTAGTTTAATATACGTGGTGGATACGTCTTTATATTCGGTGGTTTCAATTGCAAACTATATTCGGTACAAACGGCTTTATACGTGGTGCATTTCTTATGATATGCAGCGCTTTTTCTGTTATATGCTGTTGTTTTTTTCATTATGATGATGAGATCAATCGGAACACTCTTTTTTTAAGATGTTGCGATATTATCGGAAATCTAGCAGGGAGTGTGATATAAAAAAACGAGAAAAACACATACCTACCCTATTGTTTTCAATGTGTTAGCGGAAACAAGCCTTTTTGTTTGCATAACAGAGAGTAAGGTTGACACATAACAGAGGAAGGGTGACACATTACAGAGGGGAAGGGTGACACATAACAGAGGTAAGGTGATACATTACAGAGGCGAAGGATGACACATTACAGAGGGGAAAAGTGACACATTACAGAGGGGAAAAGTGACACATTACAGAGGGGAAGATTGACACATTACAGAGGGGAAGGGTGGCAAATTACAGACGCGTGTGATAAAGCTTTATTGTCCGGAAACTAAATCGTGATTGATATGACGAGCTATGTCTATGTCGTATCGTATATTCCAAAACAGCGTATTTATATTGAAATATGTGATAAATTGATGGAGTTATCCTTTGCGTCAAAAGTTGAACAGACAAAAGTTAGAACATTATAAAATTAGTCATGCATTGAGTTCAAATGCACGCGTAAATGAACAAAGTGAGAACAGGTCGATTTTTACGGATGGCGGGAGGTATACCGTACTGGTTCTACCTATAAAAAGGTGGATGGTCTGCCTCCATCACAAAACAAATCGACCGTCATATATGTAGCCTAAAATGTGCTGAAAATGATGTAAAAACGAACTTTTTGAAAATCAGCTGGAAAATGAAGACTTTGAAGTGACAGTTGTTGGACTATCTATCTCAAACTGGAATATCGTATTATCAGATAAAGTAACCTAAGGGTTTCACCTTAACATAACATAACATAATCTTTATTTTCCACTCAGGTTAAAACATATATGAAATAACAACATGAGGCATAATATACAAAATATGATGTTATATAACGGGATAGGGGTACGTGAGATGTAGGTAGAAGGAGTAGCTGGTGAGGGGGGAGTGGGCTAGGATTACATAGTTAGCTGTAGAATACGAGTGCAGTTATTTTTGGTTTAATGTGACGTACGAGGGAGATCAAAACGTAACCGGAAGAATCTTCTAAAACGCGTAATGTTGTAATCAGAAATTGTAACTTAAGTATAAAATCTCATATATAATTATATAATATGGCGATAGATGGCCAAGTTATACAATGAATATGCGTGTTTCTATGGTAATCAGGTGCCCGCGGAGCACTTAAAATAACAGAAAAATCTACGAAACGCAATGTTTTGTATTTTGTAAAGCACTAAAATTTCAAAACTGTTCTTTCAATTATACAAATTAACTAGCACGTGTTCACTAATGGCACGTGCAATACAAATATGATGTCATGCTGAATGTTCGAAGTCATTTAAGGTACGCGCGGCATTATCTGCTCTTGTCGCCATGTTCAAAGAAACAAATGGAAGATGAACAAATGAAAAATTTACCAAAAAAACTGAACATCGAGCATCGTTGTGCAATTTACTGGTGTGTACGGTCAGTAAAAACAAGAAGTGAACAACTGACACAACTGAACATTAAGACGCTGGTACATCCACCCTACTCCCCAGATTTGGTCCCGAGCGACTTCTTTCTTTTTACAACGTTGAAATAAAAACTCCGACGCAAACGGTACAAATCAACTGGCATGTTTGACTTCTTTCTTTTTCCAACGTTGAAAGAAAAACTCCGACGCAAACGGTACAAATCAACTGGCGTAACATGCGACGCAAACGGTACAAATCAACTGGCAACATGCCAGTTGATTCGTACCGTTTACGCCAGTTGATTTGTACCGTTTGCGTCGGAGTTTTTCTGCCAGTTGATTTGTACCGTTTGGTTCGCTCGGGACCAAATCTGGGGAGTAGGGTTGATGTACCAGCGTCTTAATGTTCAGTTGTGTTAGTTGTTCACTTCTTGATTTTAATGACCGTACACACCAGTAAATTGCACAACGATGATCGATGTTCAGTTTTTTTGGTAGATTTTTCATTACAAAGGCGCATGCCAGTAGAAGTTCAGAACAGTGTTAAGACCATTACATAGAAGGATTATGCTCAGTCGTTTTATTCCAGGGTTCACACATGTTTTGTTTTGTTTGTATGTATGGTGTTTAAACTCATTTTCAACACAAGCAAGGTTATATATGACGGTCGACGATATTTTATGGTGGAGGCAGGCCACCCACTTTTCCTGGGTAGAACTAGTACTGTGCACCTCCCGCCGTAGGAATCGACACTTTCTCACAAGTCGAGCTCCCAGTGCGATTCTAACCCGCACCGGTGAGAGGCGAAGGTTTACAACGCAACGTCGTCAACCATTCGGCCACGGAGACGCCGATTCGCATATGGAAGACATGTATACATAGCACAGGAAACTCTTTTTGAAAGGTTTAAGAAACTGTACGGATATTAATTTATGGTAAGAACAGTTAAAGCGTACTTAAAATTTGCGACGTCAACCTGACGTCGTATAAAGTGCTCCACGGTGCCATACCTACGGTGTCCGGTTGGGGCCAGATACAATGTCGCATTGTCGTGGGCGATAATGCGACGCCCGGCAACGCGACATCGCGACACGACAGTGCGATACGACAACTCGACAATACGATACGACAGCGCGACAATTGCGTCGTGATGTCATATCGCAGTGTCGCGATGTCGCATTGTCGGGCGTCGCATTGTCGGGCACGACAACGCGACATTATGTCAATGTCGCCCACGACAATGCGACATTCTTTCAATTGTCGTAATTGTAAGAATGTCGCATTGCCGTGGGCGACATTACGACAATGCGTCGTAATGTCGCGTTGTCGTAAGCGACAATGCGACGCCGACAAGGCGACATCGCGATACGACATCACGATATAATTGTCGCAATGTCGCGATGTCGTATCGCAATGTCGAGTTGTCGTATCGCAATGCCGCATCGCGATGTCGCGATGTCGCGTTGTCGGGCGTCGCATTGTCGCCCACGACACTGCGACATTGTATCTGGCCCCAACCGGACACCGTACATACCACATTGTATTTAACCAGTCATAAACATTTTATTTTTCAATATTTTTAAATGAAATTTTCTAATTTTACGCAATATACGTCTCATCTCTAGGAACAATTTTTACTCTTATTAAGTAATGCTTTCTGTCCGTCTCAGAATTGTTTCCGGTTACTTTTTTATCCTCCCTCGTATAGTATGTATTGGATGAAGTTGTGCACATTTCAATACAATACGGCACAGAAACAAATGAGTAGGATAGGCTATTTAAATTGCTTTGCGTTCAATATACACTGACTGGGCCCATATATGTACATTTACCTTTATTATAATTAAGTTTACTGCCACACTGCAGAGAGAAAACAACAAACAGTATTACTCGATAAAAACTTAATTGGAGTTATTTTTTCGTTTGTTGTATTCATAATTTTGATAAAGCATCATCAAAATAAACTGACCAATCAGTGACTAGAAATTTGACACACCTCTAAATTCTGGTAGGTGATCGACTCTGTCTTTATCCTAGATTTTCTGCTATTAAAATTAAGGTGTTTACAGTGTGATTATTTTATCTCTGCTTGTTTACGCTGTCAAACATTTTTATTTTACTATATAATCTAAGGATAAAAACCGAGTAACAAAAATGCTATCACCTAGTGAATACATCATCATCATCACCACCACCATCATCATGATCATTGTCATCATCGTAATAAACGATTAGTAAAAGGGGTAAATAAAAATACCTCTTAACAAAATACCGAAAACAGAACTCGTTATTAGTTATAAGCACTTTAATAATAAATATGAAAACAACAACCATCAACACAATAATAAATAATGCATGCACTGTATGTGTTCTGTTAAAAATCCGTACTCCGCAGATCAATTGCACTATGCCATTAAGCTTTTACATTTTAAATGGTTTAGTAATAAACGGCTTCGTAATTCCTTGGGTTACGTCGAGCCTTTTCGTAAGCAGAGCCACTGGTGACTCGATCATAAAAGTTTAACAAACTAGCTAAGTTATCTTGATCTACGTTCGACAGAAACTCAGTCATGGACTCGTCCACCGGAAGTCCTTCCTCGGAGAAATCCGCGCACGACTTGCTCAGCTTCATTACCAAATTTGAATTCGTTGCTTCATTATTTCCGTCCACTGTAACTCGATACCGAGGCAATGAATTATAATTTGAAAAATTAGTACTGCTTTGAGGAATATTTTCAGTGGACAATCTCAAGTCTGTCTCTGAATTCGACAATGTTAAATACGGCTTTCGTTTCCAGTCATTTGAGTTAGACGTTTTTACACTGCTATTGCGAACAGTGTCAATTAGAGTACCCGAGTCGTGTTTAATAGCACCTTGACTTGTTCTACCTATACAGCTGTCAGATTTCACGTGTGATATATCCACCTTCGCATAACGTTCCTGGCATTTGTTTCTTAGTTCGTTTTCAGACTTACTTTTGTAGAGGTTTGTTGTATCAATATCCCAGAATGAGTCAACGTTTGCCGAGTTATGTTCCGTGCTTTGTTTGTTTGGTCCATTATCACCAAGGTTCTTTTTGATTGCCAAGAGACTCTTACCACTCGTTGTAGATATGTTCACACGTGCTTTATGTCCATTGAGCTCTTGCTGTTTTGGAGTAGAATTTCTTGGATACCGCTTTTCTTCTCGTAGTTTGCTGGTAACATTTCTTGGACACATACTATCGTCTCGTAGTTTCGTGGAAATATTACTCCGACTCTCACTGTCCTCGTGTTGTTTTGGAGCAGAAAGTCTTTTAACCGGAACCTGTTGTCCCAACTTTTCCCACAACTGGTAAACTTTCTGTTCATTAAGCACTAGTCGCTTCTCCTCGCCGGATGATTCGAACGAAGATGAAGACAGGTAACCCGACGTGTTGGAGTCCGTATCACTTTGACCAGTAAGATTAGTCGTTGAAGATGCTTGACCAATCGGAAAAGGCTTTGTGGATGGCTTCTGTGCTTGAACGCCGGTCACGCAGAAGGCTCTCATCTTTCCTGTGTTTTCTTGGCCCGCCATATTTCTGTAATTCTGCAACAGAACAAAATATGTTCATATAAATAATTAATATGCACGAGTATTTCATCAGTGTAGCTTCTACATAAGTATGCTGTATCGCATAACAAATGCAAACACAAATCATTCCGCAGAACCAGTGTCAGAAAACGTTTAAAGAAATGTTCTGCCAGAGCGTCCTTTAGCTACTATATATGGACAGTGCATATATGCATTTCTGATTAAGTAACTTAGTAACATACGAATTAGTTTTTATATCCGCATACCTGTTTGTGCAATTCCAAATAATTCCAAATGCTGTTTACAGTTTTTAGACTGCACTTTCAGTTTACATGTGTAACAATCCGTGCACTATATAACACAGTGTCCACATTAGACTGCCTAATTTAAATGCCAGTTATACATTACTTGAATCCCCGACATATTTCGAAATGAACCCCTGACATATGCGTTATTGTAGCGTACAATAGGTTTGTAATTATGGCTTATGCTTGTTTAATATCACCCATTATGTTAACCTATTGTTTAACGATTGTAGCAATTGGTTGTCGCATACCATGATAAACACGCATTGTTAAAAGATCACAGTTTGTGTTTCACAAATAATCGGAAATAACAGATTTGTTCGCGATAACAATAGGCCGTGTCATTTGTATCTTGCAAGGCGCATCTATGTAAAGCCATTGTATGTGCTTAATACTTCTAATTGACAGGTGTTGTGAAAATGAAACGCCTGGCGAAGAAAACATCTATACAATGATTAATTGAATAACTGAAATTAAATTTAACTCCGACCACAGACATATTAATAAAGTCTGTGCTCCGACTCTAATTATTTTTTGAACGATAAAACATCCGACTTATTTTGGTATTTTTTATAATGTATAATAATAGTGATACGTATTCTGGTATGTGTACAGGCAGTAACGTGCACCGCTGCTTTTAAATTGTGTATTTTGCGATTAACTGCATAGCTTCAACACACATGAGTTTGTAATAAGTATACTTACTCCCTGATAGCTTATACATGAAATATTTCAACTGTTTGAAATTATTATACGTTATAAATTATTCTCGATATACATATTACATCATCAGTGCCAGTCTGCGAGGTATAAACTATTTATTTACGAGTGTCATCATACAATAATAGAACATGCAAATTTCTGTACTGGGCAGTCAAACTTTGAATTATTACAGACTATCAATGTTCGGCATTAAAACACAAAACAAAATCATTTTCATAACAAAACAACATATTAACACACCTAAAAGTGAAGAAACCGATGCTAATTTTGACGTTAGTCTAAAACAGAATTGAACCTATCTAAGTTAATAATTATGTATAAATACAGGCACTAAGCGCACATGATAGCATTGTTTTTAATTACCAAATATCATGCCAAATCTGATTTGCATTTTGATTTGGCATACACGGATTAGTACCGATTTCTCAGCATATGATTTTGAACAACAAGCTTTAAACTTAATAGTTATTTGTATAAATAAGAATTATATTTGTAAATAGATAATATATTTAAACGTACCGTCAGAAGACAAAAGCCAGACATAGCCACTTTATAGGGCAGAGCCTTTTTTATTTTATATAATTATTTAAAAATAGTTTCTTTTGTTTGGTTATTTATATCAGGGCTCTATATGACGTCCCAGTTTATATGTGTAGCTGAAATAAATCCAACGTGTTTAATTTATTATTTTATTCAGTAGATAGTCTTTAAAAACAAATACAATCTGAGAATAATTAATTTAAAAATTTGAAAGTAAAATTCATAAAGACAGCATAACTTACCTTAATTTTGGAGACGATGGGAGGCATGGTTAGTTGATAAGCACTATTACGTCTATAGCACTATTATGTTGTTTGTTGTATAAGCAGATTAGAACTGATGCTCGAACCTGCGTCCTCCAGGTATATAAATCTCGCTGGGTTTTGACATCAGCTTCTAAGTTTGCTCGTTCTTCCGTGTTGCCAAAGCCTGAAAGAGCGTGAAGTGCAATTAACGAACATTAGCTTGTGTTCCACTAATTGTTCCAACTAATTGATTTGCGCGTTCGACCGTATGTGTGTCATAATCCACGAGGTTCTGGATAATTAGGGAAATTTCGATGCTGCAAACTGACAAACATTACTCGTGTCTACCGGAAATGTTGAAAGTGTGCGTTTGTTTTCACAGGGTCTCAAATTCGATGACACGCGGCCACAAAGAATGTGTGCAAACAATTAATATTTCAATTATTATTGTAATTTGAATACAAAGCAGGTGTAAAACAAGGATGATTGCAGTTCCTATGCCTTTTTATTGGAAAATTAAAACTAACATTTTGACAGAGTGTGTAATAGACGTTTTAATAATAATTTCATTTAATTGAGTTAATAGTTAGTATACAAGAGAAGGCAATTAAGTAATGAAAAGTAGTTATTATTATCATAAATTGAAGATCAGTACCTCTGATATGGGGTATCAGTTTGCAAATCTTCCTATTTCTGAAACGGACTAGGTAGGCATACAGCCATATATATATAACCTACTCCCTGATACAGCCAATCATTTTTATTGAGAGTTCTATTATACAAGGTTGATATAATTATTAAAATCGGATGATAAAACAAAGAAGATATAATCATTTGGAGGCAGCCATTTTGAAATATGGCATCACAGTAATAAATTACCATCTACGGAATGTTTATACATGCGGTATGTTAATTAACTTATTTATAGTGAAAACATCACAGAAACTGTATACAAATAAGTATTTGTTCAATTGTAATAATGCATTATATCGCCAGTGACGGATTTTGAATTCGTTTGCAGTGATTTTCTTTGCTTTAAATGATATTTAGCAATATGCCATGTATGGTAATATGGAACTAGCGTAATAAAGTTCCCAAATGGATGGCTCCAATATCTATTTTAGAACAACCTTCAAATGGTCACATCTTTTTGGTTTATCATCAAATTTTGCTAATTTTTACACCATTTTCCCAAGCTTTTCAGAACTCTCAGTAATCAAAATTATTTGCCGGTATGCCTGCATTCCATTTAAGACGAGTAGTTTCCTGTATCGCGCTTCCACATTATCAGGGAGTATGTATACTTACTGACATTATCAAGGCCTTGGCTACGCGCCTGGTTTTTACTAATAGGTTTACTGTCTTTGACAACTTCGATGTTCAGGCGGCACAACTATTATAGACAGATTTTTAAAAAAAATAAAAATCGGCAAATTCATGTTTCATCACCATGAAAACTTCGATGTTAAGGCTGCAAAAACATTATAGACTGATTTTTTTTTTAAAAACAGAAATCGGCAAATTATGTTACATATTTTCATCCCCATTCTGTAACAGTTAGTTTTCATAGACACACCTCCGTGGTGCCACTGAGTTTCGTCGGTGTGTTCTTGGGCAAGACACTTTCCCTTAGCATCGTCCGTCGGATGGGGACGTAAACCGGGCGGTCCCGTGTATCGGTCTATCCTCCGAGCACGTTAAAGAACCATAGGAATCTACACGATAATAAGAGTAGGGCACGGTTCCCGGATTGCTATCCTTCCTCTCTTCCTGTGGCGGCTCTAAATAACCTATACTGTGCCGTTAAACAACATTCAGTTCAATTCAATTCATATACACACCGTCTTTATGCATCGTTTCCATTTTGTAATAATTAGTTTTCATACACAAGTACACACCGTCTTTATGCTGTGTTTCCTTTACACGTTCGATCAATTAATGATTTAAAAAGGTCGATGTCAAATTATGAATGATATATCTGGTACATGGTTATTTATTTGACATTTATGGGAAGTAAATAGAAATACATACCGCAATATAGCAATAAAATCGCCGTTAACATATCATCCCGTTATCAATATTTAATTAATTAACTGAACTATATTAGCCGTGATTTACTAGAAACTCTACACATAATACAACGCAAACTCGACCAATATGAACCGGAAGTCGGCCAATATGAAGAAAACAACAAGGCCAAAATGAAGAAACTCGCCAATACGAGATTAAGTAACGTCATTCACGTTAAGTGACGTCTTCACGCTCGATTTGATCGACCTTTCAATGAATTAAAGCTACTATAAATAAACGCAAATCATTCAAAACAATGTTATTAAAACAACATGTTGATGAAGTGGAAGTTAATTAATAAAACTGTCATTAATTAAGTGTTCATATTGGCCCAGTTATTGGTCTAATGACTCTCATACTGGCCCAAGGACCAATAACTCGGACAATATGAAAATACTTAATTAATAACATCATAGTATAGCTAATATAAGAGATCAGACAATATTTATCGTGGGGTTGGGACCGGGGCTAATAAAAATGTTATATAAAAAAAAAAGTACGTCCCATGGCAAGCAAACGAAAAAAAGTATCGTGCGACAAAAAAAATACCTGTCCCATGCCATTTTGCACTATTCCCAATGCCCAGATAAATATTGCCTGATCCATATATAAGCACCCTCCTTACCAAATGAGGTTTGCTGCAATCTTGCATCGAACAATTTTGTTCACTATAACAATTCTTAATTGTTCGCCAATGTTCGCCACTAGCGGGGATGTTGCCGCAAATATTATGGTAATCTTTGGCGAATTTGCCGCAACGTCGCCAAAAAGCTATATACATTCGCCAGAAACATTTATTTATTTGGGACGTTCACCATAACATCACCACAAACTTACTTGCATGTTTTTTTGTTCGCCACAACATTGCGACAAATTTTACCAATCCAATTATTTTTTTATTTCACGCCTTAACATCACCACAACTTAAATTCAGATTTGACGGTTGTTTGTTCACAGAACATCACGACATTTTTTTCCATTCTGATCTGCTGTATCTGAAGACTGTTAGCCAAATCATCATCGCAAAACTTTAATAGACTTTATACAGAATTTTATTATTTCCAGTTACTTACTACTAAAGTGAAATTTGCATTTTGAACAACACTTGAACAATTAATTTAGCCAAGTATAATTTTTTTCGTGGAACCTTATTTTTAAACATTTATTTAATTGTGTTCATTGCAAGAACATTTTTAAATACCAAACACCATGATAACTCCAACATTTAAAACCAGAACAATTAAAATTGTATCCCAAGTGCAAAATAATATGGTCAGTATGACCTCAATAGGTAGATGTGTGTATGTATACGTTTGTTGGTTTGTCTAGGGTCTGGTGCTGATTCTAAGATATCCAGGCACCATTGGTGCCTATTGGACTGCTACAGTTAGTGACATGTCCATGAAAATGGGAGTAATGCAGAAATGACAGCACACGACATCTCCATGAAATGGGAGTAATGCAGAAATGACAGCACTTGACATCTCCATGAAAATGGGAGTAATGCAAAAATGACAGCGTTCGACATTTCCATGAAAATAAGAGTAATGCAGAAATGACAGTGCTCAACATCGTCATGAAAATGAAAGTAATGCGGAATGACAGCGTTCGACATCTCCATGCAAATGGGAGCAATGACAGCATTCGACATCTCCATGAAAATGGGAGTAGTGCAAAAATGACAGCGTTCGACATCTTCATAAAAATGGGAGTAATGTAGGAATGACAGCACTCGACATCTCCATTAAAATGGGATTAATGTAGGAATGACAGCACTCAACATCTCCATGCAAATGGGAGTAATGTAGGAATGACAGCACTCAACATCTCCATGCAAATGGGAGTAATGTATGAATGACAGCACTCGACATCCCCATTAAAATGGGAGTAAGCGGAATGACAGCGCTCAACATCTCCATGAAAACGAGAGTAATGCAGAAATGACAGTGCTCGACATCTCCATTAAAATGGGAGTAATGTAGGAATGACAGCACTCGACATCTCCATGCAAATGGGAGTAATGTAGGAATGACAGCACTCAACATCTCCATGCAAATGGGAGTAATGTAGGAATGACAGCACTCAACATCTCCATGCAAATGGGAGTAATGTAGGAACGACAGCACTCGACATCCCCATTAAAATGGGAGTAATGTAGGAACGACAGCACTCGACATCCCCATTAAAATGGGAGTAAGCGGAATGACAGCGCTCAACATCTCCATGAAAATGGGAGTAATGCAGAAATGACAGTGCTCGACATCTCCATTAAAATGGGAGTAATGTAGGAATGACAGCACTCGACATCTCCATTCAAATGGGAGTAATGCGGAATGACAGCGCTCAACATCTCCATGAAAATGAGAGTAATGCAGAAATGACAGTGCTCGACATCTCCATGAAAATGGGAGTAATGCAGGAATGACAGCGCTTTAAAATGGGAGTAATGCAGGAATGACAGCGCTCGACATCTCCATGAAAATGAGAGTAACGCAGAAATGACAGATTTTAATTTTGAGAGAATTTATTTAAATAGTGTCAGTTTATTTAAATTGTGTCAATTTATTTAAATATAGTGAATTTAATTAAATTGTTCCTCATTTGGTAAAAAGAAGGTCCATTTATTTAGAATTCACAAACAATTATTTAAATCAAAACCATTTAGTTAAGTCGTATGGATATATATAAATCGGCGCACCATTGTTCTATTTCATAATTTCAGTCCATTATTTATTTTGAAAAACATCACCAGAACATTGCAGAGAAAAAAATTATGCAAAAATGAAGTTTGCTGCAATGTTTTTTACTATGTAAATGAGGTCTGCGTCAAAGTAGGAGCAAACATCGCTAAAACATCGCCAGAAGATTACAGCTAAAAGTGTTATGCAAATGAAGTGTGCCGAGAAGTTGCCGCGCACTTTTACTATGATAATGAGGTCTGCGGCAAAGTTGCGGTGAACATCATTTGCATATTTGTTTGCTGCAACTTTGCCGCATACTTCACTTGCATGGTAAAAGTGTACCGCAACTTCGCCGCAAACTTGTCTGCCGCAGCTTTGCAGCAAACAGTCGCCAGAAGCCTACATTTTTGGTAAGGGGGGCCTTTCATGGTCTAAGATCACTACTTAATATTTGTAATTCACGGTTTAAAGTTTTTTTGGGGGGAGGGTGGGGGTGGGGGGGGGGGGGGGGGGTGGGGGGGGGGAGAATTTGACTTTAAAAAAAGTGTACGTCCCATGGCAAACTAGCGGGAAAAAAGTATCGTCCCATGGTTTGTCGCGACAAAAAAGTACCTGTCCCATGCCATTTTGCACCGGTCCCAACCCCTCAATAAATATTGCCTGGTCCCTAACACTACTACATTTATTTAGGAAAGCATGTTTAGTTTGCAACCATTCTGACATATGGTCCTCAAACACAGTTATCTACAGTATGTACACACACCTTTTGAAACAATCTTATACTAGTTTATGGCATACACATGTCTAGAGGCTTTTTAACAGTGCTAAGATAAACAAAACGATGATCATTAAACAAACATTGAAACAAAGCACTGCTTTACAATGACGGTAAGTGCTGAAAGTAACAACATAGTGAGTACATCTTCAGTAAAATGTTAATGAGATTAGGATAATGTTGTCATAACATACCGTTTTATAAAACATCCATGAACAAAATATAGTGATATGTGTAATAATTACTCCACATATGTAATTTAATTATTGCACTTAAAAAGGACGTTGTATTGAACGTCTCGATCATATGACTTATTAGTCTCTGACCGTTGTGACCGCAGATGTCTTTAGGATTGCTCATTGTCCGTCCGTCTGTCCGAAAATCCGTGTCCTGCCTATAACTTCTTTACCTATCTTTGAATTCCAATAATATTAAAATTAAATGTGTATTTCACCACCATGAGACAATATGTTGCGATTTACAGTCACGTCCTTACTTTCAAAGTCAAGGTCACACGTATATTTTAACGGATATTGATAAACATTTCGTGTCCGGGCTATAACTTCCGTATATATTATTGGATTCCAATAATATTATATACACATGTCCACCCCGATGAGACAATTAATCGCGAAGACATTGCCTACCTTCAAGGTCACACTTGCAGATGGGGCCGAGGTGTAGTGGTTAACACCTCATTTCATACAGGTACATTGTTATTGGTGAGGACAGAAAACTATTGTTTTGGGGGTTAATCATTCAAAGGTCAGAACTACGCATGCCGAGAGTTAAATGTACAAAAGTCACATATGGACATACACATTTTAATGTATAACTCCTGAAGTATACACAAATGAAAATTTCCTTGGTAAGAGGAGGAAACATCGTACTTTGAAGTCAGGTGGGTAAAAGGTCAAGGTCACAGTGACTCATAGAAACATTCTCATTCCACTCAATAACACTGACATATGAGAATGATCCAATCATGAAAAACACCCACTGTCACTTTTAAATGATTGAAGATTTACAGAAATGTCTCTTATTACTTTTCGGTGAGTAGGTCTTAGGTTAAGGTCACAGTGACATGATCCCGAGAAACGCCTTCAACCCTATAATTTATAATATAATATATTTATAATATAATATATAGAGGTTCTTACATGAGTACTCATTCATTAATGAATTTATTAAACGAGTTGGCAAAATGATATTGCAGAGCATTATATTATTTTTTGCTAACGAGTTTAATAAATTCAATAATGAATGAGAACGAATGTTATATTCTATTTATCACATAACTTATAACGTCACATTACGTCAGAAAACGGTCATTAACGTGACGTCCATGACGTCAGTAACGTTATGTTATACCACTAGTGGAATATCGAAAATATTGAATGGTGTTATTACACTCCCACACCGCATGTTATGTGATAAAGCAGTATATCTACAATCTTGAAACTGTTTACAAACGGTATCCATGGTGAAGCAACGACCCCTATTGATTTTGATGGTTAGTAGGTCAAAGGCCACTGTGAACTGGTCATGAACAATTCTTTCCCTGCCGCTATTCATGACTATTTGACCTACACTCGTGAATCTTCATACACATGCAAACTGTTCATGGTTAACAGCGCATGTGATTTTTTTGTCAATAAGTCAAATGTCAAGGTCATATTGACCGCTATGCCTAGAATTCACCGTTTACAAAAAAATAACACAAACATTTTTTATGTTAAGAACCTATGCAAATTGTTGAAGGCAAAATAAGTTTGATACCTATAGGCTATACTAGAATCATTTCGACGACAACGTTGACTTTAACGGCGGATTGTATGTATTTAATTAATTTAAATAACTGATATAATTTGGAGATCTTAATCTTTCTTTGTTATTCTATCACAGATTAAAACATATAATTGGTGCACTATAATCAAAGATTAGTAAATTCATTCCTGTTCTCCTGTTTAAAGTGACACATGACACTCTGGATTGTTTACAACTTGCGGCGCCCCGTTAGATGTTCTTCATAACTAGCATAATTGCAAATTATTAATAAAAATAGAAGAAAAAAAACAACATGCTTTGAACTCTTTAAGTAATAGTCTCATTGAGTTGGGGCTAGCCCATCGAGGTTTTTAAATTAACCGACGAGATGAAACCGTACTCTATTTGTTTTGTAGCATGTCCATTTGAGCTCTCTGACATACACTAACTTCCAATAACTGGTAGTTGTAGCATGGTCACTGAAAATTATCTTTGTAATAGCACAGTTGTAAATCGTTTAATTGAAAATAACACCTGTCAGAATAAATGGTGCATTACAACTACCAGTTATTGGAAGTTAGAGTATGGCAGTGCCATACTCTCTAACTTCCAATAACTGGTAGTTGTAGCATGGTCACTGAAAATTCTCTTTGTAATAGCACAGTTGTAAATCGTTTAATTGAAAATAACACCTGTCAGAATAAATGGTGTATTACAACCACCAGTTATTGGAAGTTAGAGAATGGCAGGGAACTGAAATGGACATGCTACCAAAGAAATAGAGTATGGTTTCATCTCGTTGGTTAATTTAAACATCTCGATGGGCTACGCCCATCTTGATGTTTAAATTAACCAACTACGCCCTTCTTGATGTTTAAATTAACCAACTACGCCCATCTTGATGTTTAAATAAACAACTCAGTGAGACCATACTCTATCTATAACATGTAGTACACAATTTATTTTGACAGGTGTTATTTTTCAATTAAACGATTTACACCTGTGATATTACAAAGACAATGTTCAGTGACCATGCTACAAATAATTATTAAAGATTTGCAAATATACAAGTTATATAGAAAAACTAACGGGAGGCCACGAGTTTCGTGAACAAATAACGGGAGGCAGCGAGTTTCATGAACAAATAACGGGAGGCCGCGAGTTGTAAACTGTCAATATTGCCATGTGTCCCTTTCATCAGGGGGAAAAGGTATGAATGCCCTCCTTTTGAAAATCAGAAGAGGAAAGGAGTTTAAACAGACACGTTTCTACATAAAATGTTGGACTCTCCATCTCAAATCTGAATACCTTAAATAAAGGTATTACCGGGACAAACGGCGATCTGGATTTTTTTAAAACTCGCGGCGTCGCTTTACTTTTTCTACATAACTTGAATGTATTCAACCAATACTAATGATTATAAGATTATTAGGTTTTATTAGCTGGTTTTAAATCAAAATTATACTGGATACTCGGTTAACTATTTTAATGCTTAATACAATTTGGGGATTGCCATGTGTCCCTTTAAGCTTGAGATTCTTTTTATTAGTTCTTGGTGGACAATACTAAAGCCTATTTCCCCGAATTGTATCAAGTATTAACGAAAAAATGTATTTGTACAAGTATTTCATTGGGGTCTCGATAACGGTTCATCATCATCATCATCATCATCATCATCATCATCATCAAGTTAATTAAACTGTCCTATTAAGGAACAGGGTAAGCAGAATACAGAAATGAAAACAGATGACTAGTTATATGCTCTTTAATATGAAAACAAACATCAACAAAACAATTATAAACATAATAATGTATGCACTGTACCCTTCTTTTAACTATAATTATTGCACTATGCCATTAAGCTTTTACATTTTAAATGATTAAGTAATAAACCGCTTCGTAATTCCTTCGAGCCTTTTCGTAAGCAGAGCCACTGGTGACTCGATCATAAAAGTTTAACAAACTAGCTAAGTTATTTTGATCTACGTTCGACAAAAACTCAGTCATGGATTCATCAACCGGAAGTCCTTTCTCTGAGAAATCTGCGCATGACTTGTTCAGCTTCTTTGCCAGATTAGACTTTGTTGCTTTAGCATTTCCGTCCACTGTAACTCGATACCGAGGCAAAGAATTATAATTTGAACAATTAGTACTACATTTTGGAATATTTTCAGTGGTCAATCTCAAGTCTGACTCAAAATTCGACAATGTTGAAAACGGCTTTCGTTTCCATTCATCTGAGGTGGAAGTTTTCACTCTGCTGCAACGCACATCGTCAATTTTAGTACCAGAGACGTGTTCGATAGCACATTGACTGGCTGTACCTATACAGCTTTCAGATTTCACGTGTGATATATCAGCCTTAGCATAACGTTCCTGACTCTTTTTTCTTTGTTCGTTTTCAGACTTACTTTTGTGCGAGTTTGTTGTTTCAATATCCCAGAATAAGTCATAGCTTCGAGAGTTTTGTTTGGTGCTTTGTTTGTGTAGTCCACTATTGCCAAGGTTCCTTTTGATTGATAAGAGACTTCTACCACTCTCTGTAGATATGTTCACACGTTTCTTATGTCCATTGTGCACTTGCTGTTTTGGAGTAGAATTTCTTGGATAAAAAGTTTCTTCTGGTAGTTTACTGGTGAACTTTCTTGAACAGATACTGTCGTCTCGTAGTTTCATGGACAATGTTCTCCGACACACGCTGTCTTCGCTTTGTTTTGTAGCAGAATTTCTTTGAACATGAACATGTTGTCCCAACTTTTCCCACAACTGAAACACTTTCTGCTCATTTAGCACTAGTCGCTTCTCCTCGCCGGAGGATTCGAACGAAGATGAAGACAGGTAACCCGACGTGTTGGAGTCCGTGTTGCTTTGACCGATAAGATTCGCCGTTGAAGATGCTTGACCAATCAGAAAAGGCTGTGTAGATGACTTCTGAGCTTGAACGCCGTTCACGCAGAAGGCCTTCATCTTCCTTGGGTTCGTTTGGTCCGCCATATTTCTGGAACTCTGCAAATGGAAAAAGACAATGTTAGCATAGGCATATTAATAATTCAGTTGCTACGTAAGATTGTTTCGATCGCATACCGGTTTTCAAAACACAAGCCAGTCAGAAAACTTTCAAGAAATATTTCTGACAAACCAAAGACCGAAAAATTAATGTATAATATTTCTGATTAAGAAGTAAGAAACAACAAAGTGATACACAAATCAGTTCTATATCCTCAAACCTGTTTGCACTATTGGAAAGTAGTTCTTAATAATTGCAAGCAACTTTCAATTTCCGTCAGTGTACAAATCGAACACTACATAGAATAATGTTTTTGTGAATAATCAACAGTTATAATAGCGAATTTAAATGCCAGGAATGCCAGACATATTTCATTTCAAAATGTCCCGCTGACATATGCCTGATTGGTTTGTAAAATTGTTTGACGAGCGGTAGCCAGTCGATGTATACTGTTTGCTTTTGTGCATTGGAGATAAAATAATTAGTGGTACATATTCTCACTAATTTAAGCAAATTCAGTTCAGTTCAATTCAAAATATTTAAGCAATTAATTGTTTTCTATGACTAATGTTTAAGTAAATATATGATAAATTAAACCTGTTAATGAATTGTTATGCAGTATGTACTATTTTGATAAAAACAACATCAAAAAGTAACCAATACACACACACAAAAAACGCCTTAATTTTGCATCATCTGATAACCAAATTACGAGATTTCATGTTTTTTATACGGCGCCTTGGAATTTAGTATAATTACTTTAATAGTTGATAATTGAATATAGACACTAAATGTGCAAATTATAACATTGTTTTAATTACCGAATACCATGCCACATTAGATTTGGTATAAACTGATTAGACATATTTGTCAACGTAATAAAATACAGAGATCTTTAAGCAAACAAATGTCATTATTTATATGGAGCGTTTTTCCATTAGTTCCTTTTTCATTGTATATTTAACCGATATACATCCAAGGTGCATCTTATGGATTTAAATTCTTATTCCGCCGCTATTCTAGGTCCCCAGCAGGGGTTTGGCATTAAAGGAAGATAGATAGATAGATAGATAGATAGATAGATAGATAGATAGATAGATAGATAGATAGATAGATAGATAGATAGATAGATAGATAGATAGATAGATAGATAGATAGATAGATAGATAGATAGATAGATAGATAGATAGATAGATAGATAGATAGATAGATAGATAGATAGATAGATAGATAGATAGATAGATAAAAAATAATATAGAAATGCAACCCATTATTAATTATAACTTACTTTAATTTTGGAGACGATGGGATGCATGGTTGGTTGATAAGCACTATTATAATGTTTGTTGTATAAGCAGATTAGAACTAATGCTCGAACCTGCGTCCTCCAGATATATACATATCGCTGGGTTTTGACATTAGCTTCTAAGTTTGCTCATTCTCCCGTGCTGCCAAAGCTGGCTTGTCTGACTGAAAGATCGTGAAGTGCAATTGACGAACATTATCTTGTGTTCCACTAATTGATTTGCGCGTTCGACCGTCGATGTGTGATAATCCATGAGGTGTTGAATAATTAGGGTATTTCGATGCTCCAAAACTGACAAACATTACTGGTGTCAAACTGTAAAAGCTGAACGTGTTTTGTTTTCTCAATGTCTTTAAAATTCAATTTATATGGCACGGCCCACAACGAAAGTGCCCAAACAATTAATAACTTCAATTATTATCTTAATGTGACTACAAAGCAGGTGTAAAACAGGGGTGATACAATTCCATTTCCGTTTTATTAGACAACAAAAACTAAATTTCGACACGGCGTGTAATAGACGTTTTAGTAATAATTCTATTTAATTCAAATTCAAATTTTCAAAATTCAAAATTCAAATAGTTTAATGGCATAACATATGCATGTTTATTGCCTTGAACTAGGCGGGTTATAAAAACATAAAGAGAAGAAACATAATACATATATACATTCACTCTTTACACTACATAAAAAAAAAGAATTTAATAGTTATTAGTTAAATGTTATTAACAATATTCAATATTCAATTAAGGCAAATTAATTAAATGTAGTATTTATACATTATAGACATACAATGCAAAATGAAATCAAACAAGTAGTTTTTATGTAAAATAGTTCAACCTCAACTTATATAGTAAATATATTTTCAGGTGTTATACATTATTTTGTATCAATCAACTTTATTTCTTAATTCATTTGCTAAAAACACATACTTAGCTAAAGTTTTTAACAAACCCGATTGATCAGATTTCAAATGTGAAATGAATTTTTGTTTTGTTGGAAAGGAGCAATAATATTTAGGCAAACATTCTTTACGTAAATTTTTATATTTTGGACAAATCATTAGAAAATGATACTCATTTTCAACAACATTCATATTACAATGGACACACACTCTTAAATAACGATCTATATTACGACATCTACCTTCTTCTATAGCTAATTTGTGTGCAGAGCATCTTAGACGTGTTAATGCTTTTCTATGATTAACATTACTAACTGAACATATATATTTTTCAACTTCATATACTGATTTAAACATTTTATAACTTTCAAGTTTAGGCGATGCATCTACTTGTGAATACCATCATTGTAGACACTGATCAATTATTCGTTCAATAACTCAATTTGGATATTTGTTACATTGGTAATATTCCATAGATAATTAAATCCTAGACTGTTTAACATAGACATTACTTGATATGACCACGAACTTTTATTCGGTATGTTACCATTTACATCTGTATCATTATTAAAAACTTTACTCATTAAACTATCAGGATTTTTCATCACTTTAAACCAATATTTTATTATTCTAATCCGTCTCATGACAGCAAACGGCAATCTATTTAATAGAGTTAATAGTTAGTATACAAGAGAAGGCAATTAAGTAATGAAGGGTAGTTATTATTATCATCAATTAAGGATCAGTACCTCTGATATGAGGTATCAGTTCGGATATCTTTCTATTCTGAAACGGACTGAAGATGCGCCTTGTCAAGGTTTGTACACATTTAGTTTCCTACTTCTAGGTTAGCAAATTTTTATAGATATGTTTTAACAAATGTTATCTATTTAATCTTGGCATCATAGGAATCTTGTTTGTTTTCATATCGTGAAACAGTTTTTTTTGATTTGCAGATTTACTGTCTGATAAGTTAACATTATTAAGACTGCGAAACTTCCTTTGAACGATTATGTGTATGTTAATTGTGAAAAAAAGGATTGGTGTAAACAAAAAAACACTAATATGAGAGTAGGATGAAATTAAGTAAGTGCAGTTTACTCGGGAGCGAAAAGGAATTACCGCAAGTGAAAATAAATGTGTTTGAAGTTTAAGTAAGTAAGTAAATCATTTATTAACGTGACATGTGTATATACAATATACATACAAGTACAAGCAAGCATATATTAAGCAATAGTTCAGAATATCATACACCCGGCCCACTGGGCCTATAAGTCACCATTACAAAAGATATATCAAACTATCAAGTTCCAGTTCAAAAAGACAATACATAGTATATGTATCGTTAATTAAGCTGCTTATTGGCGAAATTATAATAATATGTTTGATTAATTTATTAAAACATACCTTTTATCTATCAATACACTTTAATAGATTAGGAAAGTGCATTTTAATAGGAAGTGAAATGGAATTATTATATCTTTTATATCAAATAACCAATAGGTTTGCACGTATAATTGACATTGTAATATGTTATGTTGTTTAAATGGTAACATCCACGAATAACACTATCTCACTTCACTCAACTATTATTCCTTTTCTGTCAACTTTATTATATTTGTTTACATGCATGCATTGAAACCATGATTTTGTATGACGATGAGCTGTATATGCTTAAGTCGAAATAAAACATATGTTCTGTTCTGTATATCCTTTATGCAGTGTTTCGTTACTAGTTCCATCAACTAATAATTAAAATGGGCGATGTCAAATATCTGGAACATATTGTACAAGGTTATTTGTTTGACATTTATTGGAAGTAAATAGAAATTAATTAATTAAGTAAGTAAGTAAGTAAGTAAGTAAGTAGGTAAGGAAGTAAGTAAGTAAGTAAGTAAGTAAGTAAGTAGGTAAGTAAGTTACCTATTATAGTGACATGTGCAAACAAATATATAGTTACAAACTATTTATAAACAAAGTTAATACACCCGGTAAATAAGTAAGTAAGTAAGTAAGTAAGTAATTTACTTATTATAGTGACATGTGCAAACAAATATATAGTTACAAACTATTTATAAACAAAGTTAATATACCCGACCCTACGGGCCTGTAAGTCACCTGTGAAATCAACAAACCATGATTATATTAACACATGGTCATATAATAATGATGAAAATGCTACTTGTTTCTAATTATAAATCGCAGTTCTCCTTCTTAGATAAGCTTTTGCAAGAAACTTAAATCTAATATTATATGATACATTTTAAATCTAGGATAATATATAGCTATTGAAAGTCTCGATCGTGTGTCCTATTTCTTTTGATACATTTTGTCTTCATATCGTCTCCTTGCTGCAATAATTCAATAAAGGGCATATACAATTGGGTTTGGGATGAAATGCCGATTCGCTTGAAAAACTCTGGTTTAGGGCCAAATAGGAACGGAGTTGGGGTTGTACGGCGCAGCAACACATGAAAGGTTATATGGCGCCAAACAAAAATGAACATGCCAGGCTCATCCTCCATTTATATCAAGATGAAATATAGAAAATGGGCATTGAATGTTCTACCTGCAGAACTGCAGAGTTGCTGTACATTCTATAGTTGACACTCCATTTATAATGGAGCCACGTTTCCACGTTTGCAAACTCGGTGCAGGGCCCTTGCTCGGTGTCATGATAAAGACCTTGATTGAGCATGATAAAAAAAAAATGAACATGAAGGTTGTCGGAGGTGGAGGTGTTGCTGGTGGTCCTACCCCTCTGCCTCTATCGGTATTTTCAGTGGTTGTATTCTACTCTGACAACCACACGGGAAAAGGGCATATAGAAGACTCTTACACTGAAGGAGTTATTAAGCCAATGTGATAATTTATAATCACATTTCAAGATGTTTACAACGTTACATACATATTTTGTTACTGAACAAGTTAATGGAACGATTTTTTTTAAAACCAGAAATCTCTCCGTATATAATGTGGACAGCTGTGTCTAAGGCGATGGGGTGTGGGGTGGGTGTGGGGGAGGGAAGAGAGGGTATATGGATTGATATGAATCAGGCAAGTTGTTTCAGCTATTTATTGTTATTAACATTCTAAACAATTTTGGCACAGAACAGATAAAAATGAAGTAGCTACAGATTTAAAAAAGGAAAATACAATATAGCGTTTTTGTCTTTACTAACAAGATATAGCTGGTTTTCGAACTTGTCCAAGATTTCATTGATATACAGCGATGTGCACAACTAAACATCATACTGATGCTTCCTACCAAATTTCGTAGAAATCCAGCAAGCCGTTTACTCGTTGCGCCGACAAAAAATGTAAAGTAAAAATGTCAAAGGGCTATAACTCCGTCAAAAACTAGCGAACTGGACAAAAGCGCGATATGCATAACTAGATAATTTACCGATGCTTCCTGCCAAGTTTCGTCGAAATCCAGCAAGGCATTTAGGAGGAGTAGCGCCGACAAGAAATTTAAAGTAAAAATGTCAAGGGGCCATAACTCCGTCAAAAATCAACGAACCGGGAAAAAACCCGCAATATGCACGACTAGACATCATACCAATGCTTCCTGCTAAGTTTCGTCAAATCCAACATGGCGTTTAATAAAATTAATAATAATGATTCAAATAACCAAAAAAAAAAAATTAATGAAAAAAAATAACAAAATTTATTTTAGAAAACTATAATAATTAAAAAAAAGAGTTAAAAACATATAATTAAAAAATATTTATTGTAGTTAATAAAGCTGTGTAAGTTTGGTTAAGATTGCTCAAGAAATATGGCCTCTATAGTGTAAACAAGAACAACTGCATTTTTTGCTAATTCATGGGCCATAACTCTGGTGTTACTGGTCCGATCTGGCCCATTATCGAACTCCTTCGAGATCTTATGGTCATATACAACCTGTGCAAGTTTGGTTAGGATTGCTTAAGTAATGTGCCCATATCGTGTAAAAAAAGCTAAAAGTTGACGACAGATGACAGACAACAGAAGACAGACGACGAACATAGAGTGGTCACCATAGCTCACCCTTCAGCACGTAAGCTAATAACCGTATACCTAAAATCTTGAAACTGTTTTCAAACGTTAGCCATGGTGCAGCAACGACCCCTATTGGTTTTTATGGTTAGTAGGTCAAAGGTCACTGTGAAGTGGTGGTGAACAATTTTTTCCCTGCCAATATTTATGACTATTTGGTTAACAGCGCAATATTTTTTTGTCAGAAAGTCAAATTTCAAGGTCATATTGACCTCTACACCTAGGATTCACCGTTTACAACCCCCCTCCCCCCCCATCTACACCCCACAAAAAAAATAATAATAAAAAAGACGGGCTTATAATATCCCGTTAGGCAACGCTCTGTTAAACAGGGTTTACTCATTTAATATTTGCAATGATAATCATTAAAGTTTATGTTACACTCTTTTATATAACTGTGTGTGTGTTTAATGTTAATTTGTTGAATACAAAATCAGTTTTGATCCTATATCTCATTTTTGATAACTACACTAGAACCATTTCGACGACAGCCATGTCTTTAACGGCGGATTGCATATATTTAAATGAAAGATAACATAATTTGGAGATTTTTAATCTTTCTTTGTTATTCTATCATAGATTAAAACATATAATTGGTGCATATAATCAAAGATTAGTAACTTCATCCCTGTTCTCCTGGTTAAAGGGACACACGGCACTCTTGATTGTTTACAACTCGCGGGGCCCCGTTAGATGTTTTTTACATAACTGCAAGTCATAAATAAAAATAGAAAACAAAAACAACTTGCTTTGAACTCTTTAAGCAATTTCAAATTTACACGTTATGTAGAACAAACAACGGGCGGCCGCGATTTTTCCACTGTCAAGTTTGCCATGTGTCTCTTTCATCAGGGGACCTGGAATGAATGCCCTCCTTTTGAAAATCAAGTAGTTTAAACAGACACGTTTCTACAAAAAGTGTTGGACTCTGCATCTCAAATCTGAAAATCTTCAATAAAGGTATTACCGGGACAAATGGCGATCTTGATTTGTTTAAAACTCGCGGCGTCGCTTTACTTTTCTACATAACTTGCATGTATTCAACCAATACTAATACTTATAAGAATAGTATAAAGACAATCGTTTTTGAATATCTCTTACTATTGATAATATTTCTCCAATATACATTTAAACCTATGGTAGAATAACGAAGAAAATTTGAAAAATCAAAACTATATTTAATATATGCAAGCAGGTTTTAAATTAAAAGTATACACCGATACGCTTATTTTAATGCTTAACAATTGAGGATTGCCATGTGTCCCTTTTAGATTGAGATTCTTTTAATTAGTTCTTGGTATACAATACTATTGCCTTTTCGCCCGACCTGTATCTATGTTAACGAATAAATGTTTTTGAACAGGTATTTTATTGGGGGTCCGATAGCGGTTATTCATCATCATCATCATCATCATCATCATCATCATCATCTTAATCAAACTGTCCTATTAAGGAACAGGGTAAGCAGAACACATAAAGGAAAACAGTTGATATATAATTATGCTCTTTAATATGAAAACAAACATCAACAAAACAATTATAAACATAATAATGCATGCACTGTAAAATCGTACTCAACTTCCTTTTTTTAACTTTAATTATTGCACTATGCCATTAAGCTTTTACATTTTAAATGATTAAGTAATAAACCGCTTCGTAATTCCTTCGAGCGTTTTCGTAAGCAGAGCCACTGGTGACTCGATCATAAAAGTTTAACAAACTAGCTAAGTTATTTTGATCTACGTTCGACAAAAACTCAGTCATGGATTCATCAACCTGAAGTCCTTTCTCTGAGAAATATGCGCATGACTTGTTCAGCTTCTTTGCCAGATTAGACTTTGTTGCTTTAGTATTTCCGTCCACTGTAACTCGATCCCGAGGCAATGAATTATAATTTGAACAATTAGTACTACATTTTGGAATATTTTCAGTGGACAATCTCAAGTCTGACTCAAAATTCGACAATGTTGAAAACGGCTTTCGTTTCCATTCATTTGAGGTGGAAGTTTTCACTCTGCTGCAACGCACATCGTCAATTGCAGTACCCGAGTCGTGTTTGATAGCACATTGACTGGCTGTACCTATACAGCTGTCAGTTTTCACGTGTGATATATAACGTTCCTGACTCTTTTTACTTAGTTCGTTTTCAGACTTACTTTTGTTTGTTGTTTCAATATCCCAGAATAAGTCATAGCTTGAAGAGTTTTGTTTGGTGCTTTGTTTGTGTCTTCCACTATTACCAAAGTTCCTTTTGATTGATAAGAGACTTCTTCCACTCTCTGTAGATATGTTCACACGTTTCTTATGTCCATTGTGCACTTGCTGTTTTGGAGTAGAATTTCTTGGATAAAGAGTTTCTTCTGGTATTTTACTGGTAATTTTTCTTGAACGGATACTGTCGTCTCGTAGTTTTATGGAAAAGGTGCTCCGACACACGCTGTCCTCGCTTTGTTTTGCAGCAGAATTTCTTTGAACATGAACATGTTGTCCCAACTTTTCCCACAACTGAAACACTTTCTGTTCATTTAACAATAATCGCTTCTCCTCGCCGGTTGATTCGAACGAAGATGAAGATAGGTAACCCGACGTGTTGGATTCCGTGTCGCTTTGACCAATAAGATTCGTCGTTGAAGATGCTTGACCAATCTGAGCTTGAACGCCGGTCACGTAGAAGGCCCTCATCTTTTTTGGGTTCGTTTGGTCCGCCATATTTCTGGAACTCTGCAAATGGAAAAACGACAATGTTAATATATTTCTAGTGCATATCGGTTTTAACAGCGCAAGCCATTCTACAGAAACAGTGTCGAAAGACGTTTAAGATATATTTCTGCCAAAGCAAACACCACAAAATAAACTATATATGTATGATATTTCTGATTAAGAATTAAGAAACAACTTAGTGATACACAAATCGGTTCTATGTCCTCAAACCTGTTGGCACTATTGGAAAGTAATTCTTAATAATTTCTAGCAGTTTTCAGTTTTCATCAGTGTACAAATCCAAACACTACATAGCAAAATGTTTTTGTGATTATCAACAGTTATAGTGTCGAATTTAAATTATGTGCATTGGAGATACAATAATTAGTGGTACATATTCTCACTAACTGAAGCAAATTCAGTTCAATTCAATTCAAATATTAAGCAATTAAGTGTTTTCTATGACTAGTTTTTATGTAAATATATGATGAATTAAACCTGTTAATGTGTTGTTATGCAGTATGTACTATTTTGATAAAAACAACAATAAAATAACCCAGCACACACACACACACACAAACGTTTCATTTAATATTTGATAAGTAAATACAGACGACATTAAATGTGCAAATTATAACATTGTTTTTAATTACCGAATATCATGCCAAATTGGATTTGGTATAAACTGATTAGACATATTTGTCTCAACGTAATAAAATACAGAGACCTTTAAACAAAAAAGAACATTGTTTATATTGAACGTGTTTCCATTATGTCCTTTTTTGTTGTTTATATATTTAATAGAAATAACTCCAAGGTGCATTTCATGGATTTTAATACTTATTCCGCCGCTATTAAAAAATAATATAGAAATGCAACACATTATAAATTATAACTTACTTTAATTTTGGAGACGATGGGATGCATGGTTGGTTGATAAGCACTATTATGATGTTTATTGTAGTAGCAGATTAGAACTGATGCTCGAACCTGCGTCATCCAGGTATATAAATCTCGCTGGGCTTTGACATCAGCTTCTAAGTTTGCTCGTTCTCCCGTGCTGCCAAATCTGCTTGTCTGACTAAAAGAGCGTGAAGTGCAATTAACAAACATTAGCTTGTGTTCCACTAATTGTTCCAACTAATTGATTTGCGCGTTCGACCGTCGATGTGTGATGTTGGATAATTAGGGTATTTCGATGCTTCAAAACTGACAAACATAACTCGTGTCAAACTGTAAAAGCTGAACATGTTTCGTTTTCTCAATGTCTTAAAAACTCAAATTATATGACACGGCCCACAAGGAAAGTGCCCAAACAATTAATAACTTCAATTATTATCTTAATGTGACAACAAAGCAGGTGTAAAACAGGGGTAATACAATTCCATTACCGTTTTATTAGACAATAAAAACTACATTTTGAAAGAGCGTGTAATAGACGTTTTAGTAACAATTCTGTTTAATATAGTTAATAGTTAGTATACAAGAGAAGGCAATTAACTAATGAAAAGTAGTTATTATTATCATATATTAAAGATCATGGGGTATCAGTTCGGAAATCTTCCTATTCTGAAACTAAAGATGCGCCTTGTCAAGGTTTGTAGTCATTTATTTTCCTACTTCTATGTTAACAAATGTTTTATCTATTTTTATAGACATTGTTTAACAAATGTTTATCTCTTTAATCTTGACATCACAGGATTTTTTTTTTTTTTTTTTTAATATCGTGAAACATTTTTTTTTTGATTTGAAGGTTTACAGTCTGATAAGTTAACACTATTAAGACTGCGAAACTGTTATTCATTTTTCTTTGAACAATTATTTGTATGTTAATTATAAAAGCGGAAATAAAGCGAAACACAATTTTGCAATTTATGAAGAAATTAAGAAAGAAACATAGTTCATTAGGTAGCGAAAAGGAAATCACGCGAAACGGGATAAGTTTTAAACGGTTTAAACGTATATTTATGTCTTAATTGAGCTGTGTAGTGACACAACTATAATTATGTTTGATTACTTTTATATGTTGTTTACATATCTATGTATTTTATTAAACACATTATGGGAGTAGAATGAAATTAAGTAAGTGCAGTTTACTCCGGAGCTAAAAGGACTTCAAGCAAGTGAAAATAAATGTGTAAAAGCAAGCATGTTTTAAGCAATAGTTCAGAATATCATACACACGGCCCACTGGGCCTATAAGTCACCGTTACAAAAGATATATCAAACTATCAAGTTCCAGTTCAAAAAAAGTATGACAATATATAGTATCGTTAATTAAGCTTCTTAGTGACGAAATTATAATATGTTTGATTAATTTATTAAAAAATACCTTTTATCTATCAATACACTTTTAAGAGATTAGGAAAGTGCATTTTAATAGGAAGTGAAATGGAATTATTATATGTGACATACTTACTCCCTGGTGACATTGATAACAAAACATTGAAACAAAGCACTGCTTTACAATGACGGTAAACGCTGAAAGTAACAATATATTGAGTACAATCTTAATGAGATTAGGATAATGTTGTCATAACATAGCGTTTTGTAAAACATCCATGAACAAAATATAGTGATATGTGTAGAAAAGATGAGCTTTTAAATGAGTACTTCATTGAGGCTAGTGATATATTGTCTGGTCATATTACTGATATTTTTAACAGGATTCTAGATGCAGAAATATTTCCTGATGCATCGACAAAAGGTTTTATTATACCGATATTTAAAACTGGTGATAAAAGAGATGTTAATAACTACAGAGGAATAACGTTATTGAGTAATTTTGGAAAATTGTTTAATTGTATTTTAAACCAACGTATATCTAAATGGTGTAATGAGAATAATGTTATATCTGACTCGCAGTTTGGTTTTAAAAAAGGATGTTCAACAACGGACGCTATTTTTATATTACAGGCACTAATTGAAAAGGTGTTAAATGAAAATAATAGATTATATTGTTTCGATTCTATATATAGACATGCGTTATGGTTCAAATTGTATAATATGGGTTTAAATGGCAAACTTCTAAGAATAATAAGAAACATGTATAAATAAGTCAAATCATGTGTGAAAATGTGCAATAATTTCTCTGATTTCTTTGATATAGCCGTGGGCTTAAGACAAGCGGAAATGATTTCTCCTATTTTATTTTCACTATTTCTAGAAGACCTGGATCTTTTTATTCAAAACAGACAAGATTGTGGAATTAATTTTAGGGATATTTGTATTATATTGCTACTTTTTGCAGACGATATGGTTTTGATAGGTCTAACGCCAGAATATTTACAAGCATCATTGGATAGGCTAGAAGAATATTGTAAAAAGTGGAACTTAGAAGTTAATGTGGCTAAAACGAAAATCGTTGTATTTCGCAAACGGGGTGTAATTAAAAAAAATGAACAATGGAAATAAAGGCGAGGTTATTGAAGCAGTAAACGATTTTAACTTTTTGGGGGGTAACATTTAACTATACTGGTACGTTTAATCTTAATACAAATACATTATATGGTAAAGGTCTAAAGGCAATGAATGCGCTTACTGCCAAGTTGAAAATACATGAGACTTAACCGAAACTAGCTTTACAATTATTTGATGTATTTGTTTCATCAACTATAAATTACGGGAGCGAAGTTTGGGGCTTCTCCAAGTTTAATCCATTGGAAAATTTACATTTAAGGTTCTGTAAACAAGTATTGGGAGTTAGACTATCCACAACCAATTGTGCTGTTTATGGGGAACTGGGAAGATTTCCACTTTATATAAATAGATATGTACGTATTATCAAGTTCTGGTTAAAAATATGCAATAGTGAAAATATCATTATAAAATACATTAGAGAGTCTTCGTTACAAGAAAAGGGATATACAAACTGGGTTCTTAAGGTTAAAATGTTGCTAGAGAAATATGGTTTTATGTATGTTTGGAAGGACCAAAATGTAGAAAATATCAATGCATTTTTTTGTATTTTTAAACAAAGACTACTGGATGAATTTTTACGAGAATTTAGAGCCATAGTCAGATACTTATGTTGTATAAAGTAGTTAAAGAAAACTTAGCATTTGAATCTTACTTGGATATTATTATCTCTAGGAGCTTACGAACATCTCTATCAAAATTACGCTTATCGGCACATCATTTACGCATTCATTCTGGTCGATTCGGCAGAGAAAGAATTGAAAGAAATAATCGTGTATGTCAGCTTTGTGTTACAAATGAAGTAGACGACGAGTATCATTTTGTTTTTATATGTCCCTTGTATTTAGATTTAAGAACAGTGTATTTAAAGCGTTTCTATAGACATAGACCTAGTATGTATAAATTTACGCTTCTCCTTCAAAGTAATAACAAATCAGAAATACTTTTGCTAAGCAAATTTATCAATAAAGCATTTTTGCTTCGTATAAATCGTTTAAACAATAATAATATTTAATAGCGACCTAACTTATTTACTAAGAAAATTAGATTTTCTGGGCGGAGGGTTATTCCCTACTGTATATTGTGATTAGTGTCAGTTCCACTAAGACTGGAATTGCTAATAGGAGTGCATCCAATATTTATTATACCTCTGAATTTGTATTTATTTGTATTTATTTGATTCAATTTATTTTGAATGTATTGTCATACACCATAACTATTCACGTGTAGATTGAATGTATGTATATGCTTTTGTGTATCACGAAACACTGTAAACATGGTAAAGTTTAAGTGAATAAAGAATATGTTATGTTCTGTTCTGTTCTGTAATAATTACTCCACATATGTAGTTTAATTATTGCGCTTAAAAAGGACGTTGTACGAAAAGTCTCGATCATATGACTTATTAGTCTCTTGTGGTGTAACCGGAGAGGTCTCTAGGATTGCTCATTGTCCGTCCGTCTGTTCGAAAATCCGAGCTATAACTGCTTTATCTATCATTGCATTCCAATAATTTTAAACACAAATGTATTGTTCACCACCACGAGACGATATGGTGCGAGTAAGAGTGAGGTTCTTACTTTCAAATTCAAGGTCACACGTACATTTTAAAGGATATTGCTTAACATTTCGTGTCCGGGCTATAACTTCTTTATCATCATTGGATTCCAATAATATTATATACAAATGTTCACCATAGGACCGTGGTGTAGTGGTTATCACCTCTGGTTAGTAATCCGGGGAGTACAGTGTTATTGGTGAGGGCAGGAAATTATTGTTTTTGGGGTCACTCGTTCAAAGGTCGATGTTACTATGACCTAGTATAGAACTACGCATGCCGCGCGTTAACTCCGTAAATATATCACAACAAGCGTTCATGAAATTTCATAGGTACATTGCCCATGGTACGAGAACAACTCCTAATGCTTTTTGGGTGAGAAGCTCGCAGGTCACCATGACCAGATGTGGACATACGCATTAATAAAATTAATAATAAAATATAATTAATAAAAAAACCCTCAACAAACTACAAATTAAAAAAATCAATAAAAACATTTTTTTGAAAGAAATATAATAATTAAAAATAAATAAATAAGAATTGAAAAAAGAAGAAAAAAAGAGAAGATAAAACAAATATAATTAAAACAATAATAATTATAAAAAACCCCTCCCCCCCCCCCCCCCCCCCCCCCCCCCCCCCTGTTTAAGTTTGGTTAAGATTGCTCAAGAAAAGTGGCCTGTATCGTGTTAACAACATGTAAAACTGCATTTTTGCTAATTCAGGGGCCATAACTCTGGTGTTACTCGTCCGATCTTGCCTTTTATCGAACTCGTCTGAGATCTTATGGCCATATACAATCTTTGCAAGTTTGGTTAAGATTGCTGAAGGAAGGTGGACTCTATTGTGTAAACAAGACGAAAACCTGCATTTTTTGCTAATTCAGGGGCCATAACTCTGGTGATACTAGATCGATCTGGTCCATTACCGAACTCGTCCGAGATCTTACGGTCATATACAATATGCGCAAGTTTGGTTAAGATTGCTCAAGAAATGTGGCCTCTATCGTGTAATAAGAAGACAGACGACGGACGACGGGCGAAGAATGGTCACACTAGCTCACCTTTACAAACCGGTAGCCATGGTGCAGCAACGACCCGTATTGGCTTGTATGGTTAATAGGGCAAAGGTCACTGTGAACTGGTGATGAACAATTCTTTCCCTGCCGATATTCATGACTATTTGGGTAACATTGCATATCATTATTTATGTCAAGAAGTCAAATGTCAAGGTCATATTTACAAGCAAGCATATATTGTAATGACCGGCGGCTTTTTAATAATAACATGAAGTCAACATAAAGTAACATATTTATTCTTTAACTAGATCTAGTGTTCAAAGTATTTAAACAATATTACCTGAACTTTTTGTAGTCAGCTCTTAATTAATACAAGAGCAAAAATAACCGATATTTTAATAAAATGGCGGTATTTTATCTATACTGTATAGATACGGCGAAAACGACCCAAGAGTAAATCAATACTTATTTCGGCGGACGGGAATAAATAAATAGAAATCACAAGTCACCTTTAAGACCAGATTTGAAATAACCACAGAGTTTCAGATAACCACAGACTTCTAAATAACCTGCCACAGGTATAATATCACCAGTCACCTGAAGACCGGATTTCAAATAAACCCGCCAAAGGAACCTCTGAGAGAACTGACTTTGATTGACAGACGCGCTTTATATACCCTTGGGTCATGATCACGTGATGCAAACTGACAAATGATTGACAGTCCGGTGGTGGAGGTGTGTCTGAATAATCCAATCGAAATTATCTAGTCCACCGGTAGCCAATGAAATTGGAGACCGGTGACCAGGCAAGGATTCAGACACACCGGGCTTCAACAGACCGTCGATCACCGTTATTTGCCAATAAGTAAGTAAAACATGTTTTAACATGGTGCAGACATACATGAATACATTCCTTGTTGAATTACGAAAAGAATGATATAAGTTTTATACTGAACTGTGCCTTATTTATCACAAACATCGTAGACAAATACTTTGAAGTGAGCAGGCTAAACCTACGCTATGGAACTGGGCTACTGTGAGCAGAGTCTGGAGATTATGTTATAACTAAGCATTTAAACAAAGAATAATATCAACAAGGTTGCAAAGTTATATCATTACTATAACAGGAATTGGTGGTATTAAACCAGATTAATTTATAGAGCGATAAATTACTAACAGACCTTTACCGATGCCAACAACAACAATAAACATGGCCGCCTCCAGTAAGATTGTCAGTTGCTAATGTGGAAATCTATCAAATAATGGGGTTTAAGTGCATTTTAAGAAATGAAGATGATAATTCCTGAACACACCAAGGTGTATGTTATGTAAGTGAACAGTATTTATACGTTTATAATAAATAGTAAAGGAATCACATTGTATAATGGTACCGAGATGTAAATGTAAACAATGATGCCCCCAAGTCTTACATTCCCCCCAACTTTCAAAAATAAAATTCTCCTGAATTTTACAATACATACAGTTTGTTGAAATTCGATTTCTAATTATTATAGTTTGTCCATCGATAACTTCACAATATTGACACAACTTGACAAGTTCTTAAATAGTTATTGTTATGTTCATTTTTAATATAATTTCCTATATTGGCACGGATTAACAAGTCCTTAAAGAGTTACTGTTATTTTAAATTACCCTTTTTACTTCTTTTTCAGCTCAACGGTGTTTTGGATACGCAGCGGGATAAAGTCACAGCATCTTGTGAGAATGTCATTGCGTGTATTTCGCATCATCGCGGAGCATTCGACCATCTGGAGCCACTCGCTAGATTTCACATGTCCCAATGCGATTTGTCTGAGATGTTGATAGACTGCATACGAACTTGCAAGGAACGTGTCTTGTTTCTGCGCAGCTGGAGAGGAGCTTTCTGGCAACACGAGGAAGTTGAACTCATTGAGCATTGTATTACGTTCCAGTTTTGCCATATTTGCGCCAAGTGCGGTTAGAATTCTGAAACACAGCATCTCCACTTGCAACAGTTTCTGATCAGGGGAAAGTTCCTGCCATCCCTTTGGGGGCCATTTGGCGGTAAAACTACCTTCTCGAAGAGTAACCGCTTCATCTACACCCCATTGACGTCTTGCTGGTGGAAATAATGGGAGTGCACCAAGCCGGAGAAGTCTCGTTGCTCTGTAAGTTTGTTTATTTGTGGACTCCTGTGGAATGGGAGGCGGAAGTGACTGGGTTAAGTAGTTTGAATTAGCACTTGAAACAACTTCTGGAACTTCACAGGGCGGCCTTGATTTCCGTGAGACAGGAACACATGGTGGCTTAAATTGTCTCTCCTTAACTGGTGGTAGGGACTCACGGGACGTACACGTTTCAGCCGTTGAAGAAACTGGTTTGGACAATGCGGTGGTAATGTCTGTTTGGGCCATAGGAACTGGAATCACTGGTAGTGGATGGGTATCCTTTGCCAGAAGAGGACATGACGAAGGAATTGGATCTGCTGGAAGTTGAAGTGGAGCATCTTCTGCCATTAGAGGAAATGGTAGGAGGACCGTTGGATGAGTAACATCATACTCATGGATATCGAGCATAATGTTATCATGTTCATCCTGCAGGGATGTTGAGGATCCAGATGCTGGTGGTGTGGACTCTGGTAGCGAGACCACTGACTCTGGTAGCGAGTCCACTTTGTTTTCAAGTGAAAGGCGTGGCCTTTTCGGTTCAGGGACATTGTATGTTATTTCAATTTTAATGGATGTAACTGTTGAAATAAGACTTCGATGGATACCGAGGTGTCCACTAATTTTCTGCCTTATGTTACTGTCTTTATCCTCAGTGGCCATTTCGAAGTGTTCGTGAGGACGCGAATGTTTCAGCGAGGCCATTCTCCTAGCTAAAGCCCGCATGGCAATTTTGTCATCAAACAAGTCACTGGTCAAGTGAGCTCTGACCTTGTCGTGCTCTATTGTTACATCGACGTAAATGTCCTTGGGATTTAGTGACACATAAACCACGTGGATTTCCTCGTTTTCATTTGACTCGGCGAGTACATGTTCGGCAGGCAGAGTAAAATCCTGGCTAGCTAACTCCCAGCCATCTAGAATTTGTTGTCTGGAGCGCGTAGCTTTTGGGCCTATCATTCGGCTCCACATCAGCATGACCGTACGTAATTTTACAGCGCTTGGAGACAATCGATCAGAGATGTTTACATACTTCATGTATTCTGCCGGATGAATAGACAAGAAAAATCCATGTTCTTCACTGAAAGCATCCTCCGGTAACTCCTTATAGTCACGAGCGTGAGCTTTTGCACAGTGAACTTTCAAGTCACTGACCCTCTTGAAAAAGACTTCTTTCGCTGTGCACAAGGGACCCATGTTCCCTCTGGACATGGTGTTTTAGAATTGTCTTACTGTTGAAGGTTGTCTTGCAGGAAGAACAAGACTCCATCCTGAAATATAGGACATTGTTTAATTCATCTCCACTGATCCGACTTGTTTTAGTTAGTTAATGAAGTTTATAATCCACCAATCTGGCGTAAGTTATATGTAAACATTTCTTTAAAATCACTGCTTTCACAATGTTACTATATGCCTATATTGTCAGATTCACAATAATTGTTTGTATGATGCCTCAATCATTAATGTCATTAAAATGATGAATTGTTTATCTTATTAATAACTTGTTGATTGCTAATTACGACTAATGAAAGCTTGGGTTTTGCCACGAAATATTCCCGACGCGGTTTATCAAACGTAAGTATCCCGGTATGACGTGTAATTTAAATCGCGAAATGTCATTTTTTATACTATTATTTCACATCAAAATTCATCGAACACGTATTGTTCATAATAAGTGTCCCGTCACAGATCCAATAGACAGCACAGCAACTTGATGCGTCCAGGGAACCGCCATCAACGAAACGTATCATCGTCTTTCACATGGTGCGTCCAGAGAACCGCCACCCTTTTAATACCAATAAGCACTCGATCTGTATTTATTACTCTTATACATATGTATATAAAATGTGCTTCATTTCACAATTTAAAGTTCACATCTATCATATGTTTGTTTTAAACATGTATAATAGATTGCCTCGCTGTACTTTACTGTTTTTATTTTTCATTAATAATTTTATTTATTTTGAAACGGCAATGTCTGTTAACATTTAACAAATAACTTAAACAACTTGCTTATTAAACTGTAATAAGCACTGTCCTAACAGCACAGTACAAGTTAATGTTTATTTTGTACTGGTTACCGATACTGTCCACCGTGGTGGGTTTCTACCATTGTATGGTAGTAACCTGTCGATGTGATAGACATTGGCTCTCTGTTTTGGTGAACTTTTCACCAAATAAATAACGTCATCAAGCTGCTTGGTTATAACATAAGGTCCCTTCCATTTCGATGTTAATTTTGAACACACACCAACACGGCGATTCGGGTTATACAACCATACTGGTTGTCCAGGGCGCAACGAACGTTTTTTCGCTCTTAAATCATAATGTCTTTTCTGGTATTCAGAATTTGACTTCAGTGACTTCCTGGCAAGTTCATGCATTTTGGAAAAAGAAACGCGTAGTTCCTCGACATACTGTATAGAAGTCAAAGAATCGGGAGATTCTGTTTCATCTCTTGGCTTGCCTATGACGGCTTCTATTGGCAGTGTGACCTCCCTGCCGAACACCATTTTGTTCGGACTTATTCCAGTACTCGAATGTACAGAAGCACGATAAGCCATAAGCAGCTGTGGCATATACTTGTCCCAATCATGCTGGTCTTCTTGACAGTACATGGTCAGCATTGATAATAATGTACGATTAAATCGCTCGACACTACCATTGGCCTGGGGTCTCATACTGCTTGTCTGAACTTTATCGATATGTAAAAAGCTGCATACTTCTTTAAAAAGAGCAGACGTGAAGTTTGAACTCTGGTCACTCAGGATTTGCAAAGGCGTACCAAAACGACATATAAACTCGTTAACAAGGACTGCTACGATGGTCTGAGTCTCTTGGTTCGGTAGTGCATAGGCCTCTGTCCATTTTGTGAAGCAATCAACAAGTACTAAAATGTACTTGTTGCCTTTATTGGTGACGGGTAAGGGGCCAAGTATGTCAATAGCTACTTTTTCCATGGGCTCACCTACTAGGAATTGTCGTAATGGGGCCTTGGAAGCAGATGTTGATTTACCGGCTACACATTGGTCACATGTGTTACAATATCTGACGATCGCGTCTTTCATGCCTGGCCAATAGAATGATTGTTTGACACGGTGTAGGGTTTTATCAGATCCCAAGTGTCCAGCTGTTGGAATATCGTGAAAATACCGAATGATATCATTTTGCTCGACGCGGGCACGATTAGCAAGTGCACATCCTGCTTTAATTCGGTGTCCAAAAACGTGTGGTGTAGTAGGCCTTCTATCACGCACAGGCGATCCCATTGGCGCCACAAAGTTTTCAAAATGACGAGCCAGCAGACACTTGATCCCATGCCGGACGACTAGCATTGCTCTCTTTAGCTGCTAGTAAAGGAGCGATTGCGGGGTCTTGATTTTGTCCTTGTATTAAATCACTTGTGCTCCAACCATCCAGGAACGATCGGTTTAATGTTTGGTCATTTCCAGATTGTATAACTCGAATGCCGGAACTAGAACTTGGAACATCGTGTGAGACCTCTGTTAAAGAATCAACTGTTTCGGATTCTTCATCACTTTCCGAAGAATTAAGATTCTCTTGTCGCTCGCATACCCGACATGGCCTACGCGATAGGGCATCAGCGTTCGAATGCTTAAGACCAGCGCGATGTATGATAGTGAGGTTATAAGTCTCTAGTTCTTGAACCCATCGCGCAATCTGACCTGACGGTCTTTTCAATTGTTTAAGCCAGCTTACAGCAGCATTATCTGTCCTTAACAAGGTTGGTTGACCATAAAGGTATGAATGAAATGTCCTTAAAGACTTTACTACAGCCAGTAATTCTTTTCGTGCGGTACAGTAAGATTGTTCATGTTTGTTTAAAGACTGACTCATATAGGCAGTAACTCTCTCTGAATCGCCTTGTTTTTGGGACAGTACAGCTCCAACACTTTTGTCACTTGCATCGGTGTCAAGTATAAAAGGAGTATCAGGTAATGGATATGCTAGAATCGGGGCACTTATGAGAGCTTCTTTTAAGAGTTCAAATGCTCTGTTTGCAGCATCGTTCCACACAAATTTAACTCCCTTATCACACAGTTTGTGTAGAGGTCTGGCGATAGCAGCAAAACCTTGTACAAAGCGACGGTAGTATGAACAAAGACCCAAAAAGCTCCTGGTTTCTTTGACTGACTTTGGTACTGGCCAATCTTTGACAGCCGAGATTTTAGCTGGATCGGTGGACACGCCTTGTTCTGAAACTACATGTCCAAGAAACTTAGCTTGTTTTTGGAAAAACACACATTTGGACGGTTTAAGTGATAGGTTTGCTTCCAGCAATCTTTCAAAGATATTCCGTAACCTGTGTAACCCTTCAGAGATGGTGTTGCTTGGAGAAATAATATCATCCATGTACAATAGCAATTCAATCCACTGTAAACCTCTCAAAACGTCTTCCATTAATCGTTCGAAAGTTGAAGGACTATTGGCCAGTCCAAAGGGCATGACTGTCCACTGAAAAAGGCCGAGGTTGGTTGCGAATGCGGTCTTCTGGCGGTCCTCGGGGGCCATGCCAACCTGCCAGAACCCTGAGTTCAAGTCCATAGAACTGTACCACTTGGACTTTGACAGTGCATCTAAGCACTCATCAACACGTGGGAGAGGGTAGGCATCTTTTACCGTAAGGTCATTGAGGACCATGTAATCAACGCAAAATCGTATACTGCCATCCTTTTTTGTTACAAGGACAACCGGCGAACTCCATGGGCTATTGGAAGGTTCTATTACACCTTTGTCTAGCATTTTATATATTTCTTCCCTCTCAGCTTGACGCTTACCTATAAGTAGCCGTCTGGCAGGTTGACGCACTGGTATGACATTACCAGTATGAATTCGGTGTTGTACTCTATCACACCGTCCAAGGTCATCAGATGATTTGGCGAATACAGTTTGGTACTCAATAAGAAGTTCTTTTAATTGTTTATTTTCGGATGCATCTAGGTGCTCAGAACTTCTTTGAAACAGGTCATGCAAATGTTCCGGTAAAAGTTTCTTATTTACCGAAATGTTACTTTTTAAATTTCGAACACAATCCTTATTCTGTTCGTTATCTTTATATGCTTCACATGTACCAATAGCTTGTTTTGCAAACAACTTAATCTCTTTATCGGAGTAATTGACAAAGTTCACTTTTACATCTGTTTCGGTTTTAACAATGCCGGGAACCATACCAATCTGTTCAGAAGACATTTGCAGGGGTTCAGTTAAACCATACGTTGTTAATTTATCAGAATCGGGTATTTCAACATGCAACCATACAGCTGAATTCGCGGGGACAACAGTTGTTTTTCTGACCAACACCCTACAAGTAACAGACGTTTCACTACCTACCCAACACTTTATTTCGTTATACTTTGTCACTATCTTACCAGTCTTATAGTTTATGTTTTCAGCAAACTTAAGAAGAAAATCTTGACCAATTATACCGTCTTGTCCAATTTCACATACTATGACGGGATGTTCAAAATAATGTCCTTCTAAAGCTATTTTTATTGTTACCATTCCGAGCGTAGTGATATTATTTCCACTAGCGTCAAGAACGGGGGTGTTAAAGGGTTCTATGGTGGGTTTTTGATCCTCAGGGATTTCGTTATATATCTGTAATGAAATAATTGAGGCAGTTGACCCATTGGCAATCAAAAACTCAGTCGGTTGGCCAAACACAGTCCCCTTTGTATAAAAACCATTATCCCATTTCTTTTCAATAATATGGCCTGTTCTGACGGAGTACTTTTGTTGATCATCGATAGGCCTGTCACTATCATGTGTCGGCTCATGGCCTACTGAGTCGACATTTGCTCGTTTCCCTGTACTGGTGATGATTGCGTCACTGCTTGTCTGTTTTGTTGGGGTCCATTGGATGGGCGGAATTGATTATTTTGTTGCCGTTTTCTTGGACAGTCTCTTTACAGGTGGTCAGGTGAGTTACACGCAAAACATCGTCGGGAACTTTGATTTGGTTTACCGGAATTAGCATGGCGAGCTAGAGAAACACTCTCGAGTCTCTCTAACCTGGAATCCAATTTCTGTAACAGACTAGAAATTCCTGGGTCAACCCCGGTGGTATCAATGACTCGCACGTTACCTCTGGGAGGTTTATTATTGTTAGCTGCATCTAAGATTGTCGTACATTCATTGTCCATACAGCGGCATTTCATGTCGATAGGAATGATTTTGTACAACTGATTAAGGGCTATGGCATCTTGAGCCTTACTATCCAACTGACAATATGTCTTCTTAGCCAGCTGCCGAATGTGGTCGCATAAAGCCGTGATACTTTCATTTGGTTTACGCTGCCGATTTTCTAACAGGTTAAGCCATTTACTTGCATGTGTGCTGCTACCAAACCTTTGGCGCATTTAACTGACCAGGGTGTGATAATCACGTCTCTCATATTGGTCCAAACTCATGTAAAAGGCACGGGCTTGACCTCTCAAGCTGGTGGCAAGAAACAATACTCTGTTTCGAGTGTCCCAGTGACAAAGCTCGGCACAGTCTTCAAAGTGGGAATGGTATTCTTCCCAACTTTCGTTTCCCGAATAAGGCTCTGGTTTTAAGCTTGGCATTGACCCATGATGGTGTGAGTTTCGTCTATTTGGCGGAAGGGGTGGATCAACTCTATGGTCATCTGCAGTTGGATGTTGGGAATGGTACTCGCGGTAACCATGGTAGCCAGGTGAAAATGATGTATCAATGTCACAAGCTTGGTTGCTTTTGTTCTGATCGTATCGGTATCGGTAACTATGGTATTGGTGTCTCTCTTGATATGGAGATCGGTGTCTACCTGGGTATGGAGACCGGTGTCTACCTGGGTACGGAGACGGACTTCTGTGGTAATGTCTAATCATCGGTTGTCTATGGTAACTAGACGATCGATGACCACTAGGCCTGGAATGCCTTCTACGGGGTCGACGGTGGCGGTGAGTGGATCGATCATTTAAATACATGCAATCATGCTCGCTGTCGGACGGATGGTCAACTGGTTTACTTTGCCTATTTGGAATATAGACCTCTCTTCTGGGTGGGGTTTGAGCTCTCTCAGGGTTAGGCGGAAGGTCTGGTGAATTGTTACGGGCATTGTTAGATGCACGCTCCAGGTCCTGTTCTTGATCTTGGTGTCTTTCATTTTCACTCTCAGACTGGGCAGTGTCATTTTCAGTTATAATATTAAATTCAATCTCAGAATCGGAATTATTCGCCATTGTGATCAATTCAAATTTTACACTAAACAAATGATACTGTCCCTTTAATTAGTCAAATATCGGAATTTTTATTGTAATTCTTTTTATTATTCGTTTTCTTTGAACATGTTATTTCAGTGTCGTTCGTTATATCTTCCGGCACAAAGACATCCCACTTCTGACACCAAAATTGTAATGACCGGCGACTTTTTAATAATAACATGAAGTCAACATAAAGTAACATATTTATTCTTTAACTAGATCTAGTGTTCAAAGTATTTAAACAATATTACCTGAACTTTTTGTAGTCAGCTCTTAATTAATACAAGAGCAAAAATAACCGATATTTTAATAAAATGGCGGTATTTTATCTATACTGTATTGATACGGCGAAACCGACCCAAGAGTAAATCAATACTTATTTCGGCGGACGGGAATAAATAAATAGAAATCACAAGTCACCTTTAAGACCAGATTTGAAATAACCACAGACTTCTAAATAACCTGCCACAGGTATAATATCACCAGTCACCTGAAGACCGGATTTCAAATAAACCCGCCAAAGGAACCTCTGAGAGAACTGACTGTTGAGTGACAGACGCGCTTTATATACCCTTGGGTCATGATCACGTGATGCAAACTGACAAATGATTAACAGTCCGGTGGTGGAGGTGTGTCTGAATGATCCAATCGAAATTATCTAGTCCACCGGTAGCCAATGAAATTGGAGACCGGTGACCAGGCAAGGATTCAGACACACCGGACTTCAACAGACCGTCGATCACCGTTATTTGCCAATAAGTAAGTAAAACATGTTTTAACATGGTGCAGACATACATGAATACATTCCTTGTTGAATTACGAAAAGAATGATATAAGTTTTATACTGAACTGTGCCTTATTTATCACAAACATCGTAGACAAATACTTTGAAGTGAGCAGGCTAAACCTACGCTATGGAACTGGGCTACTGTGAGCAGAGTGTGGATATTATGTTATAACTAAGCATTTAAACAATGAATAATATCAACTAGGTTGCAAAGTTACATCATTACTATAACAGGAATTGGTGGTATTAAACCAGATTAATTTATAGAGCGATAAATTACTACCAGACCTTTACCGGTGCCAACAACAACAATAAACATGGCCGCCTCCAGTAAGATTGTCAGTTGATAATGTGGAAATCTATCAAATAATGCGGTTTAAGTGCATTTTAAGAAATGAAGATGATAATTCCTGAACACACCAAGGTGTATGTTATGTAAGTGAACAGTATTTATACGTTTATAATAAATAGTAAAGGAATCACATTGTATAATGGTACCGAGATGTAAATGTAAACAATGATGCCCCCAAGTCTTACAATATTAAGCAATAGTTCAGAATATCATACACCCGGCCCACTGGGCCTATAAGTCACCATTACAAAAGATAAATCAAACTATCAAGTTCCAGTTCAAAAAGACAATACATAGTATATGTATCGTTAATTAAGCTGCTTATTGGCGAAATTATAATAATATGTTTGATTAATTTATTAAAACATACCTTTTATCTATCAATACACTTTAATAGATTAGGAAAGTGCATTTTAATAGGAAGTGAAATGGAATTATTATATCTTTTATATCAAATAACCAATAGGTTTGCACGTATAATTGACATTGTAATATGTTATGTTGTGTAAATGGTAACATCCAAGAATAACACTATCTCACTTCACTCAACTATTATTCCTTTTCTGTCAACTTTATTATATTTGTTTACATGCATGCATTGAAACTATGATTTTGTATAACGATGAGCTGTATATGCTTAAGTCGAAATAAAATATATGTTCTGTTCTGTATATCCTTTATGCTGTGTTTCGTTACTAGTTCCATCAACTAATAATTAAAATGGGCGATGTCAAATATCAGGAACATATTGTACAAGGTTATTTGTTTGACATTTATGGGAAGTAAATAGAAATAAATACCGCGATAAAAAACAATAAAATCGCCGTTAACATATCATCAAATTATGACGGAGAAGCATTTTGTTGGTTTGCTTTCTTATGCAATGTTTTACTAATAAGTAAATAAGTAAGTAAGTAGTAATTAATTAATTAAATAAGTAAGTAAGTAAGTAAGTAAGTAAGTAAGTAAGTAAGTAAGTAAGTAAGTAAGTAAGTGTAAGTAAGTAAGTAAGTAAGTAAGTAAGTTACCTATTATAGTGACATGTGCAAACAAATATATAGTTACAAACTATTTATAAACAAAGTTAATACACCCGGTAAATAAGTAAGTAAGTAAGTAAGTAATTTACTTATTATAGTGACATGTGCAAACAAATATATAGTTACAAACTATTTATAAACAAAGTTAATACACCCGGTAAATAAGTAAGTAAGTAAGTAAGTAATTTACTTATTATAGTGACATGTGCAAACAAATATATAGTTACAAACTATTTATAAACAAAGTTAATACACCCGACCCTACGGGCCTGTAAGTCACCTGTGAAATCAACCAAACATGATTATATTAACACATGGTCATATAATAATGATGAAAATGCTACTTGTTTCTAATTATAAATCGCAGTTCTCCTTCTTAGATAAGCTTTTGCAAGAAACTTAAATCTAATATAATATGATACATTTTAAATCTAGGAGAATATATAGCTATTGAAAGTCTCGATCGTGTGTCCTATTTCTTTTGATACATTTTTTCTTCATATCGTCTCCTTGCTGCAATAATTCAATAAAGGGCATATAAAATTGGGTTTGGGATGAAATGCCGTTTTGCTTGAAAAGCACTGGTTTAGGGCCAAATAGGAACGAAGTTGGGGTTGTACGGCGCAGCAACACATGAAAGGTTATATGGCGCCAAACAAAAATGAACATGCCAGGCTCATCCTCCATTTATATCAAGATGAAATATAGAAAATGGGCATTGAACGTTCTACCTGCAGAACTGCAGAGTTGCTGTACATTCTATAGTTGACACTTCCATTTATGATGGAGCCACGTTTCCACGTTTGCCAAACCCCCTCGGTACAGGGCCCTTGCTCGGTGTCATGATGAAGACCTTGATTGAGCATGATAAAAAAAAAATGACATGAAGGTTGGCGGAGGTGTTGCGGGGGGTCCTACCCCACTGCCTCTATCGGTATTTGCAGTGGTTGTATTCTACCCTGACAACCACACGGGAAAAGGGCATATAGAAGACTCTTACACTGAAGGAGTTATTAAGCCCAATGTGATAATTTATAATCACATTTCAAGATGTTTACAACGTTACATACATATTTTGTTACTGAACAAGTTAATGGAACGATTATTTTTAAACCTGAAATCTCTCCGTATATAATGTGGACAGCTGTGTCTAAGGCGATGGGGGTGTGGGGTGGGGTGTGGGGGAGGGAAGAGAGGGTATATGGATTGATATGAATCAGGCAAGTTGTTTCAGCTTATTTATTGTTATTAACATTCTAAACAATTTTGACACAGAACAGATAAAAATGAAAGTAGCTACAGATTTAAAAAAGGAAAATAAAATATAGCGTTTTTGTCTCTAATAACAAGATATAGCTGGTTTTCGAACTTGTCCAAGATTTCATTGATATACAGCGATTTGCACAACTAAACATCATACTGATGCTTCCTACCAAATTTCGTAGAAATCCAGCAAGCCGTTTACTCGTTGCGCCGACAAAAAATGTAAAGTAAAATGTCAAAGGGCCATAACTCCGTCAAATTTAGCGAACTGGACAAAAGCGCGATATGCATAACTAGATAATTTACCGAATGCTTCCTGCCAAGTTTCGTCGAAAATCCAGCAAGGCATTTAGGAGGAGTAGCGCCGACAAGAAATTTAAAGTAAATATGTCAAGGGGCCATAACTCCGTCAAAAATCAACGAACCGGGAAAAAACCCGCAATATGCACGACTAGACATCATACCAATGCTTCCTGCTAAGTTCGTCAAATCCAACATGGCGTTTAATAAAATTAATAATAATGATTCAAATAACAAAAAAAAAAAAATTAATGAAAAAAAATAACAAAATTTATTTAGAAAACTATAAATAATAAAAAAAAAGAGTTAAAAAACATATAATAAATAATATTTATTGTAGTAAATAAAGCTGTGTAAGTTTGGTTAAGATTGCTCAAGAAATATGGCCTCTATAGTGTAAACAAGAACAACTGCATTTTTTGCTAATTCATGGGCCATAACTCTGGTGTTACTGCTCCCGATATGGCCCATTATCGAATTTCTTCGAGATCTTATGGTCATATACAACCTGTGCAAGTTTGGTTAGGATTGCTTAAATAATGTTGCCATATCGTGTAAAAATGCTAAAAGTTGACGACATATGACAGACAACAGAAGACAGGACGACGAACATAGAGTGGTCACCATAGCTCACCCCTTCAGCACGTAAGCTAATAAACAGTATACCTACAATCTTGAAAACTGTTTCAAACGTTAGCCATGGTGCAGCAACGACCCCTATTGGTTTTTATGGTTAGTAGGTCAAAAGGTCACTGTGAAGTGGTGGTGAACAATTTTTTCCCTGCCAATATTATGACTATTTGGTTAACAGCGCAATTTTTTTGTCAGAAAGTCAAATTTCAAGGTCATATTGACCGCTACACCTAGGATTCACCGTTTACAACCCCCCCCCCCCCCCCCCCTCTACACCCCACAAAAAAAAATAATATTAAAAAAGACGGGCTAATAATATCCGTTAGGCAACGCTCTGTTAAACAGGGTTTACTCATTTAATATTTGCAATGATAATCATTAAAGTTTATGTTACACTCTTTTATATAACTGTGTGTGTGTTTAATGTTAATTTGTTGAATACAAAATCAGTTTTGATCATATATCTCATTTTTGATAACTACACTAGAACCATTTCAGACGACAGCCATGTCTTTAACGGCGGATTGCATATATTTAAATGAAAGATAAACATAATTTGGAGATTTTTAATCTTTCTATGTTATTCTATCATAGATTAAAACATATAATTGGTGCATATAATCAAAGATTAGTAACTTCATCCCTGTTCTCCTGGTTAAAAGGGACATATCGACACTCTTGAATTGTTAATAAATTGCGGGGCCCCCGTTAGATTTTTTTTTACCATAACAGCAAGTTATTAATAAAAATAGAAAAACAAAAACAACTGCTTTGAACTCTTTAAGCAATTAGAAATTTACACGTTATGTAGAACAAACAACGGGCGGCCGCGATATTTTCACTGTCAAGTTTGCTATGTGTCTCTTTCATCAGGGGACCTGGAATGAATGCCCTCCTTTGAAAATCAAGTAGTTTAAACAGACACGTTTCTACAAAAAGTGTTGTACTCTGCATCTCAAATCTGAAAATCTTCAATAAAGTTATTACCGGGACAAATGGTGAAATTGATTTGTTTTAAAACTCGCGGCGTCGCTTTACTTTTCTACATAACTTGCATGTATTCAACCAATACTAATACTTATAAGAATAGTATAAAGACAATCGTTTTTGAATATCTCTTACTATTGATATTATTTCTCCAATATACATTTAAACCTATGGTAGAATAACGAAGAAAATTTGAAAAATCAAAACTATATTTAATATATGCAAGCAGGTTTTAAATTAAAAGTATACACCGATACGCTTATTTTAATGCTTAACAATTGAGGATTGCCATGTGTCCCTTTAAGATTGAGATTCTTTTTATTAGTTCTTGGTATACAATACTATTGCCTTTTCGCCCGACCTGTATCAAGTGTTAACGAATAAATGTTTTTGAACAGGTATTTTATTGGGGGTCCGATAACGGTTATTCATCATCATCATCATCATCATCATCATCATCATCATCATCTTAATCAAACTGTCCTATTAAGGAACAGGGTAAGCAGAACGCAGAAAGGAAAACAGTTGATATATAATTATGCTCTTTAATATGAAAACAAACATCAACAAAACAATTATAAACATAATAATGCATGCACTGTAAAATCGTACTCAACTTCCTTTTTTTAACTTTAATTATTGCACTATGCCATTAAGCTTTTACATTTTAAATGATTAAGTAATAAACCGCTTCGTAAATTCCTTCGAGCGTTTTCGTAAGCAGAGCCACTGGTGACTCGATCATAAAAGTTTAACAAACTAGCTAAGTTATTTTGATCTACGTTCGACAAAAACTCAGTCATGGATTCATCAACCGGAAGTCCTTTCTCTGAGAAATCTGCGCATGACTTGTTCAGCTTCTTTGCCAGATTAGACTTTGTTGCTTTAGTATTTCCGTCCACTGTAACTCGATCCCGAGGCAATGAATTATAATTTGAACAATTAGTACTACATTTTGGAATATTTTCAGTGGACAATCTCAAGTCTGACTCAAAATTCGACAATGTTGAAAACGGCTTTCGTTTCCATTCATTTGAGGTGGAAGTTTTCACTCTGCTGCAACGCACATCGTCAATTGCAGTACCCGAGTCGTGTTTGATAGCACATTGACTGGCTGTTCCTATACAGCTGTCAGTTTTCACGTGTGATATATAACGTTCCTGACTCTTTTTTCTTAGTTCGTTTTCAGACTTACTTTTGTTTGTTGTTTCAATATCCCAGAATAAGTCATAGCTTGAAGAGTTTGTGTTTGGTGCTTTGTTTGTGTCTTCCACTATTACCAAGGTTCCTTTTGATTGATTAGAGACTTCTTCCACTCTCTGTAGATATGTTCACACGTTTCTTATGTCCATTGTGCACTTGCTGTTTTGGAGTAGAATTTCTTGGATAAAGAGTTTCTTCTGGTATTTTACTGGTAATTTTTCTTGAACGGATACTGTCGTCTCGTAGTTTTATGGAAAAGGTGCTCCGACACACGCTGTCCTCGCTTTGTTTTGCAGCAGAATTTCTTTGAACATGAACATGTTGTCCCAACTTTTCCCACAACTGAAACACTTTCTGTTCATTTAACAATAATCGCTTCTCCTCGCCGGTTGATTCGAACGAAGATGAAGATAGGTAACCCGACGTGTTGGATTCCGTGTCGCTTTGACCAATAAGATTCGTCGTTGAAGATACTTGACCAATCTGAGCTTGAACGCCGGTCACGTAGAAGGCCCTCATCTTTTTTGGGTTCGTTTGGTCCGCCATATTTCTGGAACTCTGCAAATGGAAAAACGACAATGTTAATATATTTCTAGTGCATATCGGTTTTAACAGCGCAAGCCATTCTACAGAAACAGTGTCGAAAGACGTTTAAGATATATTTCTGCCAAAGCAAACACCACAAAATAAACTATATATGTATGATATTTCTGATTAAGAATTAAGAAACAACTTAGTGATACACAAATCGGTTCTATGTCCTCAAACCTGTTGGCACTATTGGAAAGTAATTCTTAATAATTTCTAGCAGTTTTCAGTTTTCATCAGTGTACAAATCCAAACACTACATAGCAAAATGTTTTTGTGATTATCAACAGTTATAGTGTCGAATTTAAATTATGTGCATTGGAGATACAATAATTAGTGGTACATATTCTCACTAACTGAAGCAAATTCAGTTCAATTCAATTCAAATATTAAGCAATTAAGTGTTTTCTATGACTAGTTTTTATGTAAATATATGATGAATTAAACCTGTTAATGTGTTGTTATGCAGTATGTACTATTTTGATAAAAACAACAATAAAATAACCCAGCACACACACACACACACACACAGACGTTTCATTTAATATTTGATAAGTGAATACAGACGACATTAAATGTGCAAATTATAACATTGTTTTTAATTACCGAATATCATGCCAAATTGGATTTGGTATAAACTGATTAGACATATTTGTCTCAACGTAATAAAATACAGAGACCTTTAAACAAAAAAGAACATTGTTTATATTGAACGTGTTTCCATTATGTCCTTTTTCGTTGTTTATATATTTAATAGAAATAAATCCAAGGTGCATTTCATGGATTTTAATACTTATTCCGCCGCTATTAAAAAATAATATAGAAATGCAACACATTATAAATTATAACTTACTTTAATTTTGGAGACGATGGGATGCATGGTTGGTTGATAAGCACTATTATGATGTTTATTGTAGTAGCAGATTAGAACTGATGCTCGAACCTGCGTCATCCAGGTATATACATCTCGCTGGGCTTTGACATCAGCTTCTAAGTTTGCTCGTTCTCCCGTGCTGCCAAAGCTGGCTTGTCTGACTAAAAGAGCGTGAAGTGCAATTAACAAAGATTAGCTTGTGTTCCACTAATTGTTCCAACTAATTGATTTGCGCGTTCGACCGTCGATGTGTGATGTTGGATAATTAGGGTATTTCAATGCTTCAAAACTGACAAACATAACTCGTGTCAAACTGTAAAAGCTAAACATGTTTTGATTTCTCAATGTCTTAAAAACTCAAATTATATGACACGGCCCACAAGGAAAGTGCCCAAACAATTAATAACTTCAATTATTATCTTAATGTGACAAAGCAGGTGTAAAACAGGGGTGATACAATTCCATTTCCGTTTTATTAGACAATAAAAACTACATTTTGAAAGAGCGTGTAATAGACGTTTTAGTAACAATTCTGTTTAATATAGTTAATAGTTAGTATACAAGAGAAGGCAATTAAGTAATGAAAAGTAGTTATTATTATCATAAATTAAAGATCATGGGGTATCAGTTCGGAAATCTTCCTATTCTGAAACTAAAGTTGCGCCTTGTCAAGGTTTGTAGTCATTTATTTTCCTACTTCTATGTTAACAAATGTTTTATCTATTTTTATAGACATTGTTTTAACAAATGTTTATCTCTTTAATCTTGACATCACAGGAATCTTGTTTTTTTTTGTTTTAATATCGTGAAACATTTTTTTTTTATTTGTAGGTTTACAGTCTGATAAGTTAACATTACTAAGACTGCGAAACTGTTATTCATTTTTCTTTGAACAATTATTTGTATGTTAATTATAAAAGCGGAAATAAAGCGAAACACAATTTTGCAATTTATGAAGAAATTAAGAAAGAAACATAGTTCATTAGGTAGCAAAAAGGAAATCACGCGAAACGGGATAAGTTTTAAACGGTTTAAACGTATATTTATGTCTTAATTGAGCTGTGTAGTGACACAACTATAATTATGTTTGATTACTTTTATATGTTGTTTACATATCTATGTATGTTATTAAACACATTTAATTTATTGGAGTAGAATGAAATTAAGTAAGTGCAGTTTACTCCGGAGCTAAAAGGACTTCAAACAAGTGAAAATAAATGTGTAAAAGCAAGCATATTTTAAGCAATAGTTCAGAATATCATACACACGGCCCACTGGGCCTATAAGTCACCGTTACAAAAGATATATCAAACTATCAAGTTCCAGTTCAAAAAAAGTATGACAATATATAGTATCGTTAATTAAGCTTCTTATTGACGAAATTATAATGTTTGATTAATTAATTAAAAAATACCTTTTATCTATCAATACACTTTTAAGAGATTAGGAAAGTGCATTTTAATAGGAAGTGAAATGGAATTATTATATGTGACATACTTACTCCCTGGAAAACATTGATAACAAAACATTGAAACAAAGCACTGCTTTACAATGACGGTAAACGCTGAAAGTAACAATATATTGAGTACAATCTAAATGAGATTAGGATAATGTTGTCATAACATAGCGTTTTATAAAACATCCATGAACAAAATATAGTGATATGTGTAGAAAAGATGAGCTTTTAAATGAGTACTTCATTGAGGCTAGTGATATATTGTCTGGTTATATTACTGATATTTTTAACAGGATTCTAGATGCAGGAATATTTCCTGATGCATGGACGAAAGGTTTTATTATACCGATTTTTAAAACTGGTGATAAAAGAGATGTTAATAACTACAGAGGAATAACGTTATTGAGTAATTTTGGAAAATGTATTTTAAACCAACGTATATCTAAATGGTGTAATGAGAATAATGTTATATCTGACTCGCAGTTTGGTTTTAAAAAAGGATGTTCAACAACGGACGCTATTTTTATATTACAGGCACTAATTGAAAAGGTGTTAAATGAAAATAATAGATTATATTGTGCATTCGTTGACTTGAAACGTTGTTTCGATTCTATATATAGACATGCGTTATGGTTCAAATTGTATTATATGGGTTTAAATGGCAAACTTCTAAGAATAATAAGAAACATGTATAAATCAGTCAAATCATGTGTGAAAATGTGCAATAATTTCTCTGATTTCTTTGATATAGCCGTGGGCTTAAGACAAGCGGAAATAAATTCTCCTATTTTATTTTCACTATTTGTAGAAGACCTGGAACTTTTTATTCAAAACAGACAAGATTGTGGAATTAATTTTAGGGATATTTGTATTATATTGCGACTTTTTGCAGACGATATGGTTTTGATAGGTCTAACGCCAGAAGATTTACAAGCATCATTGGATAGGCTAGAAGAATATTGTAAAAAGTGGAACTTAGAAGTTTATGTGGCTAAAACGAAAATCGTTGTATTTCGCAAACGGGGTGTAATTAAAGAAAATGAACAATGGAAATATGAAGGCGAGGTTATTGAAGCAGTAAACGATTTTAACTATTTGGGGGTAACATTTAACTATACTGGTACGTTTAATCTAAATACAAATACATTATATGGTAAAGGTCTAAAGGCAATGAATGCGCTTACTGCCAAGTTGAAAATACATGAGACCTAACCGAAACTAGCTTTACAATTATTTGATGTATTTGTTTCATCAACTATAAATTACGAGAGCGAAGTTTGGGGCTTCTCAAAGTCTAATCCATTGGAAAATTTACATTTAAGGTTCTGTAAACAAGTATTGGGAGTTAGACTATCCACAAGCAATTGTGCTGTTTATGGGGAACTGGGAAGATTTCCACTTTATATCAATAGATATGTACGTATTGTCAAGTTCTAGTTAAAAATATGCAACAGTGAAAATATCATTATAAAATACATTAGAGAGTCTTCGTTACAAGACGTAGAAAAGGGATATACAAACTGGGTTCTTAAGGTTAAAATGTTGCTAGAGAAATATGGTTTTATGTATGTTTGGAAGGACCAAAATGTAGAAAATATCAATGCATTTTTATGTATTTTTAAACAAAGACTACTGGATGAATTTTTACAAGAATTTAGAGCCATAGTTGATACGAATCAGGTACTTATGTTGTATAAAGTAGTTAAAGAAAAATTAGCATTTGAATCTTACTTGGATATTATTATCTCTAGGAGCTTACGAACATCTCTATCAAAATTACGCTTATCGGCACATCATTACGCATTCATTCTGGTCGATTCGGCAGAGAAAGAATTGAAAGAAATAATCGTGTATGTCAGCTTTGTGTTACAAATGAAGTAGAAGACGAGTATCATTTTGTTTTGATATGTCCCTTGTATTTAGATTTAAGAACAGTGTATTTAAAGCGTTTCTATAGACATAGACCTAGTATGTATAAATTTACGCTTCTCCTTCAAAGTAATAACAAATCAGAAATACTTATGCTAAGCAAATTTATCAATAAAGCATTTTTGCTTCGTATAAATCGTTTAAACAATAATAATATTTAATAGCGACCTAACTTATTTACTAAGAAAATTAGATTTTCTGGGCGGAGGGTTATTTCCTACTGCATATTGTGATTAGTGTCAGTTCCACTAAGACTGAAATTGCTAATAGGAGTGCATCCAATATTTATTATACCTCTGAATTTGTATTTATTTGATTCAATTTATTTTGAATGTATTGTCATACACCATAACTATTCACGTGTAGATTGAATGTATGTATATGCTTTTGTGTATCACGAAACACTGTAAAGTTTAAGTGAATGAAGAATATGTTCTGTTTTGTTCTGTTCTGTAATAATTACTCGACATATGTAATTTAATTATTGCGCTTAAAAAGGACGTTGTACGAAAAGTCTCGATCATATGACTTATTAGTCTCTTGTGGTGTAACCGGAGAGGTCTCTAGGATTGCTCATTGTCCGTCCGTCTGTCCGAAAATCCGAGCTATAACTGCTTTATCTATCATTGCATTCCAATAATATTAAACACAAATGTATTGTTCACCACCACGAGACGATATGGTGCGAGTAAGAGTGAGGTTCTTACTTTCAAATTCAAGGTCACACGTACATTTTAAAGGATATTGCTTAACATTTCGTGTCCGGGCTATAACTTCTTTATCATCATTGGATTCCAATAATATTATAAACAAATGTTCACCATAGGACCGTGGTGTAGTGGTTATCACCTCTGGTTAGTAATCCGGGGAGTACAGTGTTATTGGTGAGGGCAGGAAATTATTGTTTTTGGGGTCACTCGTTCAAAGGTCGATGTTACTATGACCTAGTATAGAACTACGCATGCCGCGCGTTAACTCCGTAAATATATCACAACAAGCGCTCATGAACTTTCATAGGTACATTGCCCATGGTACGAGAACAACTCCTAATGCTTTTTGGGTGAGAAGCTCACAGGTCACCATGACCAGATGTGGACCTACGCATTAATTAAATTAATAATAAAATATAATTAATAAAAAAAACCTCAAAAAAACTACAAATTAAAAAAATCAATAAAAACATTTTTTGAAAGAAATATAATAATTAAAAATAAATAAATAAGAATTGAAAAAAGAAGAAAAAAAAGAAGATAAAACAAATATAATTAAAACAATAATAATCATAATAAAAAAAAAAATGTGTAAGTTTGGTTAAGATTGCTCAAGAAAAGTGGCCTGTATCGTGTTAACAACATGTAAAACTGCGTTTTTGCTAATTCAGGGGCCATAACTCTGGTGTTACTTGTCCGATCTTGCCTTTTATCGAACTCGTCTGAGATCTTACGGTCATATACAATCTGCGCAAGTTTGGTTAAAATTGCTCAAGAAATGTGGCCTCTATCGTGTAATAAGAAGACAGACGACTGACGACGGACGAAGAATGGTCACAATAGCTCACCTTTACAAACCGGTAGCCATGGTGCAGCAACGACCCGTATTGGCTTGTATGGTTAGTAGGTCAAAGGTCACTATGAACTGGTGATGAACAATTCTTTCCCTGCCGATATTCATGACTATTTGGTTAACATTGCATATCATTATTTTTTTCAAGAAGTCAAATGTCAAGGTCATATTGACCGCTACACATAGGATTCATCGTTTACCAAAAAACACATCCCAAAAAAACAAAACGAAAGACGGGCTTATAATATTCCGTTAGGCGTCGCTCTGTTAAACAGGGGTTAAACATTTGATATTTGCATAAAGTTTATGTTAGTATATTCTTTACCGGTGTATGTCTTTCATTATATTAATACAAGATGTACACTTTTATATAACTCTGTGTGTGCTTAATGTTAATTTGTTGAAGACAAAATCAATTTTGATAAATACACTAGAACCATTTCGACGACAACGTTGTCTTTAACGGCAGATTGCATCTATCTGAATGAAAGATAGCATAATTTGGATATTTTTAATATTTCTTTGTTATTATGTCATAGATTAAAACATAGGATTGGTGCGATATAATCAAAGATTAGTAATTTTATCGATGTTCTCCTGGTTAAAGGGACACACGGCACTCTTGATTGTTTACAACTCGCGGCGCCCGGTTAGATTTGTTTTACATATCTTGCATTATATACAAATTATTAATAAAAATATAAAACAAAAACAACATGCTTTGAAGTCTTTAAGTAATTATTAATGATTTGAACTGTGCACGTTATGTAGAACAAACAACGGGAGACCGCGGGTTGTAAACTCTCAAGATTGCCATGTGTCCCTTTCATCAGGGGAACTGAATTCCCTCCTTTTGAAAATCAGATGGGGAAAGGAGTTTAAACAGACACGTTTCTACATAGAGTGTTAGACTCTCCATCTCAAATCTGAATACCTTAAATAAAGGAATTAAATGGACAAACGGCGATCTTGATTCGTTTAAAACTCGCGCCGTCGCTTTACTTCTTTCTACATAACTTGAATGTATTCAACCAATACTAATAATTATAAGAATAGTATAAAGCAAATCGTTTTTGCATATTTATTTGTGTTGATCATATTGCTCCAATAATACATTTAAACCTATGGTAGAATAACGAAGAAAATTTGAAAAATCAAAACTATATTAAATATATGCAAGCAGGTTTTAAATTATACTGGATGTATACACCGAGACGCTTATTTTAATGCTTAAAACTTGAGGATTGCCATGTGTCCCTTTAAGATTGAGATTATTTTTATTAGTTTTTGGTGGACTATACTTTTTGCCTATTCGCCCGAATTGTATCAAGTGTTAACGAATACAAGTATTTGTACAGGTACATTTTATTGGGGGCCCGATAACGGTTATTCATCATCATCATCATCATCATCATCATCATCATCATCATCATCACCATCATCATCATCATCATCATCATCATCATCATCATCATCATCACCACCATCATCATCATCATCATCATCATCATCATCATCATCATCACCATCATCATCATCATCATCATCATCATCATCATCATCAATTTAATTAAATAGTCCTATTAAGGAGCAGGGTAAGCAGAACACAGAAAGGAAAACAGTTGACTAGTTATATGCTCTTTAATATGAAAACAAACATCAACAAATAATAATGCATGCACTGTAAAACCGTAACAGAAGACAGACGACGAACATAGAGTGGTCACCATAGCTCACCCTTCATCATCATCATCATCAATTTAATTAAATAGTCCTATTAAGGAGCAGGGTAAGCAGAACACAGAAAGGAAAACAGTTGATATATAATTATGCTCTTTAATATGAAAACAAACATCAACAAAACAATTATAAACATAATAATGCATGCACTGTAAAATCGTACTCAACTTCCTTCTTTTAACTTTAATTATTGCACTATGCCATTAAGCTTTTACATTTTAAATGATTAAGTAATAAACCGCTTCGTAATTCCTTCGAGCGTTTTCGTAAGCAGAGCCACTGGTGACTCGATCATAAAAGTTTAACAAACTAGCTAAGTTATTTTGATCTACGTTCGACAAAAACTCAGTCATGGATTCATCAACCTGAAGTCCTTTCTCTGAGAAATCTGCGCATGACTTGTTCAGCTTTTTTGCCAGATTAGACTTTGTTGCTTTAGTATTTGCGTCCACTGTAACTCGATCCCGAGGCAATGAATTATAATTTGAACAATTAGTACTACATTTTGGAATATTTTCAGTGGACAATCTCAAGTCTGACTCAAAATTCGACAATGTTGAAAACGGCTTTCGTTTCCATTCATTTGAGGTGGAAGTTTTCACTCTGCTACAACGCACATCGTCAATTGCAGTACCCGAGTCGTGTTTGATAGCACATTGACTGGCTGTACCTATACAGCTGTCAGTTTTCACGTGTGATATATAACGTCCCTGACTCTTTTTTCTTAGTTCGTTTTCAGACTTACTTTTGTACGTGTTTGTTGTTTCAATATCCCAGAATAAGTCATGGCTTGAAGAGTTTTGTTTGGTACTTTGTTTGTGTCTTCCACTATTACCAAGGTTCCTTTTGATTGATAAGAGACTTTTTCCACTCTCTGTAGATATGTTCACACGTTTCTTATGTCCATTGTGCACTTGCTGTTTTGGAGTAGAATTTCTTGGATAAAGAGTTTCTTCTGGTATTTTACTGGTAATTTTTCTTGAACGGATACTGTCGTCTCGTAGTTTTATGGAAAAGGTGCTCCGACACACGCTGTCCTCGCTTTGTTTTGCAGCAGAATTTCTTTGAACATGAACATGTTGTCCCAACTTTTCCCACAACTGAAACACTTTCTGTTCATTTAACAATAATCGCTTCTCCTCGCCGGTTGATTCGAACGAAGATGAAGATAGGTAACCCGACGTGTTGGATTCCGTGTCGCTTTGACCAATAAGATTCGTCGTTGAAGATGCTTGACCAATCTGAGCTTGAACGCCGGTCACGTAGAAGGCCCTCATCTTTTTTGGGTTCGTTTGGTCCGCCATATTTCTGGAACTCTGCAAATGGAAAAACGACAATGTTAATCGGTTCTATGTCCTCAAACCTGTTGGCACTATTGGAAAGTAATTCTTAATAATTTCTAGCAGTTTTCAGTTTTCATCAGTGTACAAATCCAAAAACTACATAGCATAATGTTTTTGTGTTTATCAACAGTAATAGTGTCGAATTTAAATGCCAAGAATGCCAGACATATTTTATTTCAAAATGTCCCGCTGACATATGCCTGATCTGTTTGTAATTTGTTCGACGAGCGGTAGCCAGTCGATATATACTGTTTGCTTATGTGCATTGGAGATACAATAATTAGTGGTACATATTCTCACTAACTGAAGCAAATTCAGTTCAGTTCAATTCAAATATTAAGCAATTAAGTGTTTTCTATGACTAGTTTTTATGTAAATATATGATGAATTAAACCTGTTAATGTGTTGTTATGCAGTATGTACTATTTTGATAAAAACAACAATAAAATAACCCAGCACACACACACACAAACGTTTCATTTAATATTTGATAAGTGAATACAGACGACATTAAATGTGCAAATTATAACATTGTTTTTAATTACCGAATTTTATGCCAAATTGGATTTGGTATAAACTGATTAGACATATTTGTCTCAACGTAATAAAATACAGAGACCTTTGAACAAAAAAGAACATTGTTTATATTGAACGTGTTTCCATTATGTCCTTTTTCGTTGTTTATATATTTAATAGAAATAAATCCAAGGTGCATCTCATGGATTTTAATACTTATTCCGCCGCTATTAAAAAATAATATAGAAATGCAACACATTATAAATTATAACTTACTTTAATTTTGGAGACGATGGGATGCATGGTTGGTTGATAAGCACTATTATGATGTTTATTGTAGTAGCAGATTAGAACTAATGCTCGAACCTGCGTCCTCCAGATATATAAATCTCGCTGGGCTTTGACATCAGCTTCTAAGTTTGCTCGTTCTCCCGTGCTGCCAAAGCTGGCTTGTCTGACTAAAAGAGCGTGAAGTGCAATTAACAAACATTAGCTTGTGTTCCACTAATTGTTCCAACTAATTGATTTGCGCGTTCGACCATCGATGTGTGATGTTGGATAATTAGGGTATTTCGATGCTTCAAAACTGACAAACATAACTCGTGTCAAACTGTAAAAGCTAAACATGTTTTGATTTCTCAATGTCTTAAAAACTCAAATTATATGACACGGCCCATAAGGAAAGTGCCCAAACAATTAATAGCTTCAATTATTATCTTAATGTGACAACAAAGCAGGTGTAAAACAGGGGTGATACAATTCCATTTCCGTTTTATTAGACAATAAAAACTACATTTTGAAAGAGCGTGTAATAGACGTTTTAGTAACAATTCTGTTTAATATAGTTAATAGTTAGTATACAAGAGAAGGCAATTAAGTAATGAAAAGTAGTTATTATTATCATAAATTAAAGATCATGGGGTATCAGTTCGGAAATCTTCCTATTCTGTTACTAAAGATGCGCCTTGTCAAGGTTTGTAGTCATTTATTTTCCTACTTCTATGTTAACAAATGTTTTATCTATTTTTATAGACATTGTTTTAACAAATGTTTATACCTTTAATCTTGGCATCACAGGAATCTTGTTTTTTTTTGTTTTAATATCGTGAAACATTTTTTTTTATTTGTAGGTTTACAGTCTGATAAGTTAACATTATTAAGACTGCGAAACTGTTATTCATTTTTCTTTGAACAAGTATTTGTATGTTAATTATAAAAGCGGAAATAAAGCGAAACACAATTTTGCAATTTATGAAGAAATTAAGAAAGAAACATAGTTCATTAGGTAGCGAAAAGGAAATCACGCGAAACGGGATAAGTTTTAAACGGTTTAAACGTATATTTATGTCTTAATTGAGCTGTGTAGTGACACAACTATAATTATGTTTGATTACTTTTATATGTTGTTTACATATCTATGTATGTTATTAAACACATGGGAGTAGAATTGAGAGCCATAGTTGATACGAATCAGGTACTTATATTGTATAAAGTAGTTAAAGAAAACTTAGCATTTGAATCTTACTTGGATATTATTATCTCTAGGAGCTTACGAACATCTCTATCAAAATTACGCTTATCGGCACATCATTTACGCATTCAATCTGGTCGATTCGGCAGAGAAAGAATTGAAAGAAATAATCGTGTATGTCAGCTTTGTGTTACAAATGAAGTAGAAGACGAGTATCATTTTGTTTTTATATGTCCCTTGTATTTAGATTTAAGAACAGTTTATTTGAAGCGTTTCTATAGACATAGACCTAGTATGTATAAATTTACGCTTCTCCTTCAAAGTAATAACAAATCAGAAATACTTATGCTAAGCAAATTTATCAATAAAGCATTTTTGCTTCGTATAAATCGTTTAAACAATAATAATATTTAATAGCGACCTAACTTATTTACTAAGAAAATTAGATTTTCTGGGCGGAGGGTTATTTCCTACTGAATATTGTGATTAGTGTCAGTTCCACTAAGACTGAAATTGCTAATAGGAGTGCATCCAATATTTATTATACCTCTGAATTTGTATTTATTTGTATTTATTTGATTCAATTTATTTTGAATGTATTGTCATACACCATAACTATTCACGTGTAGATTGAATGTATGTATATGCTTTTGTGTATCACGAAACACTGTAAAGTTTAAGTGAATAAAGAATAGGTTCTGTTCTGTTCTGTTCTGTAATAATTACTCCACATATGTAATTTAATTATTGCGCTTAAAAAGGACGTTGTACGAAAGGTCTCGATCATATGACTTATTAGTCTCTTGTGGTGTAACCGGAGAGGTCTCTAGGATTGCTCATTGTCCGTCCGTCTGTCCGAAAATCCGAGCTATAACTGCTTTATCTATCATTGCATTCCAATAATATTAAACACAGATGTATTGTTCGCCACCACGAGACGATATGGTGCAAGTAAGGGTTCTTACTTTCAAATTCAAGGTCACACGCACATTTTAAAGGATATTGCTTAACATTTCGTGTCCGGGCTATAACTTCTTTATCATCATTGGATTCCAATAATATTATATACAAATGTTCACCATAGGACCGTGGTGTAGTGGTTATCACCTCTGGTTAGTAATCCGGGGAGTACAGTGTTATTGGTGAGGGCAGGAAATTATTGTTTTTGGGGTCACTCGTTCAAAGGTCGATGTTACTATGACCTAGTATAGAACTACGCATGCCGCGCGTTAACTCCGTAAATATATCACAACAAGCGCTCATGAAATTTCATAGGTACATTGCCCATGGTACGAGAACAACTCCTAATGCTTTTTGGGTGAGAAGCTCACAGGTCACCATGACCAGATGTGGACCTACGCATTAATTAAATTAATAATAAAATATAATTAATAAAAAAACCCTCAAAAAAACTACAAATTAAAAAAATCAATAAAAACATTTTTTGAAAGAAATATAATAATTAAAAATAAATAAATAAGAATTGAAAAAAGAAGGAAAAAAAAGAAGATAAAACAAATATAATTAAAACAATAATAATTATAATAAAAAAAAAACTGTGTAAGTTTGGTTAGGATTGCTCAAGAAAAGTGGCCTGTATCGTGTTAACAACATGTAAAACTGCGTTTTTGCTAATTCAGGGGCCATAACTCTGGTGTTACTCGTCCGATCTTGCCTTTTATCGAACTCGTCTGAGATCTTATGGCCATATACAATCTTTGCAAGTTTGGTTAAGATTGCTGAAGGAAGGTGGCCTCTATTGTGTAAACAAGATGAAACCCTGCATTTTTTGCTAATTCAGGGGCCATAACTCTGGTGATACTAGTTCGATCTGGTCCATTATCGAACTCGTCCGAGATCTTACGGTCATATACAATCTGCGCAAGTTTGGTTAAGATTGCTCAAGAAATGTGGTCTCTATCGTGTAATAAGAAGACAGACGACTGACGACGGACGAAGAATGGTCACAATAGCTCACCTTTACAAACCGGTAGCCATGGTGCAGCAACGACCCGTATTGGCTTGTATGGTTAGTAGGTCAAAGGTCACTATGAACTGGTGATGAACAATTCTTTCCCTGCCGATATTCATAACTATTTGGTTAACATTGAATATCATTATTTTTTTTCAAGAAGTCAAATGTCAAGGTCATTTTGACCGCTACACATAGGATTCACCGTTTACTAAAAAATCACATCCCAAAAAAACAAAACGAAAGACGGGCTTATAATATTCCGTTAGGCGTCGCTCTGTTAAACAGGGGTTAAACATTTGATATTTGCATAAAGTTTATGTTAGTATATTCTTTACCGGTGTATGTCTTTCATTATATTAATACATGATGTACACTTTTATATAACTCTGTGTGTGTTTAATGTTAAGTTGTTGAAGACAATATAAATTTTGATAACTACACTAGAACCATTTCGACGACAACGTTGTCTTTAACGGCAGATTGCATCTATCTGAATGAAAGATAACATAATTTGGAGATTTTTAATATTTCTTTGTTATTATGTCATAGATTAAAACATAGGATTGGTGCGATATAATCAAAGATTAGTAATGTCATCGATGTTCTCCTGGTTAAAGGGACACACGGCACTCTTGATTGTTTACAACTCGCGGCGCCCCGTTAGATTTGTTTTACATATCTTGCATTATATACAAATTATTAATAAAAATAGAAAACAAAAACAACATGCTTTGAAGTCTTATAAATAATTATTAATGATTTGAAATATACACGTTATGTAGAACAAACAACGGGAGACCGCGGGTTGTAAACTCTCAAGATTGCCATGTGTCCCTTTCATCAGGGGAACTGAATTCCCTCCTTTTGAAAATCAGATGGGGAAAGGAGTTTAAACAGACACGTTTCTACATAAAGTGTTAGACTCTCCATCTCAAATCTGAATACCTTAAATAAAGGAATTAAATGGACAAACGGCGATCTTGATTTGTTTAAAACTCGCGCCGTCGCTTTACTTTTACTACATAACTTGCATGTATTCAACCAATACTAATAATTATAAAAATAGTATAAAGCAAATCGTTTTTGCATGTTTATTTCTGTTGATCATATTGCTCCAATAATACATTTAAACTTATGGTAGAACAACGAAGAAAATTTGAAAAATCAAAACTATATTAAATATATGCAAGCAGGTTTTAAATTATTCTGGATGTATACACCGAGACGCTTATTTTAATGCTTAAAACTTAAGGATTGCCATGTGTCCCTTTAAGATTGAGATTATTTTTGTTAGTTTTTGGTGGACTATACTTTTTGCCTATTCGCCCGAATTGCATCAAGTGTTAACGAATACAAGTATTTGTACAGGTATATTTAATTGGGGGCCCGATAACAGTTATTCATCATCATCATCATCAATTTAATTAAACTGTCCTATTAAGGAACAGGGTAAGCAGAACATAGAAAGGAAAACAGTTGACTAGTTATATGCTCTTTAATATGAAAACAAACATCAACAAATAATAATGCATGCACTGTAAAACCGTACTCAACTTCCCTCTTTCAACTTTAATTATTGCACTACGCCATTAAGCTTTTACATTTTAAATGATTTACTTATAAACCGCTTCGTAATTCCTTCGAGCCTTTTCGTAAGCAGAGCCACTGGTGACTCGATCATAAAAGTTTAACAAACTAGCTAAGTTATTTTGATCTACGTTCGACAAAAACTCAGTCATGGATTCATCAACCGGAAGTCCTTTCTCTGAGAAATCTGCGCATGACTTGTTCAGCTTCTTTGCCAGATTAGACTTTGTTGTGTTAGTATTTTCGTCCACTGTAACTCGATACCGAGGCAATGAATTATAATTTGAACAATTAGTACTACATTTTGGAATATTTTCAGTGGACAATCTCAAGTCTGACTCAAAATTCGACAATGTTGAAAATGGCTTTCGTTTCCATTCATTTGAGGTGGAAGTTTTCACTCTGCTGCAACGCACATCGTCAATTGCAGTACCAGAGTCGTGTTTGATAGCACATTGACTGGCTGTACCTATACAGCTGTCAGATTTCACGTGTGATATATCAGCCTTAGCATAACGTTCCTGACTCTTTTTTCTTAGTTCGTTTTCAGACTTACTTTTGTACGAGTTTGTTGTTTCAATATCCCCGAATAAGTCATAGCTTGGAGAGTTTTGTTTGGTGCTATGTTTGTGTCGTCCACTATTACCCAGGTTCCTTTTGATTGATAAGAGACTTCTACCACTCTCTGTAGATATGTTCACACGTTTCTTATGTCCATTGTGCACTTGCTGTTTTGGAGTAGAATTTCTTGGATAAAGAGTTTCTTCTGATAGTTTACAGGTAAATTTTCTTGAACAGATACTGTCGTCTCGTAGTTTCATGGAAAAGGTGCTCCGACACACGCTGTCCTCGCTTTGTTTTGCAGCAGAATTTCTGTGAACATGAACATTTTGTCCCAACTTTTCCCACAACTGAAACACTTTCTGTTCATTTAACACTAGTCGCTTCTCCTCGCCGGTTGATTCGAACGAAGATGAAGATAGGTAACCCGACGTGTTGGAGTCCGTGTCGCTTTGACCAATAAAATTCGTCGTTGAAGATGCTTGACCAATCTGAGCTTGAACGCCGGTCACGTAGAAGGCCCTCATCTTTTTTGGGTTTGTTTGGTCCGCCATATTTCTGGAACTCTGCAAATGGTAAAACGACAATGTTAATATAAATATGCATAGGTCTTTTCATAATTCAGTTGCTACATAAAATTGTTTCTAGTGCATATCGGTTTTAACAGCATAAGCCATTCTACAGGACCAGTGTGAAAACACTTTTAAGATATATTTCTGCCAAAGCAAACGCTCCAAAATAAACTATATATGTATAATATTTCTGATTAAGAAGTAAGAAACAACTTAGTGATACACAAATCGGTTCTATGTCCTCAAACCTGTTCGCACAATTGGAAAGTAATTCTTAATAATTTCAAGCAGTTTTCAGTTTTCATCAGTGTACAAATCCAAGCGCTACATAGAATAATGTTTTTGTGATTATCAACAGTTATAGTGTCGAAGTTGCCTGATCTGTTTGTAATTTGTTCGAGGAGCGGTAGCCAGTCGATGTATACTGTTTGCTTATGTACAGTGGAGATACAATAATTAGTGGTACATATTCTCACTAACTGAAGCAAATTCAGTTCAATTCAATTAAAATATTAAGCAATTAAATTTTTTCTATGACTAGTTTTTATGTAAATATATGATGAATTAATCCTGTTAATGAGTTGTTATGCAGTATGTACTATTTTGATAAAAACAACAACAAAATAACCCAACACACACACACACACACAAAAACGCTTTCATTTAATATATGATAATTGAATACAGACATTAATTTAATTACCGAATACCATGCCAAATTAGATTTGGTATAAACTGATTAGACATATTTGTCTCAACGTAATAAAATACAGAGACCTTTAAACAAAAAAAGAACATTATTTATATTGAACGTGTTTCCATTATGTCCTTTTTCGTTGTTTATATATTTAATCGAAATAAATCCAAGGTGCATCTTATGGATTTTGATACTTATTCCGCCGCTATTAAAAAATAGTATAGAAATGCAACACATTATAAATTATAACTTACTTTAATTTTGGAGACGATGGGATGCATGGTTGGTTGATAAGCACTATTATGTTGTTTGTTGTAGTAGCAGATTAGAATTGATGCTCGAACCTGCGTCCTCCAGGTATATAAATCTCGCTGGGTTTTGACATCAGCTTCTAAGTTTGCTCGTTCTCCCGTGCTGCCAAAGCTGGCTTGTCTGACTGAAAGATCGTGAAGTGCAATTAACGAACATTAGCTTGTGTTCCACTAATTGATTTGCGCGTTCGACCGTCGATGTGTGATAATGGATGAGGTGTTGGATAATTAAGGTATTACGATGCTCCAAAACTGACAAACATTACTGGTGTCAATCTGTGAAAGCTGAACGTGTTTTGTTTTTTCAGGGTCTTTAAAGCTCAAATTATATGACACGGGCCACAAGGAAAGTGCCCAAACAATTAATAACTTCAATTATCATCTTAATTTGACTACAAAGCAGGTGTAAAACAGGGAAATTCCATTTCCGTTTCATTAGACAATACAAACTAAATTTTGACAGAGCGTGTAATAGACGTTTTAGTAACAATTCTATTTAATATAGTTAATAGTTAGTATACAAGAGAAGGCACTTAACTAATGAAAAGTAGTTATTATTATCATAAATTAAAGATCAGTACCTCTGATATGGGGTATCAGTTCGGAAATCTTCCTATTCTGAAACTAAAGATGCGCCTTGTCAAGGTTTGTAGACATTTATTTTCCTACTTCTATGTCAACAAATGTTTTATCTATTTTTATAGAAATTGTTTTAATTGTTATCTATTTAATCTTGGCATCACAGGAATCTTTCTTTTTTTTGTTTTAATATCGTGAAACTTTTTTTTTTGATTTGCAGGTTTACTGTCTGATAAGTTAACATTATTATTAAAGACTGCGAAACTGTTATTCATTTTCCTTTGAACAATTATTTGTATGTTAATTATAAAAGCGGAAATAAAGCGAAACACAATTTTGCAATTTATGAAGAAATTAAGAAAGAAACATAGTTCATTAGGTAGCGAAAAGGAAATCACGCGAAACGGGATAAGTTTTAAACGTATATTTATGTCTTAATTGAGCTGTGTAGTGACACAACTATATGTTTGATTACTTTTATATGTTGTTTATATATCAATGTATTTTAGTAAACACTATTATGGGAGTAGAATGAAATTAGTAAGTGAGTTTACTCGGGAGCGAAAAGGAATTCCAGAAAGTGAAAATAAATGTGTACAAGCAAGCATATATTAAGCAATAGTTCAGAATAACATACACACGGCCCATTGGGCCTTTAAGTCACCGTTACAAAAGATATATCAAACTATCAAGTTCCAGTTCAAAAAAATTATGACAATATATAGTATCGTTAATTAAGCTTCTTATTGACGAAATTATAATACGTTTGATTAATTAATTAAAAAATACCTTTTATCTATCAATACACTTCAATAGATTAGGAAAGTGCATTTTAATAGGAAGTGAAATAGAATTATATGTGACATACTTACTCCCTGGTGACATTGATAACAAAACATTGAAACAAAGCACTGCTTTAGAATGACGGTAAGTGCTGAAAGTAACTGTATACTGAGTACATCTTAAGTAAAATGTTAGATTAGGATAATGTTGTCATAACATACCCGATGATGATACCGTTTTATAAAACATACATGAACAAAATATAGTGATATGTGTAATAATTACTCCACATATGTAATTTAATTATTTCGCTTAAAAAGGACGTTGTACGAAAAGTCTCGATCATATGACTTATTAGTCTCTTGTGATGTAACCGGAGAGGTCTCTAGGATTGCTCTTTGTCCGTCCGTCTGTCCGAAAATCCGAGCTATAACTGCTTTATCTATCATTGCATTCCAATAATATTAAACACAAATGTATTGTTCACCACCACGAGACGATATGGTGCGAGTAAGAGTGAGGTTCTTACTTTCAAAGTCAAGGTCACGAGTATATTTTAAAAGATATTGCTTAATATTTCGTGTCCGTGCTATAACTTCTTTATCATCATTGGATTCCAATAATATTATATACAAATGTTCACCATAGGACCGTGGTGTAGTGGTTATCACCTCTGGTTAGTAATCCGGGGAGTACAGTGTTATTGGTGAGGGCAGGAAATTATTGTTTTTGGGGTCACTCGTTCAAAGGTCGATGTTACTATGACCTAGTATAGAACTACGCATGCCGCGCGTTAACTCCGTAAATATATCACAACAAGCGCTCATGAAATTTCATAGGTACATTGCCCATGGCACGAGAACAACTCCTAATGCTTTTTGGGTGAGAAGCTCACAGGTCACCATGACCAGATGTGGACATACGCATTAATAAAATTAATAATAAAATATAATTAATAAAAAAAAGGTAAAAAACCCCTCAAAAAAACTACAAATTTTTTTTTTGAAAGAAATATAATAATTAAAAATAACTAAATAAGAATTGAAAAAAGAAGATAAAGCAAATATAATTAAAACAATAATAATTATAATAAAAAAACACCTGTGTAAGTTTGGTTAAGATTGCTCAAGGAAAGTGGCCTGTATCGTGTTAACAACATGTAAAACTGCGTTTTTGCTAATTCAGGGGCCAAAACACTGGTGTTACTCGTCCGATCTTGCCTTTTATCGAACTCGTCTGAGATCTTATGGCCATATACAATCTTTGCAAGTTTGGTTAAGATTGCTGAAGGAAGGTGGCCTCTATTGTGTAAACAAGATGAAACCCTGCATTTTTTGCTAATTCAGGGGCCATAACTCTGGTGATACTAGTTCGATCTGGTCCATTATCGCACTCGTCCGAGATCTTACGGTCATATACAATCTGCGCAAGTTTGGTTAAGATTGCTCAAGAAATGTGGCCTCTATCGTGTAATAAGAAGACAGACGACGGACGACGGGCGAAGAATGGTCACAATAGCTCACCTTTACAAACCGGTAGCCATGGTGCAGCAACGACCCGTATTGGCTTGTATGGTTAATAGGGCAAAGGTCACTGTGAACTGGTGATGAACAATTCTTTCCCTGCCGATATTCATGACTATTTGGGTAGCATTGCATATCATTATTTATGTCAAGAAGTCAAATGTCAAGGTCATATTGACCGCTACACATAGGATTCACCGTTTACCAAAAAACACATTTTAAAAAAGCAAAACGAAAGACGGGCTTATAATATCCCGTTAGGCGTCGCTCTGTTAAACATGGGTTAAGCATTTGATATTTGCATAAAGTTTATGTTAGTTTATTGTATACTTTCATATTGTCCCGTTTAGTTTGCATTGAGCTAAGTCTGCAATATTCTACGATATTGCACGCATTGATATTGCACGGGAACTTTTTCTCGTGCTTGCTAAGAACCGCGAAATAGAAATAAGGAACTACTTTCAAATAAAATAACGGAATCCTTTCTATAGTGTCAACAACAAAATACGTGTTTTTATTGTTCAACCTTTTATGGCAGAAATTGATAAAATAATTGAAATGGTCACTCACCCACTGTTTTTAACGTTATCGAATGGTAAACAAACTTTAGAAAATCGCTTGTTGTTTTCAATGACGTCATCCGACGTCGACGTCGTTTTCGCGCAAAATAATCATCCACACAAAATGAAACTGAATGACAAGACAGGAATTCCATGAAAAGCTATAAAAATAACACAAATACAATGAAAAGTAATAGTCATACAATTAACATTGATCGAAAACAATATGAAAGTATACAATAAAAAGGTTATTGAATTTGTATGGCTAAATATTACTTGGAACTCGTTGTTTTGGCGCAGGAAGACTCGCAAGCTCGTCGTCCTTTGCCAAAACAACTCGTTCCAAGTAATATTTAGCCATACAAATTCAATAACCTATAATATTCTTTACCGGTGTATGTCTTTCATTATATTAATACAAGATGTACACTTTTATATAACTGTGTGTGTGTTTAATATTAATTTGTTAAAGACAAAATCAATTTTGATAACTAAACTAGAACCATTTCGACGACAACGTTGTCTTTAACGGCAGATTGCATAGATAACAGAAATTAGAGATTTTTAATCTTTCTTTGTTATGTCATAGATTAAAACATAGGATTGGTGCGATATAATCAAAGATTAGCAATTTCATCGATGTTCTCCTGATTAAAGGGACACATTGCATTCTTGATTGTTTACAACTCGCGGCGCCCCGTTAGATTTGTTTTACATATCTTGCATTATATACAAATTATTAATAAAAATAGAAAACAAAAACAACATGCTTTGAAGTCTTTAAGTAATTATTAATGATTTGAAATATACACGTTATGTAGAACAAACAACGGGCGGCCGCGAATTTTAAACTGTCAAGATTGCCATGTGTCCCTTTCATCAGGGGAACTGAATTCCCTCCTTTTGAAAATCAGATGGGGAAAGGAGTTTAAACAGACACGTTTCTACATAAAGTGTTAGACTCTCCATATCAAATCTGAATACCTTAAATAAAGGTATTAAATGGACAAACGGCGATCTTGATTTGTTTAAAACTCGCACCGTCGCTTTACTTTTTCTACATAACTTGAATGTATTCAACCAATACTAATAATTATAAGAATAGTATAAAGCAAATCGTTTTTGCATATTTATTTCTGTTGATCATATTGCTCCAATAATACATTTAAACCTATGGTAGAATAACGAAGAAAATTTGAAAAATCAAAACTATATTAAATATATGCAAGCAGGTTTTAAATTATACTGGATGTATACACCGATACGCTTATTTTAATGCTTAAAACTTGAGGATTGCCATGTGTCCCTTTAAGATTGAGATTATTTTTATTAGATTTTGGTGGACTATACTTTTTGCCTATTCGCCCGAATTGTATCAAGTGTTAACGAATAAAAGTATTTGTACAGGTACATTTTATTGGGGGTCCGATAACGGTTATTCATCATCATCATCATCATCATCAATTTAATTAAATAGTCCTATTAAGGAACAGGGTAAGCAGAACACAGAAAGGAAAACAGTTGACTAGTTATATGCTCTTTAATATGAAAACAAACATCAACAAATAATAATGCATGCACTGTAAACCCGTACTCAACTTCCTTCTTTTAACTTTAATTATTGCACTACGCCATTAAGCTTTTACATTTTAAATGATTTACTAATAAACCGCTTCGTAATTCCTTCGAGCCTTTTCGTAAGCAGAGCCACCGGTGACTCGATCATAAAAGTTTAACAAACTAGCTAAGTTATTTTGATCTGCGTTCGACAAAAACTCAGTCATGGATTCATCAACCGGAAGTCCTTTCTCTGAGAAATCTGCGCATGACTTGTTCAGCTTCTTTGCGAGATTAGACTTTGTTGCTTTAGTATTTTCGTCCACTGTAACTCGATACCGAGGCAATGAATTATAATTTGAACAATTAGTACTACATTTTGGAATATTTTCATTGGACAATCTCAAGTCTGACTCAAAATTCGACAATGTTGAAAACGGCTTTCGTTTCCATTCATTTGAGGTGGAAGTTTTCACTCTGCTGCAACGCACATCGTCAATTGCAGTACCAGAGTCGTGTTTGATAGCACATTGACTGGCTGTACCTTTACAGCTGTCAGATTTCACGTGTGATATATCAGCCTTAGCATAACGTTCCTTACACTTTTTTCTTAGTTCGTTTTCAGACTTACTTTTGTTCGTGTTTGTTGTTTCAATATCCCAGAATAAGTCATAGCTTGTAGAGTTTTGTTAGGTGCTATGTTTGTGTCGTCCGCTATTACCCAGGTTCCTTTTGATTGATAAGAGACTTCTACCACTTTCTGTAGATATGTTCACACGTTTCTTATGTCCATTGTGCACTTGCTGTTTTGGAGTAGAATTTCTTGGATAAAGAGTTTCTTCTGATAGTTTACTGGTACATTTTCTTGAACAGATACTGTCGTCTCGTAGTTTCATGGAAAAGGTGCTCCGACACACGCTGTCCTCGCTTTGTTTTGCAGCAGAATTTCTTTGAACATGAACATTTTGTCCCAACTTTTCCCACAACTGAAAAACTTTCTGTTCATTTAACACTAGTCGCTTCTCCTCGCCGGTTGATTCGAACGAAGATGAAGATAGGTAACCCGACGGGCTGGAGTTCGTGTCGCTTTGACCAATAAAATTCGTCGTTGAAGATGCTTGACCAATCTGAACTTGAACGCCGGTCACGTAGAAGTCCCTCATCCTTTTTGAGTTTGTTTGGTCCGCCATATTTCTGGAACTCTGCAAATGGTAAAACGACAATGTTAATATAAATATGGATAGGTCTTTTCATAATTCAGATGCTACATAAGATTGTTTCTAGTGCATATCGGTTTTAACAGCACAAGCCATTCTACAGAACCAGTGTGAAAAAAACGTTTAAGATATATGTGTGCCAAAGCAAACACCACAAAATAAACTATATATGTATAATATTTCTGATTAAGAAGTAAGAAACAACTTAGTGATACACACATCGGTTCTATGTCCTCAAACCTGTTCGCACTATTGGAAAGTAATTCTTAATAATTTCAAGCACTTTTCTGTTTTCATCAGTGTACAGATCCTAGCGCTACATAGCATAATTTTTGTGTGATTATCAACAGTTATAGTGTCGAATTTGCCTGATCTGTTTGTAATTTGTTCGAGGAGCGGTAGCCAGTCGATGTATACTGTTTGCTTATGTACAGTGGAGATACACTAATTAGTGGTACATATTCTCACTAACTGAAGCAAATTCAGTTCAATTCAATTCAAATATTAAGCAATTACATTTTTTCTATGACTAGTTTTTATGTAAATATATGATGAATTAATCCTGTTAATGAGTTGTTATGCAGTATGTGCTATTTTGATAAAAACAACAACAAAATAACCCAACACACACACAAAAACGCTTTCATTTAATATATGATAATTGAATACAGACATTAATTTAATTACCGAATACCATGCCAAATTAGATTTGGTATAAACTGATTAGACATATTTGTCTCAACGTAATAAAATACAGAGACCTTTAAACAAAAAAAGAACATTATTTATATTGAACGTGTTTCCATTATGTCCTTTTTCGTTGTTTATATATTTAATCGAAATAAATCCAAGGTGCATCTTATGGATTTTAATACTTATTCCGCCGCTATTAAAAAATAATATAGAAATGCAACACATTATAAATTATAACTTACTTTAATTTTGGAGACGATGGGATGCATGGTTGGTTGATAAGCACTATTATGTTGTTTGTTGTAGTAGCAGATTAGAACTGATGCTCGAACCTGCGTCCTCCAGGTATATAAATCTCGCTGGGTTTTGACATCAGCTTCTAGGTTTGCTTGTTCTCCCGTGCTGCCAAAGCTGGCTTGTCTGACTGAAAGATCGTGAAGTGCAATTAACGAACATTAGCTTGTGTTCCACTAATTGATTTGCGCGTTCGACCGTCGATGTGTGATAATCGATGAGGTGTTGGATAATTAAGGTATTACGATGTTCCAAAACTGACAAACATTACTGGTGTCAATCTGTGAAAGCTGAACGTGTTTTGTTTTTTCAGGGTCTTTAAAGCTCAAATTATATGACACGGGCCACAAGGAAAGTGCCCAAACAATTAATAACTTCAATTATCATCTTAATTTGACTACAAAGCAGGTGTAAAACAGGGAAATTCCATGTCCGTTTTATTAGACAATACAAACTAAATTTTGACAGAGCGTGTAATAGACGTTTTAGTAACAATTCTGTTTAATAGAGTTAATAGTTAGTATACAAGAGAAGGCAATTAACTAATGAAAAGCGGTTATTATTATCATAAATTAAAGATCAGTACCTCTGATATGGGGTATCAGTTCGGAAATCTTCCTATCCTGAAACTAAAGATGCGCCTTGTCAAGGTTTGTAGACATTTATTTTCCTACTTCTATGTTAACAAATGTTTTATCTATTTTTATAGACATTGTTTTAACAAATGTTATCTATTTAATCTTGGCATCACAGGAATCTTTCTTTTTTTGGTTTTAATATCGTGAAACTTTTTTTTTGATTTGCAGGTTTACTGTCTGATAAGTTAACATTATTAAGACTGCGAAACTGTTATTCATTTTCCTTTGAACAATTATTTGTATGTTAATTATAAAAGCGGAAATAAAGCGAAACACAATTTTGCAATTTATGAAGAAATTAATAAAGAAACATAGTTCATTAGGTAGCGAAAAGGAAATCACGCGAAACGGGATAAGTTTTAAACGTATATTTTTGTCTTAATTGAGCTGTGTAGTGACACAACTATATGTTTGATTACTTTTATATGTTGTTTATATATCAATGTATTTTAGTAAACACTATTATGGGAGTAGAATGAAATTAGTAAGTGAGTTTACTCGGGAGCGAAAAGGAATTCCAGAAAGTGAAAATAAATGTGTACAAGCAAGCATATATTAAGCAATAGTTCAGAATAACATACACACGGCCCATTGGGCCTATAAGTCACCGTTACAAAAGATATATCAAACTATCAAGTTCCAGTTCAAAAAAATTATGACAATATATAGTTTATGTATCGTTAATTAAGCTTCTTATTGACGAAATTATAATACGTTTGATTAATTAATTAAAAAATACCTTTTATCTATCAATACACTTTAAAAGATTAGGAAAGTGCATTTTAATAGGAAGTGAAATGGAATTATATGTGACATACTTACTCCCTGGTGACATTGATAACAAAACATTGAAACAAAGCACTGCTTTAGAATGACGGTAAGTGCTGAAAGTAACTGTATACTGAGTACATCTTAAGTAAAATGTTAGATTAGGATAATGTTGTCATAACATACCCGATGATGATACCGTTTTATAAAACATACATGAACAAAATATAGTGATATGTGTAATAATTACTCCACATATGTAATTTAATTATTTCGCTTAAAAAGGACGTTGTATGGAAAGTCTCGATCATATGACTTATTAGTCTCTTGTGGTGTAACCGGAGAGGTCTCTAGGATTGCTCATTGTCCGTCCGTCTGTCCGAAAGTCCGAGCTATAACTGCTTTATCTATCATTGCATTCCAATGATATTAAACACAAATGTATTGTTCACCACCACGAGACGATATGGTGCGAGTAAGAGTGAGGTCCCTACTTTCAAAGTCAAGGTCACGAGTATATTTTAAAAGATATTGCTTAATATTTCGTGTCCGTGCTATAACTTCTTTATCATCATTGGATTCCAATAATATTATATACAAATGTTCACCATGGGACCGTGGTGTAGTGGTTAGCACTTCTGGTTAGTAATCCGGAGAGTTTGTTCTGCGCGATAAATTTCGAAAACGTACCAGCCATCCTCATGATACTTTTCATGCAGGTACAGTGTTATTGGTGAGGGCAGGAAATTATTGTTTTTGGGGTCACTCGTTCAAAGGTCGATGTTACTATGACCTAGTATAGAACTACGCATGCCGCGCGTTAACTCCGTAAATATATCACAACAAACGCTCATGAACTTTCATAGGTACATTGCCCATGGTACGAGAACAACTCCTAATGCTTTTTGGGTGAGAAGCTCACAGGTCACCATGACCAGATGTGGACATACGCATTAATAAAATTAATAATAATAATTCAAATAATAATAAAATATAATTTATAAAAAAAAGGTAAAAAAACCCCTCAAAAAAACTACAAATGAAAAAAGCAATAAATTTTTTTTTTGTTGAAAGAAATATAAATAATTTAAAAAAAATAAAAAAATAAGAATTGAAAAAAGAAAAGATAAAACAAATATAATTAAAACAATAATAATTATAATAAAAAAAACCTGTGTAAGTTTGGTTAAGATTGCTCAAGAAAAGTGGACTGTATCGTGTTAACAACATGTAAAACTGCGTTTTTGCTAATTCAGGGTCATAACTCTGGTGTTACTCTTCCGATCTTGCCCATTATCGAACTCGTCTGAGATCTTATGGCCATATACAATCTTTGCAAGTTTGGTTAAGATTGCTAAAGGAAGGTGGCCTCTATTGTGTAAACAAGATGAAAACTGCATGTTTTGCTAATTCAGGGGCCATAACTATGGTGTTACTTGTTCGATCTGGTCCATTGTCGAACTCGTCCGAGATCTTACGGTCATATACAATCTGCGCAAGATTGGTTAAGATTGCTCAAGAAATGTGGCCTCTATCGTGTAATAAGAAGACAGACGACGGACGACGGACGAAGAATGGTCACAATAGCTCACCTTTACAAACCGGTAGCCATGGTGCAGCAACGACCAGTATTGGCTTGTATGGTTAGTAGGTCAAAGGTCACTATGAACTGGTGATGAACAATTCTTTCCCTGCCGATATTCATGACTATTTGGGTAACATTGCATATCCTTTTTTTTGTCAAGAAGTCAAATGTCAAGGTCATATTGACCGCTACACATAGGATTCACCGTTTACCAAAAAACACATTCCAATAAAGCAAAACGAAAGACGGGCTTATAATATCCCGTTAGCCGTCGCTCTGTTAAACAGGGGTTAAACATTTGATATTTGCATAAAGTTTATGTAAGTATATTCTTTACCGGTGTATGTCTTTCATTATATTAATACAAGATGTACACTTTTATATAACTCTGTGTGTGTTTAATATTAATTTGTTAAAGAAAAAATCAATTTTGATAACTACACTAGAACCATTTCGACGACAACGTTGTCTTTAACGGCAGATTGCATAGATAACAGAAATTGGAGATTTTTAATCTTTCTTTGTTATTATGTCATAGATTAAAACATAGGATTGGTGCGATATAATCAAAGATTAGTAATTTCATCGATGTTCTCCTGATTAAAGGGACACATTGCATTCTTGATTGTTTACAACTCGCGGCGCCCCGTTAGATTTGTTTTACATATCTTGCATTATATACAAATTATTAATAAAAATAGAAAACAAAAACAACATGCTTTGAACTCTTAATTATTAATGAATTGAAATATACACGTTATGTAGAACAAACAACGGGCGGCCGTGAGATTTAAACTGTCAAGATTGCCATGCGTCCCTTTCATCAGGGGAACTGAATTCCCTCCTTTTGAAAATCAGATGGGGAAAGGAGTTTAAACAGACACGTTTCTAAATAGAGTGTTAGACTCTCCATCTCAAATCTGAATATCTTAAATAAAGGTATTAAATGGACAAACGGCGATCTTGATTCGTTTAAAACTCGCGCCGTCGCTTTACTTTTTCTACATAACTTGCATGTATTCAACCAATACTAATAATTATAAGAATAGTATAAAGCAAATCGTTTTTGCATATTAATTTCTGTTGATCATATTGCTCCAATAATACATTTAAACCTATTGTAGAATAACGAAGAAAATTTGAAAAATCAAAACTATATTTAATATATGCAAGGTTTTAAATTAAAATTATACAGGATGTATACACCGAGACGCTTATTTTAATGCTTAAAACTTGAGGATTGCCATGTGTCCCTTTAAGATTGAGATTATTTTTATTAGTTTTTGGTGGACTATACTTTTTGCCTATTCGTCCGAATTGTATCAAGTGTTAACGAATAAATGTAATTGTACAAGTATTTTATTGGGGGTCCGATAACGGTTATTCATCATCATCATCATCATCATCATCATCATCATCATCATCATCATCATCAAATAGTCCTATTAAGGAACAGGGTAAGCAGAACACAGAAAGGAAAACAGTTGACTAGTTATATGCTCTTTAATATGAAAACAAACATCAACAAATAATAATGCATGCACTGTAAACCGTAACAGAAGACAGACGACGAACATAGAGTGGTCACCATAGCTCACCCTTCAGCACGTAAGCTAATAACAGTATACCTACAATCTTGAAACTGTTTACAAACGTTAGCCATGGTGCAGCAACGAACCCTATTGGTTTTTATGGTTAGTAGGTCAAAGGTCACTGTGAAGTGGTGGTGAAATTTTTTTCCCTGCCAATATTTATGACTATTTGGTTAATGGTTAACAGCGCAATTTTTTTTCTTTCAGAAAGTCAAATTTCAAGGTCATATTGACCGCTACACCTAGGATTCATCGTTTGAACTCCCCACCCCCTCTACACCCCACAAAAAAATAAAAAAAAGAAAAAAAAGACGGGCTTATAATATCCCGTTAGGCAACGCTCTGTTAAACAGGGTTTACTCATTTAATATTTGCAATGATAATCATTAAAGTTTATGTTAAACTCTTTGATATAACTGTGTGTGTGTTTAATGTTAATTTGTTGAATACAAAATCAGTTTTGATCCTATATCTCATTTTTGATAAATACACTAGAACCATTTCGACGACAGCCATGTCTTTAACGGCGGATTGCATATATTTAAATGAAAGATAACATAATTTGGAGATTTTTAATCTTTCTTTGTTATTCTAACATAAATTAAAACATATAATTGGTGCATGTAATCAAAGATTAGTTACTTCATCCCTGTTCTCCTGGTTAAAGGGACACACGACACTCTTGATTGTTTACAACTCGCGGGGCCCCGTTAGATGTTTTTTTACATAACTTGCATATATGCATATTTTTAATAAAAATAGAAAACAAAAACAACTTGCTTTGAACTCGTTAAGCAATTTGAAATTTACACGCTATGTAGAACAAACAACGGGCGGCCGCGATTTTTCCACTGTCAAGTTTGCCATGTGTCTCTTTCATCAGGGGACCTGGAATGAATGCCCTCCTTTTGAAAATCAAGTAGTTTAAACAGACACGTTTCTACAAAAAGTGTTGGACTCTGCATCTCAAATCTGAAAATCTTCAATAAAGGTATTACCGGGACAAATGGCGATCTTGATTTGTTTAAAACTCGCGGCGTCGCTTTACTTTTCTACATAACTTGCATGTATTCAACCAATACTAATACTTATAAGAATAGTATAAAGACAATCGTTTTTGAATATCTCTTACTATTGATAATATTTCTCCAATAATACATTTAAACCTATGGTAGAATAACGAAGAAAATTTGAAAAATCAAAACTATATTTAATATATGCAAGCAGGTTTTAAATTAAAAGTATACACCGATACGCTTATTTTAATACCTAACAATTGAGGATTGCCATGTGTCCCTTTAAGATTGAGATTCTTTTTATTATTTCTTGGTATACAATACTATTGCCTTTTCGCCCGAATTGTATCAAGTGTAAACGAATAAATGTTTTTGAACAGGTATTTTATTGGGGGTCCGATAACGGTTATTCATCATCATCATCATCATCATCTTAATCAGACTGTTCTATTAAGGAACAGGGTAAGCAGAACACAGAAAGGAAAACAGTTGATATATAATTATGCTCTTTAATATGAAAACAAACATCAACAAAACAATTATAAACATAATAATGCATGCACTGTAAAATCGTACTCAACTTCCTTCTTTTAACTTTAATTATTGCACTATGCCATTAAGCTTTTACATTTTAAATGATTAAGTAATAAACCGCTTCGTAATTCCTTCGAGCGTTTTCGTAAGCAGAGCCACTGGTGACTCGATCATAAAAGTTTAACAAACTAGCTAAGTTATTTTGATCTACGTTCGACAAAAACTCAGTCATGGATTCATCAACCGGAAGTCCTTTCTCTGAGAAATCTGCGCATGACTTGTTCAGCTTCTTTGCCAGATTATACTTTGTCGCTTTAGTATTTTCGTCCACTGTAACTCGATCCCGAGGCAATGAATTATAATTTGAACAATTAGTACTACATTTTGGAATATTTTCAGTGCACAATCTCAAGTCTGACTCAAAATTCGACAATGTTGAAAACGGCTTTCGTTTCCATTCATTTGAGGTGGAAGTTTTCACTCTGTTACAACGCACATCGTCAATTGCAGTACCCGAGTCGTGTTTGATAGCACATTGACTGGCTGTACCTATACAGCTGTCAGTTTTCACGTGTGATATATAACGGTCCTGGCTCTTTTTTCTTAGTTCGTTTTCAGACTTACTTTTGTACGTGTTTGTTGTTTCAATATCCCAGAATAAGTCATAGCTTGGAGAGTTTTGTTTGGTGCTTTGTTTGTGTCGTCCACTATTACCAAGGTTCCTTTTGATTGATAAGAGACTTCTTCCACTCTCTGTAGATATGTTCACACGTTTCTTATGTCCATTGTGCACTTGCTGTTTTGGAGTAGAATTTCTTGGATAAAGAGTTTCTTCTGGTATTTTACTGGTAAGTTTTCTTGAACGGATACTGTCGTCTCGTAGTTTTATGGAAAAGGTGCTCCGACACACGCTGTCCTCGCTTTGTTTTGCAGCAGAATTTCTTTGAACATGAACATGTTGTCCCAACTTTTCCCACAACTGAAACACTTTCTGTTCATTTAACACTAATCGCTTCTCCTCGCCTGTTGATTCGAACGAAGATGAAGATAGGTAACCCGACGTGTTGGATTCCGTGTCGCTTTGACCAATAAGATTCGTCGTTGAAGATGCTTGACCAATCTGAGCTTGAACGCCGGTCACGTAGAAGGCCCTCATCTTTTTTGGGTTCGTTTGGTCCGCCATATTTCTGGAACTCTGCAAATGGAAAAACGACAATGTTAATATATTTCTAGTGCATATCGGTTTTAACAGCACAAGCCATTCTACAGACCCAGTGTCAAAAAACGTTTAAGATATATTTCTGCCAAAGCAAACACCACAAAATAAACTATATATGTATGATATTTCTGATTAAGAATTAAGAAACAACTTAGTGATACACAAATCGGTTCTATGTCCTCAAACCTGTTGGCACTATTGGAAAGTAATTCTTAATAATTTCTAGCAGTTTTCAGTTTTCATCAGTGTACTAATCCAAAAACTACATAGCATAATGTTTTTGTGATTATCAACAGTTATAGTGTCGAATTTAAATGCCAAGAATGCCAGACATATTTTATTTCAAAATGTCCCGCTGACATATGCCTGATCTGTTTGTAATTTGTTCGACGAGCGGTAGCCAGTCGATGTATACTGTTTGCTTATGTGCATTGGAGATACAATAATTAGTGGTACATATTCTCACTAACTGAAGCAAATTCAGTTCAATTCAATTCAAATATTAAGCAATTAAGTGTTTTCTATGACTAGTTTTTATGTAAATATATGATGAATTAAACCTGTTAATGTGTTGTTATGCAGTATGTACTATTTTGATAAAAACAACAACAAAATAACCCAACACACACACACACACGCAAAAACGCTTTCATTTAATATATGATAATTGAATACAGACATTAATTTAATTACCGAATACCATGCCAAATTAGATTTGGTATAAACTGATTAGACATATTTGTCTCAACGTAATAAAATACAGAGACCTTTAAACAAAAAAAGAACATTATTTATATTGAACGTGTTTCCATTATGTCCTTTTTCGTTGTTTATATATTTAATCGAAATAAATCCAAGGTGCATCTTATCGATTTTGATACTTATTCCGCCGCTATTAAAAAATAGTATAGAAATGCAACACATTATAAATTATAACTTACTTTAATTTTGGAGACGATGGGATGGATGGTTGGTTGATAAGCACTATTATGATGTTTATTGTAGTAGCAGATTAGAACTGATGCTCGAACCTGCGTCATCCAGGTATATACATCTCGCTGGGCTTTGACATCAGCTTCTAAGTTTGCTCGTTCTCCCGTGCTGCCAAAGCTGGCTTGTCTGACTAAAAGAGCGTGAAGTGCAATTAACAAACATTAGCTTGTGTTCCACTAATTGTTCCAACTAATTGATTTGCGCGTTCGATCGTCGATGTGTGATGTTGGATAATTAGGGTATTTCGATGCTTCAAAACTGACAAACATAACTCGTGTCAAACTGTAAAAGCTAAACATGTTTTCATTTCTCAATGTCTTAAAAACTCAAATTATATGACACGGCCCACAAGGAAAGTGCCCAAACAATTAATAACTTCAATTATTATCTTAATGTGACAACAAAGCAGGTGTAAAACAGGGGTGATACAATTCCATTTCCGTTTTATTAGACAATAAAAACTACATTTTGAAAGAGCGTGTAATAGACGTTTTAGTAACAATTCTGTTTAATATAGTTAATAGTTAGTAAACAAGAGAAGGCAATTAAGTAATGAAAAGTAGTTATTATTATCATAAATTAAAGATCATGGGGTATCAGTTCGGAAATCTTCCTATTCTGAAACTAAAGATGCGCCTTGTCAAGGTTTGTAGTCATTAATTTTCCTACTTCTATGTTAACAAATGTTTTATCTATTTGTATAGACATTGTTTTAACAAATGTTTATCTCTTTAATCTTGACATCACAGGAATCTTGTTTCTTTTTGTTTTAATATCGTGAAACATTTTTTTTTTATTTGTAGGTTTACAGTCTGATAAGTTAACATTATTAAGACTGCGAAACTGTTATTAATTTTTCTTTGAACAATTATTTGTATGTTAATTATAAAAGCGGAAATAAAGCGAAACACAATTTTGCAATTTAGGAAGAAATTAAGAAAGAAACATAGTTCATTAGGTAGCGAAAAGGAAATCACGCGAAACGGGATAAGTTTTAAACGGTTTAAACGTATATTTATGTCTTAATTGAGCTGTGTAGTGACACAACTATAATTATGTTTGATTACTTTCATATGTTGTTTACATATCTATGTATGTTATTAAACACATTTAATTTATTGGAGTAGAATGAAATTAAGTAAGTGCAGTTTACTCCGGAGCTAAAAGGACTTCAAGCAAGTGAAAATAAATGTGTAAAAGCAAGCATATTTTAAGCAATAGTTCAGAATATCATACACACGGCCCACTGGGCCTATAAGTCACCGTTACAAAAGATATATCAAACTATCAAGTTCCAGTTCAAAAAAAGTATGACAATATATAGTATCGTTAATTAAGCTTCTTATTGACGAAATTATAATATGTTTGATTAATTAATTAAAAAATACCTTTTATCTATCAATACACTTTTAAGAGATTAGGAAAGTGCATTTTAATAGGAAGTGAAATGGAATTATTATATGTGACATACTTACTCCCTGGAAAACATTGATAACAAAACATTGAAACAAAGCACTGCTTTACAATGACGGTAAACGCTGAAAGTAACAATATATTGAGTACAATCTTAATGAGAATAGGATAATGTTGTCATAACATAGCGTTTTATAAAACATCCATGAACAAAATATAGTGATATGTGTAGAAAAGATGAGCTTTTAAATGAGTACTTCATTGAGGCTAGTGATATATTGTCTGGTTATATTACTGATATTTTTAACAGGATTCTGGATGCAGGAATATTTCCTGATGCATGGACGAAAGGTTTTATTATACCGATTTTTAAAACTGGTGATAAAAGAGATGTTAATAACTACAGAGGAATAATGTTATTGAGTAATTTTGGAAAATGTATTTTAAACCAACGTATAAGTTAAAATTTTGTAAAATTATTTTAGGTGTTAAACTTACCACAAGCAATGCTGGTATTTACGGAGAGCTCTCTCGTTACCCCTTATACATTAATAGATATGTAAAAATGATCAAATATTGGTATAAACTATTGTCTACAGAGAACATTATACTAAAAGCAATATATAAGGATTTGTTATCTAACTGTAATAAGGGCGCGAAGAATTGGCTAACTAATATAAGGTTTATCCTAAACAGTAACGGTTTTAATAATGTCTGGGATAATCCCATGAGTGTTAGTTTTAAACTATTTCCTTTAATATTTAAACAAAGATTAAAAGATAATTTCATGCAACAATGGAGATCTGATATAGAAGGCAGTAGAGTTTTAACGCTATATAAGGTGGTGAAAGAGAATTTTGATTTTGAAACATATCTAGAAACATTATGCTCCAAACAATTAAGAAGTTGTATAACAAGAATAAGATTATCCGCTCATTGTTTAAGAATAGAAACAGGGAGATACTCAAGAGGTAGAACAGAGAGAAACGAAAGAGTGTGCGAAATTTGTAACACTAACGCTATTGAAGACGAGTACCATTTTATTTTGATCTGTACTACTTACTCTAACATTAGAAACAAATATATTCCTAAATATTACACGACTAGACCAAGCATGTTTAAATTTGTAGAATTGTTGCAGTCATTAAACAAAAAGATTATTCTTAGTTTCAGTAAATTCATTTCCGATGCACTTGTATTAAGGCTATCTACATCCATTTTAACAGACTAGATATCTTATTTTAGAACATCCTCGTTTATCATTGACATACCATACTATATGTATGTTTTTGATTGTTTAAATATGTATGAAACAAAAAAAACTTAGTGATTATTTTGTTGTATTTGCAATGTTAATATCTGTCACGTGTGTGTATATTATAATTATCATATATTTGTAATGATGAAAAACTGTAATAGTTTAAGTCAATAAAAGTATCTATCTATCTATATCTAAATGGTGTAATGAGAATAATGTTATATCTGACTCGCAGTTTGGTTTTAAAAAAGGATGTTCAACAACGGACGCTATTTTTATATTACAGGCACTAATTGAAAAGGTGTTAAATGAAAATAATAGATTATATTGTGCATTCGTTGACTTGAAACGTTGTTTCGATTCTATATATAGACATGCGTTATGGTTCAAATTGTATAATATGGGTTTAAATGGCAAACTTCTAAGAATAATAAGAAACATGTATAAATCAGTCAAATCATGTGTGAAAATGTGCAATAATTTCTCTGATTTCTTTGATATAGCCGTGGGCTTAAGACAAGCGGAAATAAATTCTCCTATTTTATTTTCACTATTTGTAGAAGACCTGGAACTTTTTATTCAAAACAGACAAGATTGTGGAATTAATTTTAGGGATATTTGTATTATATTGCTACTTTTTGCAGACGATATGGTTTTGATAGGTCTAACGCCAGAAGATTTACAAGTATCATTGGATAGGCTAGAAGAATATTGTAAAAAGTGGAACTTAGAAGTTAATGTGGCTAAAACGAAAATCGTTGTATTTCGCAAACGGGGTGTAATTAAAGAAAATTAACAATGGAAATATGAAGGCGAGGTTATTAAAGCAGTAAACGATTTTAACTATTTGGGGGTAACATTTAACTATACTGGTACGTTTAATCTAAATACAAATACATTATATGGTAAGGGTCTAAAGGCAATGAATGCGCTTACTGCCAAGTTGAAAATACATGAGACTTAACCGAAACTAGCTTTAAAATTATTTGATGTATTTGTTTCAACTATAAATTACGGGAGCGAAGTTTGGGGCTTCTCAAAGTCTAATCCATTGGAAAATTTACATTTAAGGTTCTGTTAACAAGTATTGGGAGTTAGACTATCCACAAGCAATTGTGCTGTTTATGGGGAACTGGGAAGATTTCCACTTTATATAAATAGATATGTACGTATTATCAAGTTCTGGTTAAAAATATGCAATAGTGAAAATATCATTATAAAATACATTAGAGAGTCTTCGTTACAAGACGTATAAAAGGGATATACAAACTGGGTTCTTAAGGTTAAAATGTTGCTAGAGAAATATGGTTTTATGTATGTTTGGAAGGACCAAAATCTAGAAAATATCAATGCATTTTTATGTATTTTTAAACAAAGACTACTGGATGAATTTTTACAAGAATTTAGAGCCATAGTTGATACGAATCAGGTACTTATGTTGTATAAAGTAGTTAAACAAAACTTAGCATTTGAATCTTATTTGGATATTATTATCTCTAGGAGCTTACGAACATCTCTATCAAAATTACGCTTATCGGCACATCATTTACACATTCATTCTGGTCGATTCGGCAGAGAAAGAATTGAAAGAAATAATCGTGTATGTCAGCTTTGTGTTACAAATGAAGTAGAAGACGAGTATCATTTTGTTTTGATATGTCCCTTGTATTTAGATTTAAGAACAGTGTATTTAAAGCGTTTCTATAGACATAGACCTAGTATGTATAAATTTACGCATCTCCTTCAAAGTAATAACAAATCAGAAATACTTATGCTAAGCAAATTTATCAATAAAGCATTTTTGCTTCGTATAAATCGTTTAAACAATAATAATATTTAATAGCGACCTAACTTATTTACCAAGAAAATTAGATTTTCTGGGCGGAGGGTTATTTCCTACTGCGTATTGTGATTAGTGTCAGTCCCACTAAGACTGAAATTGCTAATAGGAGTGCATCCAATATTTATTATACCTCTGAATTTGTATTTATTTGTATTTATTTGATTCAATTTATTTTGAATGTATTGTCATACACCATAACTATTCACGTGTAGATTGAATGTACGTATATGCTTTTGTGTATCACGAAACACTGTAAAGTTTAAGTGAATAAAGAATATGTTCTGTTCTGTTCTGTACTGTAATAATTACTCCACATATGTAATTTAATTATTGCGCTTAAAAAGGACGTTGTACGAAAAGTCTCGATCATATGACTTATTAGTCTCTTGTGGTGTAACCGGAGAGGTCTCTAGGATTGCTCATTGTCCGTCCGTCTGTCCGAAAATCCGAGCTATAACTGCTTTATCTATCATTGCATTCCAATAATTTTAAACACAAATGTATTGTTCACCACCACGAGACGATATGGTGCGAGTAAGAGTGAGGTCCTTACTTTCAAATTCAAGGTCACACGTACATTTTAAAGGATATTGCTTAACATTTCGTGTCCGGGCTATAACTTCTTTATCATCATTGGATTCCAATAATATTATATACAAATGTTCACCATAGGACCGTGGTGTAGTCGTTATCACCTCTGGTTAGTAATCCGGGGAGTACAGTGTTATTGGTGAGGGCAGGACATTATTGTTTTTGGGGTCACTCGTTCAAAGGTCGATGTTACTATGACCTAGTATAGAACTACGCATGCCGCGCGTTAACTCCGTAAATATATCACAACAAGCGCTCATGAAATTTCATAGGTACATTGCCCATGGTACGAGAACAACTCCTAATGCTTTTTGGGTGAGAAGCTCACAGGTCACCATGACCAGATGTGGACCTACGCATTAATAAAATTAATAATAAAATATAATTAATAAAAAAAAGGTAAAAAACCCCTCAAAAAAACTACAAATTAAAAAAATCAATAAAAACATTTTTTGAAAGAAATATAATAATTAAAAATAACTAAATAAGAATTGAAAAAAGAAGATAAAACAAATATAATTAAAACAATAATAATTATAATAAAAAAACCTGTGTAAGTTTGGTTAAGATTGCTCAAGAAAAGTGGCCTGTATCGTGTTAACAACATGTTAATCTGCGTTTTTGCTAATTCAGGGGCCATAACTCTGGTGTTACTCGTCCGATCTTGCCTTTTTTCGAACTCGTCTGAGATCTTATGGCCATATACAATATTTGCAAGTTTGGTTAAGATTGCTGAAGGAAGGTGGCCTCTATTGTGTAAACAAGATGAAAACCTGCATTTTTTGCTAATTCAGGGGCCATAACTCTGGTGATACTAGTTCGATCTGGTCCATTATCGAACTCGTTCGAGATCTTACGGTCATATACAATCTGCGCAAGTTTGGTTAAGATTGCTCAAGAAATGTGGCCTCTATCGTGTAATAAGAAGACAGACGACTGACGACGGGCGAAGAATGGTCACAATAGCTCACCTTTACAAACCGGTAGCCATGGTGCAGCAACGACCCGTATTGGCTTGTATGGTTAATAGGGCAAAGGTCACTGTGAACTGGTGATGAACAATTCTTTCCCTGCCGATATTCATGACTATTTGGGTAACATTGCATATCATTATTTATGTCAAGAAGTCAAATGTCAAGGTCATATTGACCGCTACACATAGGATTCACCGTTTACCAAAAAACACATTCCAAAAAAGCAAAACGAAAGACGGGCTTATAATATCCCGTTAGGCGTCGCTCTGTTAAACAGGGGTTAAGCATTTGATATTTGCATAAAGTTTATGTTAGTTTATTGTATACTTTCATATTGTCCCGTTTAGTTTGCATTGAGCTAAGTCTGCAATATTCTACGATATTGCACGCATTGATATTGCACGGGAACTTTTTCTCGTGCTTGCTAAGAACCGCGAAATAGAAATAAGGAACTACTTTCAAATAAAAAACGGAATCCTTTCTATAGTGTCAACAACAAAATACGTGTTTTTATTGTTCAACCTTTTATGGCAGAAATTGATAAAATAATTGAAATGGTCACTCATCCACTGTTTTTAACGTTATCGAATGGTAAACAAACTTTAGAAAATCGCTTGTTGTTTTCAATGACGTCATCCGACGTCGACGTCGTTTTCGCGCAAAATAATCATCCACACAAAATGAAACTGAATGACAAGACAGGAATTCCATGAAAAGCTATAAAAATAACACAAATACAATGAAAAGTAATAGTCATACAATTAACATTGATCGAAAACAATATGAAAGTATACAATAAAAAGGTTATTGAATTTGTATGGCTAAATATTACTTGGAACTCGTTGTTTTGGCGCAGGAAGACTCGCAAGCTCGTCGTCCTTTGCCAAAACAACTCGTTCCAAGTAATATTTAGCCATACAAATTCAATAACCTATAATATTCTTTACCGGTGTATGTCTTTCATTATATTAATACAAGATGTACACTTTTATATAACTGTGTGTGTGTTTAATATTAATTTGTTAAAGACAAAATAAATTTTGATAACTAAACTAGAACCATTTCGACGACAACGTTGTCTTTAACGGCAGATTGCATAGATAACAGAAATTGGAGATTTTTAATCTTTCTTTGTTATTATGTCATAGATTAAAACATAGGATTGGTGCGATATAATCAAAGATTAGCAATTTCATCGATGTTCTCCTGATTAAAGGGACACATTGCATTCTTGATTGTTTACAACTCGTTAGATTTGTTTTACATATCTTGCATTATATACAAATTAATAATAAAAATAGAAAACAAAAACAACATGCTTTGAAGTCTTTAAGTAATTATTAATGATTTGAAATATACACGTTATGTAGAACAAACAACGGGCGGCCGCGAATTTTAAACTGTCAAGATTGCCATGTGTCCCTTTCATCAGGGGAACTGAATTCCCTCCTTTTGAAAATCAGATGGGGAAAGGCGTTTAAACAGACAAGATTCTACATAAAGTGTTAGACTCTCCATCTCAAATCTGAATACCTTAAATAAAGGTATTAAATGGACAAACGGCGATCTTGATTTGTTTTTGAGATTCTTTTTATTAGTTCTTGGTGGACAATACTTTTTGCCTATTCGCCCGAATGGTATCAAGTGTTAACGAATTAATGTTTTGTACAAATATTTTATTGGGGGCCCGATAACGGTTATTCATCATCATCATCATCATCAATTTAATTAAACATTATGGAGCAGGGTAAGCAGAACACAGAAAGGAAAATAGTTTACTAGTTATATGCTCTTTAATATGAAAAACAAACATCAACAAAACAATTATAAACATAATAATGCAAGCACTGTAAAACCGTACTTTGAACTTTAATTATTGCACTATGCCATTAAGCTTTTACATTTTAAATGATTTAGTAATAAACCGCTTCGCAATTCCTTGGAGCCTTTTCTTAAGCAGAGCCACTGGTGACTCGCTCATAAAAGTTTAACAAACTAGCTAAGTTATTTTGATCTACGTTCGACAAAAGCTCAGTCATGGATTCATCAACCGAAAGTCCGTTCTCTGTGTTATCTGCGCATGACTTGTTCAGCTTCTGTGCCAGATTAGACATTGTTGCTTTAGTATTTCCGTCCACAGTAACTCGATACCGAGGCAATGAATTATAATTTGAAAAATTATTATTACATTTTGGAATATTTTCAGTGGACAATCTCAAGTCTGACTCAAAATTTGACAATGTTGAAAACGGCTTTCGTTTCCATTCATTTGAGGTGGCAGTTTTCACTCTGCTGCAACGCACATCGTCAATTGCGGTACCCGAGTCGTGTTTGATAGCACATTGACTGGCTGTACCTATACAGCTGTCAGATTTCACGTGTGATATATCAGCCTCCTGACACTTTTTTCTTAGTTCGTCTTCAGACTTACTTTTGTACGTGTTTGTTGTTTCAATATCCCAGAATAAGTCATAGCTTGGAGAGTTTTGTTTGCTGCTATGTTTGTGTCGTCCACTATTACCCAGGTTCCTTTTGATTGATAAGAGACTTCTACCACTCTCTGTAGATATGTTCACACGTTTCTTATGTCCATTGTGCACTTGCTGTTTTGGAGTAGAATTTCTTGGATAAAGACTTTCTTCTGATAGTTTACTGGTAAATTCTCTTGAACAGATACTGTCGTCTCGTAGTTTCATGGAAAAGGTTCTCCGACACACGCTGTCCTCGCTTTGTTTCGCAGCAAAATTTCTTTGAACTTGAACATGTCGTCCCAACTTTTCCCACAACTGAAACACTTTCTGCTCATTTAGCACTAGTCGCTTCTCCTCGCCGGTTGATTCGAACGAAGTTGAAGATAGATAACCCGACGTGTTGGAGTTCGTGTCGCTTTGACCAATAAGATTCGTCGTTAAAGATGCTTGACCAATCGGAAAAGGCTGTGTAGATGGCTTCTGAGCTTGAAGGCCGGTCACGCAGAAAGCCCTCATCTTTCTTGGGTTTGTTTGGTCCGCCATTTTTCTGGAACTCTGCAAATGGAAAAAAGACAATTTGAATATAAATATGCAGAGTTATTTTTCAAAACACAAGCAATTCTACAGAAGCAGTGTCAAAACAACTTTCAAGAAATATGTCTGCCAAACCAAAGACCACAAATATAAATGTATAATATTTCTGATTAAGAAGTGAGAAACAACTTAGTGATACACTGACCAGTTATATATCTTCAAACCTGTTTGCACGATTATAAAGTAGTTCTTAATAATTGCAAGCAACTTTCAATTTTCATCAGTGTACAAATCCGAACACTACATAGCTTATGTGCATTGGAGATAAAATAATTGGTGGTACATATTCTCAAGAACTTAAGTAAATTCAGTTCAATTCATTTCAAAATATTTAAGCAATTAAGTGTTTTCTATGACTACTTTTTAGGTAAATATATGATGAATTAAACCTGTTAATGGATTGCTATGCAGTATCATAGATCTACATACACCTGTACCTGTATAAACATGGCAGTATGTACTATTTTAGTAAAAATAACTACAAAAAAATACACATACACAAAAAAACACTTTCATTTTGCATCATCTATAACCAAATTACGAGTTTTCATGTTTATTATACGCGCCTTGGAATTTAGCTATAATAACCTTAATATATGATAATTTGAATACAGACACTAAATGTGCAAATTATTAAATTGTTTTTAATTACCGAATATCATGCCAATTCAGATTTGGTATAAACTGATTAGACATATTTGTCAACGTAATAAAATACTGAGACCTTTAAACAAAAAAAGAACATTATTGATATTGAGCGTGTTTCCATTATGTCCTTTTTCGTTGTTTATATATTTAACCGATATAACTTACGGATTTAAATACTTATTCTGCTGCTATTCATTAAAAAATAATATAGAAAGGCAACAAATTATAAATTATAACTTACTTTAATTTTGGAGACGATGGGATGCATGTTTGGTTGATATGCACTATTATGATGTTTGTTGTAGTAGCAGATAAGAACTGATGCTCGAACCTGCGACATCCAGGTATATAAATCTCGCTGGGCTTTGACATCACCATCTAGGTTTGCTTGTTCTCCCGTGCAACCAAAGCCGGCTGGTCTGCCTGAAAGAGCGTGAAGTGCAATTAACGAATATTAGCTTGTGTTCCACTAATTGGTCCAACTAATTGATTTGAGCGTTCGACCGTCGATGTGTGTTAATCCATGAGGTGTTGGATAATTAGGGTATTTCGATGCTCCAAGACTGACAAACATTACTCGTGTCAAACTGTAAAAGCTGAACGTGTTTTGTTTTTTTCATGGTCTTTAAAACTCAAATTATATGACACGGGCCACAAGGAAAGTGCCGAAACAATTAATAACTTCAATTAATATCTTAATGTGACTACAAAGCGTGTGTAAAACAGGGGTGATACAATTCCATTTCCGTTTTATTAGACAATAAAAACTAAATATTTGACAGGGCGTGTAATAGACGTTTAAGTAATAATTCTGTTTAATTGAGTTAATAGTTAGTATACAAGAGAAGGCAATTAAGTAATGAAAAGTAGTTATTATTATCAAAATTAAAGATCAGTAACTCTGATATGGAGTATCAGTTGGGATATCTTCCTATTCTGAAACGGACTAAAGATGCGCCTTGTCAAGGTTTGTACACATTTATTTTAAATTTTTTAGAATGTATTGGTTAACAACAAGTGTATTTTCCTAGTTTTAGGTTAACAAATAGACATTTTTATAGATATGTTTTAACAAATGTTATTCAATCTTGGCATCATAGGAATCTTGTTTGTTTTTGTTTTAATATCGTGAAACATTTTTTTTGATTTGCAGATTTACTGTCTGATAAGTTAACATTATTAAGACTGCGAAACTGTTATTCATTTTCCTTAGAACAATTATTTGTATGTTGATTTAAAAAAAAAGTATTGGTGTAAACAGGGTCACTATACATTAACCTGTATATATCGACCCTGGTGTAAACAACGAAAAAGAATTTGAAGCGGAAATAAAGCGAAATATCGATATACTTTATTAAACACAATTAGTTGAAATTGATGAAGAAATTAAGAAAGAAAAACAGTTTATTAGGTAGCAAGGAAATGACGCGAAACGGGATTAGTTTTAAACGTATATTTATGTCTTAACTTAGCTGTTTAGTGACTATATGTTTGATTACTTTTATATCAATGTATTTTATTAAACACTATTATGAGAGTAGGATGAAATTAAGTAAGTGCAGTTTACTCGGGAGCGAAAAGGAAATACCGCAAGTGAACATAAATGTGTTTGAAGTATAAGTAAGTAAGTAAATCATTCATTAACGTGACATGTGTATTTACAATATACATACAATTACAAGCAAAGATATATTAAGTATAGTTTAGAATATCATACACCGTGCACACTGGGCCTATGCCACCATTACAAAAGATATATCAAACTATCAAGTTCCAAAAAAATTATAACAATATATAATATATCTATCGTTAATTAAGCTGCTTATTGACGAAATTATAATATGTTTGATTAATTTATTTAAAAATACCTTTTATCTATCAATACATTCGAATAAATTATGAAAGTGCATTTTAATAGAAAATGAAATGGAATTATTATATCTTTATATACTTCATGCTGTGTTCCGTAACTAGTTCGATCAAATAATATTTAAAAATGGGCGATGTCAAATTATAAATGATATATCTGGTCAACATATTATACAAGGTTATTTATTTGACATTCATGGGAAGTAAGTAATTTATTTATTATAGTGACATGTGCAAACAAAAATATAGTTACATACTATTTATAATTAAATGGTTAATACACCCGGACCTACGGGCCTATAAGTCACCCGTCATGATTATATTATCACATGGTCATATAATAATGATGCAAATGCTACTTGTTGCTAATTATAAATCGCAGTTCTCCTTCTTAGAAAAGCTTTTGCAAGAAACCTAAGTCTAATATTATAAGATACATTTTAAAAATAGTATAATATATAGCTATTGAAAGTCTCGATCATGTGTCCTATTTCTTTTGACCCATTTCTTCTTCATATCGTCTCCTTGCTGCAATAATTCAATAAAGGGCATATATAAATGAATTGGGTTTGTGATGAAATGCCGATTTACTCAAAGCACTGGTTTAGGGCCGAATAGGAACGGAATTGGGTTTTACGGCGCACCAACACGTGAAAGGTTATATTGCACCAAACAAAAATGAACAAGACAAATATGAAAAATGGGCATTGAACCTTATAACCTGCAGAACTGCAGAGTGGCTGTACATTCTATGGTAGGCACGTCCTTTACGATGGAGCCACGTTTCCAAGTTTGATTACTCGTGCAGGGCCCTAGCTCGGTGTCATGATGAAGACCTTGAATGAGCATGATAAACAAAAGAGGCAAAATGAACATGAAGGTTGGCGGAGGTGGAGGGGGTGGATTGCGGTGTTGCAGGGGGTCCTACCCCTCTGCCTCTAGCGGGATTTGCAGTGGTTGTATTCTACCCTAACAACCACACGGGTAAAGGGCATATAGGAGACTCTTACACTGAAGGAGTTATTAAGCCAATGTGACAATTTATACTTAATTACATTTCAAAATGTTAACATGTTACATACGTATTTTCACACATGCTTGCTTGCCAGCTCCCTGTCTGTTATTTATTATTACTTAGATCTACGATCGTCTGAATTAATAAATCAATCCGTTCTTTCCTCCTTAACCTACCCCTTTACCTGACTTTATTTAGTTATTATCATTATTATTATTAAATTATATTATGAAATTCTCACCACGAGTCCTGCGTGACTCCTCCTTTCTCATACATCATGCATTTTGATCTGAGAAATAAAAGTGTGTGTATAAGCGTTTATTTATCCTCGCTGTATTGCACTTAGCATTTTAGCGAGCAGACCTCGGTTTAAAGTCTCATCCGAAGGACTGGTAAGGTAGGAAATACTTTTGAAATATTTCGATAATTAACCCAAATTCGGTCCGGGCTGGGATTGAACGCGCGATCCCTGGGTTACTAAGCCGCAATGCTAACCATTACACCACGGCGCTACCTTATAGAAATACAAGTTATTGTTGTTGTTGTTATTATTGAAGAAGTTAATGGAGCGATTTTTTAAAACCAGAAATCTCTCCTTATATAATATGGACAGCAATCTATACTAACTGTCCGGATAATTAGAGTAGTGAACAGTTAACTCCGTATAACTCAAGAATATATATAGCACATAAAAACACACTAATAAAACAAAATTTTAACAAATATATGTTTCTGCTATTGGAATATTTAAAACGAACTCTGACAGCGTCAAAGTGACGTTGATGAATTATTCACAAATGAAGAAAAAACGATTAAACTTTGTGTCACATTTAGCAGTCAGGGTATAGCGATTTTCCCTCCGAATACTCTCTTGTTGTGACATTGACGTGTTGATTGAAAACTCGTTTTTTAAATTTAATTTAGAAACGGTGTGGTGTTTAACGTCATTTTTTTCAGCACATTTTAGTGAAGGCAGCCCACCCACTTATTCCTGGGTATAGAACCAGTATTGTATTTTACCTACCACTATCCGTAAGAATTGACACTTTCTTACTTACAAGTCGAGCTCCTAGTGGGATTCGAACCTGCAGCGGTGGGAGGCGAGAAGGTTTCAAACTCAGTATCTTTACCACCTCGACCACGGATGTCATGCATTTAGAAAATTATATATCTATAGATATTGACACTGCTGACTGCGTTTAGGTGCAATATGACGTTTTAAGCAGAAAGTTTGTTTGTTTGTTTGAATGGTGTTTTACGTCATTTTACAACACATGTAAGGTTATATATGACGGTCGATTTTTTGTGGTGGAGGCAGACCACCCATTTTTCCTGGGTAGAAGCAGTACTGTACACCTCCCGCCATCCGTAAGAATCGACACTTCCTCACTTGCAGGTCGAGCTTCCAGTGGGATTCGAACCCGCAGTGGTGAGAGGCGAAGGTTTACAACGCAACGTCGGCCATGGAGACGCTTTTAAGCAGAAAGAAATAAAACCTATATGCAGAAAAAACATTTTGCTTTCGTACATTTTCTACCTTTTTTTGTGTGCATTGAACAGCAATATTGAAATAGTTATCAAGTATTAACCATAGCACCTCGACTTATTAATCCATTATCATTTCGACTTTAAACCTGCTTGTATAGAATTAAATAAAAGGAACTGAAGTTTGAAGTTTTTAAATTTACTCTGCTTTGTTCCACAAAAAGTGTCCTTGAACTTGCATTTCTGATGCAATCTGGAACTTTTACATTTTTTTCCTGCCAATAATATTTTCTTAGCAAGAAATCAAGATATAATTATACCATTTTAATTTGTTCCTTGAAATTGATTTTTTTTTAGAATCAACAACTATTTCGTTCTCATTACGTGGTCCCGCCTTAATTCCATTAAGCGATGGGAAAGGTTATATTAGCAGCATTTTATAACGGATATTTCGACCGTTTAAATGTTTACTGAAAACAAATACAATAACCTGTTTAAAATTACCTTTTAAGTGATTTAATTTTTACAATACATAAACCTTTTACGGTTTTATTTCATACCCAAGCCAACCCCGTTTTCGCTTCTTGGAGAAGGGGTTGATGGGGTATGAAAGTTAATACTTGGAGCACGTAATGATTGTCGAAGCATTCTTCCTATCGTTATTATACAGACTTAAAACGAGTTCTCCGAGTAAAAAGGCATTTCATTATTTAAATAGGAATCTAAGATCCGCCTAAGGTTTACCAAGATTCGATGTTCGATAATGTTAAACCACTTGATATAACACAGAGATAATGTCGATTTCATTCTAACACCTTTACAAATATTTAAAAACTAACCTATCCTCGAAAGATACATTTTTCGAATATCATGTAAACCGATATAAACCCTAACCAATTGCTAAAAGTCAAATAATTCGTACCTATCACCGGCTGTCTACACGGCGATTCGACTTGTCAAAATATTTATTTAAAGTGTTTGACTTTTTACCTTTGATTTGGTCAATTTTGATTATTATCAGATGCGATAAAATGGCATTTATTCTTGATCGACAGACTGTTGGATACTCAAACGCTGGTCGACTGTAAGACCTTTACTTATTAAAGTTGCTCGACTCTAGGACCTTTACAGTATTAAAGCTGATCGACTCAAGGAACTTTACGTTATTAAAGTTGATATACTCTAGGACCTTTACATTATTAAAGTTGTTAGACTCCAGGACCTTTACATTATTAAAGTTGATTGACTCTAGGACCTTTACATTATTCAAGTTGTTAGACTTCAGGACCTTTACGTTATTAAAGTTGATCGACTCTAGGACCTTTACATTATTAAAGTTGTTAGACTCCAGGACCTTTACGTTATTAAAGTTGATCGACTCTAGGACCTTTACATTATTAAAGTTGATCGACTCTAGGACCTTTACGTTATTAAAGTTGATCGACTCTAGGACCTTTACGTTATTAAAGTTGATCGACTCTAGGACCTTTACATTACTAAAGTTGATCGACTCAAGGACCTTTACGTTATCAAAGTTGATCGACTCTAGGACCTTTACACAATTAAAGTTGATCGACTGTATGACCTTTACATTATTAAAGTTGATCGACTTAAGGACCTTTACGTTATTAAAATTGATTGACTCTAGGACCTTTACAGTATTCAAGTTGATCGACTCTAGGACCTTTACGTTGTTAAAGTTGATCGACTCAAGAACCTTTACGTTATTAAAGTTGATCGACTCAAGGACGTTTACGTTATTAACATTGCTGGACTCTAGGACCTTTACAGTATTAAAGTTGATCGACTCTAGGACCTTTACATTAGTAAAGTTGATCGACTCTATGATTTTTATATTATTAAAGTTGATCGACTCTAGGACCTTTACGTTATTTAATTAATGCTTAATAAAAACTTCAGGTTTGCTATGTGTCCATTTAGGATTGACATTATTTTTATTAGTTCTTTGGTGGACAATACTATTGCCTATTCGCCCGAATTGTGTTAACAAATAAATGTTTGTACAGGTATTTTATTGGGTGTCCGATAACAGTTTATCATCATCATCATCATCATCATCATCATTAATTTAATTAAACTGTCCTATTAAGGAACAGGGTAAGCAGAACACAGAAAGGAAAACAGTTGACTAGTATATGCTCTTTAATACGATAACAATAATCAACAAATCAAAATGCATGCACTGTAAAACCGTCCTCAATTTTTTTTCTTTTAACTTTAATTATTGCACTACACCATTAACCTTTTACATTTTAAATAATTCAGTAATAACCCGCTTCGTAATTCCTTCGAGCCTTTCCGTAAGCAGGGCCACTGGTGACTCGATCATAAAAGTTTAACAAACTAGCTAAGTTATTTTGATCTACGTTCGACAAAAACTCAGTCATGGATTCATCAACCGGAAGTCCTTTCTCTGAGAAATCTGCGCATGACTTGTTCAGCTTCTTTGCCAGATTAGACTTTGTTGCTTTAGTATTTCCGTCCACTGTAACTCGATACCGAGGCAAAGAATTATAATTTGAACAATTAGTACTACATTTTGGAATATTTTCAGTGGACAATCTCAAGTCTGACTCAAAATTCGACAATGTTGAAAACGGCTTTCGTTTCCATTCATTTGAGGTGGAACTTTTCACTCTGCTACAACGCACATCGTCAATTGCAGTACGCGAGTCGTGTTTGATAGCACATTGACTGGCTATACCTATACAGCTGTCAGATTTCACGTGTGATATATCAGCCTTAGCATAACGTTCCTGACACTTTTTTCTTAGTTCGTTTTCAGGCTTACTTTTGTACGTGTTTGTTGTTTCAATATCCCAGAATAAGTCATAGCTTGGAGAGTTTTGTTTGGTACTATGTTTGTGTAGTCCACTATTACCCAGGTTCCTTTTGATTGATAAGAGACTTCTACCACTCTCTGTAGATATGTTCACACGTTTCTTATGTCCATTGTGCACTTGCTGTTTTGGAGTAGAATTTCTTGGATAAAGAGTTTCTTCTGATAGTTTACTGGTAAATTTTCTTGAACAGATACTGTCGTCTCGTAGTTTCATGGAAAAGGTGCTCCGACACACGCTGTCCTCGTTTTGTTTCACAGCAGAATTTCTTTGAACTTGAACATGTTGTCCCAACTTTTCCCACAACTGAAACACTTTCTGCTCATTTAGCACTAGTCGCTTGTCCTCGCCGGTTGATTCGAACGAAGATGAAGATAGGTAACCCGACGTGTTGGAGCCCGTGTCGCTTTGACCAATAAGATTCGTCGTTAAAGATGCTTGACCAATCGGAAAAGGCTGTGTAGATGGCTTCTGAGCTTGAAGGCCGGTCAGGCAGAAGGCCCTCATCTTTCTTGGGTTTGTTTGGTCCGCCATATTTCTGGAACTCTGCAAATGGAAAAAAGACAATGTTAATATAAATATGCATAGGTATTTGAATAATTCAGTTGCTACATCAGATTATTTCTATCGCATATCGGTTTTCAAAACACAAGCCATTCTACAGAACCAGTGTCAAAAAAACTTTCAAGAAATATTTCTGCCAAACCAAAGACCACAAAATAAACTATATATGTATAATATTTCTGATTACGCAGTGAAAAAACTTCAAATCAGTTATATATCTTCAAACCTGTTTGCATCTTATAAAGTAGTTCTTAATAATTGCAAGCAGCTTTCAATTTCCATCAGTGTACAAATCCGAACACTACACAGCTTATGTGCATTGGAGATAAAATAATTTAAGCAAATTCAGTTCAATTCAAAATATTTAAGCTATTAAGCAATTAAGTCTTTTTAGGTAAATATATGATGAATTAAACAGTATCATAGATCTACATACACCTGTACCTGTATATCCATGGCAGTATGTACTATTTTGGTAAAAACAACAACAAAACACACACACACACACACACACACACAAACACTTCCATTTTGCATCATCTATAATCAAATTACGAGTTTTCATGTTTACTATACGCGCCTTGGTATTTAGCTATAATAACCTTAATATATGATAATTTAAATACAGACACTAAATGTGCAAATTATAAAATTGTTTTTAATTACCGAATATACCGAATATCATGCCAAATCAGATTTGGTATAAATTGATTAGACATATTTGTCAACGTAATAAAATACAGAGACATTTAAACAAAAAAATGACATTATTTGTATTGAGCGTGTTTCCGTTAGTTCCCTTTTCATTGTTTATATATTTAACCGAAATAAATCCAAGGTGCATCTTATGGATTTAAATACTTATTCCGCCGATATTCATTAAACAATAATATAGAAATGCAACACATTATAAATTATAACTTACTTTAATTTTGGAGACGATGGGATGCATGGTTGGTTGATAAGCACTATTATGATGTTTGTTGTAGTAGCAGATTAGAACTGATGCTCGAACCTTCGTCCTCCAGGTATATAAATCTCGCTGGGCTTTGACATCACTATCTAGGTTTGCTTGTTCTCCCGTGCTGCCAAAGCCGGCTTGTCTGCCTGAAAGAGCGTGAAGTGCAATTAACAAACATTTGCGTTCCACTAATTGTTCCAACTAACTGATTTGCGTGTTCGACCGTCGATATGTGATAATCCATGAGGTGTTGGATAATTAGGGTATTTCGATGCTCCAAAACTGACAAACCTTACTCGTGTCAAACTGTAAAAGCTGAACGTGTTTTGTTTTCTCAATGTCTTAAAAACTCAAATTATAAGGCACGGCCCACAACGAAAGTGCCCAAACAATTAATAACTTCAATTATCATCTTAATCTGACTACAAAGCAGGTGTAAAACAGGGATGATACAATTCCATGTCCGTTTTATTAGACAACAAAAACTAAATTTTGACAGGGCGTGTAATAGACGTTTTAGTAATAATTTCATTTAATTGAGTTAATAGTAAGTATACAAGAGAAGGCAATAAAGTAATGAAAGGTAGTTATTATTATCATAAATTAAAGATCTGGGATATCAGTTCGGAACTCTTCCTATTCTGAAACGGACTAAAGATGCGCCTTGTCAAGGTTTGTACACATTTATTTAAAAATACCTTTTTTCTATCAATAAATTCGAATATATTATGAATGTGGATTTTAATAGGAAATGAAATGGAATTATATATATAGTATATATTTTATATCCTTTATGCTGTGTTCAGTAACTAGTTCGATCAACTAATAATTAAAATGGGCGATGTCAAATTTTGAATGATATATCTGGTCAACATATTGTTCATGGTTATTTATTTGACATTTATGGGAAGTAAATAGAAATAAATTCTGTAATAAAACAATAAAATCGCCGTTAACATATCATCTCGTCTAACGTATAACATCCCGTTATACGGTTTATGACGGAGAAGCATTTTGTTGGTTTGCTTTCTTAATACAATATTTTACTAATAAGTAAGTATGTAAGTAAGTAATTTATTTATTATAGGGACATGTGTAAACACATATATAGTTACATACTATTTATAAACAAATGGTTAATACACCCGGCCCTACGGGCCTATAAGTCACCGGTGAAATCAACAAAACATGATTATATTATCACATGGTCATATAATAATGATATAATGATGAAAATGCTACTTGTTGCTAATAATAAATCGCAGTTCTCCTTCTTAGATAAGCTTCTTTGCAAGAAACTTAAATATAATATTATATGATACATTTTAAAAATAGTATAATATAAAACGTAACAGGTCAACTCGTACTTAAGTCAACTCGTACTCATTTTGGTCAACTCGTACTCATTTCATTTTTTCAATTGGTCAACTCGTAGTCATCTCGAACTCACTATTTATTTCTTATGTTTAGGTAATTAAATTTGTAAAGGGCATATATAATTGAATTGTGTTTGGGATGAAATGCCGATTTACTCAAAGCACTGGGGGCCAAATAGGAACTGAATTTGGTTTTACGGCGTACCAACACATGAAAGGTTATATGGCGCCAAACAAAAATTAACAAGACAAAATATGGAAAATGGGCATTGAATCTTCTAACCTGCAGAACTGCAGAGTGGCTGTACATTCTATGGTAGGCATTCCATTTACGATGGAGCCACGTTTCCAAGTTTGCATACTCGTGCAGGGCCCTAGCTCGGTGTCATGATGAAGACCTTGAATGAGCATGATAAAAAGGAGACAAAATGAACATGAAGGTTGGCGGAGGTGGAGGGGGTGGGGTGGCGGTGTTGCAGGGGGTGCAGTGGTTGTATTCTGCCTTGACAACCACGCGGGAAAGGGCATATAGCAGACTCTTACACTGAAGGAGTTATTAAGCCAATGTTACAATTTGTACTTAATTACATTTCAAGATGTTTACAATGTTACTTACGTATTTTGTTATTGAACAAGTTAATGGAACGATATTTTTAAAACCAGAAATCTCTCCTTATATAATGTGGACAGCAATCTATACTAACTGTCCGGATAATTAGAGTAAGTGAACATTAAACTCCGTATAACTCAAGAATATAAATATATAGTACATAAAAAACACACTCATAAAACAAAATGTTAACAAAAATATGTTTCTGCTATGGGAATATTTAAAATGAACTCTGACAGCGTCAAAGTGACGTTGATGAATTATTCACAAATGAAGAAAAATGATTAAACTTTGTGTCACATTTAGCAGTCAGGCTATAGAAGTTGTCCCTCCGAGCACTCTCTGGTTGTGACATTGACGTGTTGATTGAAAACTCTTTTTTTAAATTTAATTTAGAAACTGTGTGGTGTTTAACGTCCTTTTCTTCAGCAAATTTTAGTGAAGGCTTAGTGGTCTACCCACTTATTCCTGGGTATAGAACCAGTATTGTATTATATCTACCACTATCCGTAAGAATTAATTGACACTTTCTCACTTACAAGTCGAGCTCCTAGTGGGATTCGAACCTGCAGCGGTGGGAGGCGAGAAGGTTTCAAACTCAGTACCTTTACCACCTCGACCACGGATGTCATGCATTTAGAAACTGATATATCTATAGATATTTACACAGCTGACTGCGTTTAGGTGCAATATGACGTTTAAGGCAGAACATTTGTTTGTTTGTTTGAATGGTGTTTTACGTCATTTTCAACACATGTAAGGTTATATATGACGGTCGATTTTTTTGTGGTGGAGGCAGACCACCCACTTTTCCTGGGTAGAAACAGTACTGTACACCTCCCGCCATCCGTAAGAACCGAAACCTCCTCACTTGCAAGTCGAGCTTCCAGTGGGATTCGAACCCGCAGCGGTGAGAGGCGAAGGTTTACAACGCAACGTCGGCCACGGAGACGCTTTTAAGCAGAAATAAATAAAACCTATATGTAGAAAAGCATTTTGCTTTCCATTTTCTACCTTGTTTGTGTGCATTGAACGGCAATATTGAATATTATCAAGTATTAACATAGCAAATGATTTATTAATCCATTATCATTTCGACTTTAAACCTGCTTACATAAAATTAAATAAAAGGAACTGAAGTTTGAAGTTATAAATTTACTCTGCTTTGTTCCACAAAAAGTGTCCTTGAACTTGCATTATTTCATATCGCTGGAAACTCTACATTTTTTTCCTGCCAATAATATTTTCTTAGCAAGAAATCAAGATGTAATTATTCCATTTTAATTTGTCCATTGAAATTGATTTTTTTTAAGAACCAACAACTATTTCGTTCTCATTACGTGGTCCGCCTTAATTCCATTAAGCGATGGGAAAGGTTATATTAGCAGCATTTTATAACGGATATTTCGACCGTTTAAATGTTTAAATTTTTTTTTTACTGAAAACAAATACAATAACCTGTTTAAAATTAATGTGTTAAGCGTTTTCATTTTACAATATATAAACCTTTTAAGCCGAAATTAAGGTTTTATTTCATATCCCAGCCAACCCCGTTTTCGCTTCTTGGAGAAGGTGTTGATGGGGTATTAAAGTTAATACTTGGACCAAGTAATGATTGTCTAAGCATTCTTCCTATCGTTGTTATACTGACTCAAAACGAGTTCTTCGAGTAAATAGGCATTTCATTATTTAAATAGGAATCTAAGATCCGCCTAAGGTTTACCAAGATTCGATGTTCGATAATGTTAAACCACTTGATATAACACATCAAACACTGTCAGATTGGCAGAGATAGTGTCGATTTCATTCTAACACCTTTACAAATATTTAAAATCTAACCTATCCTCGAAAGATACATTTTTCGACTATCATGTAAACCGATCTAAACCCTCATCAAGTCGCTAAAAGTCAAATAATTCGTACCTATCACGGGCTATCTACACAGCGATTAGATTGTTTACACTTGTCAAAATATTTATTTAAAATGTTTGAATTTCTCCCTTTGATTTTGTCAATTTTGATTATTATCCGACGCGATAAAATGGCATTTCTTCTTGATCGACAGACAGTAGGATAGACCGACTTTAAGACCTTTACGTTTTTCAATTTGATAGACTCTAGGGCCTTTACATTATTAAATTTGATAGACTCTAGGGCCTTTACATTATTAAAGATAGACTCTAGGGCCTTTACATTATTAAATTTGATCGACCACATGACCTTTACATTACTAATGTGTCTATTGTTTGGGGAGCTTGTTTCAGCCAAAAGTTTTTCTGCAGTAACAATAATACGTACATCAGTTATATATCATTGGAACTGGCATTTTCTGTGGTAAATAAAACTACTTTACTTTTGAAAATCGGTGAAGAATTAAATATTTTACAGCCAAAATGATTTTTTGATGGGGGCTTTTCTTACGTAAATTCCTTGCTGGTGGGACAGCAGAAAATTAAGAAATTTCAAATAACTTCGGTAATCCTTCATACAAAGTAAGCAGGCAAGGCAAACATGCCCGCCTGCCCTCACACAATTAATGACAATAAAAAGCAAACTGGCAAGGCAAACATGCCCGCCTGCATTTGTTGTGTACACAGCAAGCGGGTAAGGCAAACATGCCCACCTGAAGTCGATCGACTCTAGGACCTTTACTTTATTAAAGTTGATCGGCCACACGACGTTTACGTTATTTAAATTGATCAATTCTAGGACCTTTACTTAATTAAAGTTCATCGACCACATGACGTTTACGTTATTCAAGCTGATCGACTCTAGGACCTTTACTTTATTAAAGTCGATCGACTACATGACCTTTACGTTATTCAAGTTGATCGTCTTTAGGACCTTTACTTTATTAAAGTCTTTCGACCACATGACGTTTACGTTATTCAAGTTGATCAACTCTAGGACCTTTACGTTATTAAGTTGATCGACTCTAGGACCTTAATTTATTAAAGTCAATCGACTACATGAGGTTTACGTTATTCAAGTTGATCAACTCTAGGACCTTTACGTTATTCAAGTTGATCGACTCTAGGACCTTTACAGTATTAAATTCGATCGGCTCTAGGACCTTTACTTTATTAAAGTCGATCGGTTCTAGGACCTTTACATTACTAAAGTTGATCGGCTCTAGGACCTGTACATTACTAAAGTTGATCGGCTCTAGGACCTTTACATTACTAAAGTTGATCGGCTCTAGGACCTTTACATTACTAAAGTTGATCGGCTCTAGGACCTTTACATTACTAAAGTTGATCGGCTCTAGGACCTTTACATTCCTAGAGTTGATCGGCTCTAGGCCCTTTACATTACTAAAGTTGATCGACTCTAGGACCTTTACATTACTAAAGTTGATCGACTCTAGGACATTTACGTTATTAAAGTTGATCGACTCTAGGACCTTTACGTTATTAAAGTTGATCGACCATATGACGTTTACTTTATTAAAGTTGATCGACCACATGACGTTTACATTATTCAAGTTGATCGACCACATGACGTTTACATTATTCAAGTTGATCGACCACATGACGTTTACATTACTAAAGTTGACCGTCTTTACGACCCTTATTATTAAAGTTGATCAAACCTATGACATATGACCTTTAATTAATATAATTGATCGAATATAGGATCGGTTGTAAGGCTTCCACATTAAAGTTGATCAACTCCATGTAGTTTAAACAATATTTAATTCACAAATGTTGTACGAATTACATGGTGATTATTTTTTTATATAGAATATTTGATACTTATAAAACAAAACATAAATGTGACCTAAAATATACACCAAATCAATTTTGGCAACAGCAAGCGAAAGCGACTACTTGTATCAGTATGTTTCAGAAAATGCTGAGTCTGTAAACTCTAATTTTATATACAAAATATTTTATTTTATGAGGTACTATTAAATACGCAGTTCTTGCATAAGTCATAATAGCTGAAGTCTCCCGGACTGAAGTAAGTTTTTTACACTGTCTTATTTACGAGGTTCTTTCCACTTAGAAACTGAATTTACTTGGAAACTATAGACTGCCTAGAATGTTAATACATCAATTATCTTGGGTATATGATCGCGTAGTTGGCTTGGGAGGAATATATCAAGGCCATACATCAAGTTTAAATACACACGGAAGCAGGAAATTGAATTTAAATGAAATTTTACAGAAATGCAGACAAATGAATTGTTGTTATGCGTCTAAATGAATCCCTGAAGTCTAGGAGAGCTTGTTAGAACTACATGTGTAACGGCTTTTATTGTAAATTATCTGTTTGTTTTTTCATTACGCTGTCGCAGAGCGAAATTTATATTGCTATTCCGTAAACATTGATTTCACGATTACGTATATTTTATATCCTAAAATACAGCTTTGTTCCATTATTGGCAAACCTGAATTACATAAAGAGCAATATTTTTGGAATTATTATTATAAGCCATACATCAATAGCATACGTCTCCTGTATGTTTTTTCTTATGGGATGACGAGTTGTCCGTCGTCCGTCCGTCCGTATGTCCGTCCGTTAACTTTTGCCTTGTAAACACTCTAGGGCCTTCAATATTAATCGGATCTTTACGAAACTTTGCCGGTGTCTTTATATCAATGAAAGCTCGGAAAAGTTCGAAAAGCAGTCAGATCGGATTAATTTCGCCGGAGTTAAGCACAGTTAAGTCTTCCGTTGTAAAGGGACTAGATGCGATCAGGAAGAATGTTTGGTGTAACTCTACGTGAAAACCATCACACTGTGCGGTTAAAATATGCGAAAGCATTGCATTAAGCCTCATGTTGAAGTAGCTGGCTTATTTGTGTTGCGGAATTAGTTAAATGTACAACTCATTTATATCAATTCATAACTAACTATAAGGGTTTTACATCATAGTCTCTCACCGCTGCAGGTTCGAATCCAACTAGGAGCTCAAATTGTGAGGAAGTGTCGATTCTTACGGATGGCGGGAAGTGAACAGTACTGGTTCTACCCAGGAAAAGTGAGTGGTCTGCCTCCACCTTAAAAAAACAACCGTCATGTATAACCTTACATGGGTTGTGTTGAAAATGACGTAAAACACCATACAAACAAACAAACAAACATCAAAGTCATGAATTAATATGAATGAGTCGTACATAAAATAGCCGAGTCGTCGAATTTTCCAAACGAAACTATTTCATTACAGCACTTAAAATGGACATATCATGGGCACAGTTTAATGCATTTTCACATTGAATTTACAACTGAAACACATTATGACGGCGTATTTCAAAATTAGATTGACACCCATGATTCTATCAGATCGCCTCCGGTCCCTTTAATAAGTAAAACGTATCATGATAGTTAACACATATACTAAACACATATACTAAACAAAGAACACATGGCTTATTAACCATTAATTACATTATATGTAAAGATATATCCAAAATGGTACATAACAGATTTATATATAAATCCATAATATGATATTTGGACTGAATTAAATCGAATAAAACGAATTGAAATATTAGTTTATGCGAAAAAAGCAGTAAAAGAAACTATACATATGCAACTGTGACTTAATAACCTTGATTCTCTGATATGCAAACACGTTCTTTAAACAACAGTGTTTTTAATTAAACGTAATTTAGACATGGCAGTGATTTAAAAATGGTTTATTACGTCTCTGTTAACGCTCCTGATTAAAGCCTTACTTAAGTACATGTCTTGCGTTATTTAAGTACACGTCCTTGCGTTATTTAAGTACATGTCATTGCGTTACTTAAGTACATGTCCTTGCGTTACTTAAGTACATATCCTTGCGCTCTAATTTGGAGAGATTTAAAACAAGTTTAGTCTAAGGAACATCTTACAGTATGCGACTATGCATGCATTTATAGTGTTCCACTTTAAGTCCATGTCCCGTATTCATAAAGCAACTTAAGTGGAAAGTATTACTTAATTTATGATATTTTACATAATTTTAAATATCATGATTTATTTTACATCGATTGTAACGAAAGCTCTATGAACTTATTTGAATCACTCTCGATGTCTTCCTGGGTAGAACCAGTACTAAGCAATGCAGATAAAGTGTCTTGCTCAGGGACACAACGCAAATGGCAATGGCCGGAATCGAACCCACGACTTTTGGATCATGGGCCCAACGCTCTACCACTAGACCACAGCGTTCCTATCATATCATTATTTACTTCTAAGGGTCACTACAAACCATCTATTTTAAGATAAATACTTAGCTTAGGTTTTATTTATCCATAACCTTATTAGCAATTTTAAGAAAACGTCTTAAATTGATAGAAAAAAGTGTTTCAAAAATTAATAAAATTCGACTTAACTTGAGTTAAGATATTGCTAAGAAGCTTTATGAATATGGACCAGGCCTTTAATCGTGTATATTTTGATTATAGATGTTTAGAAATAGCACCAATATAAATGTCAAGCATATCATTTCAGTTCTTACATGTGTGTTTACATGTAGTAACATCAGGAAATCTAATCTAGTTTTTACAACGTAATTATAATCTACATTTTGTATACGTGTTTTTTAAAACGCCATTTAAAATCAAGCTTATAACACTTTTATATGAACTATGATAAAATCTCAAACCCGATGCAAACCTAAATAATAAAATCTCATCTTAATTTTACAACATAATTGCATAAATTGAGTAAAATCCTTGTTAAAATCTCCATGCACAACTTAATTTAAACGCCTTACCTTCTAATCTTCTATCGTAAGTGAATCTAATCAGATCAGATCATTTCGTTTGATGTCGTTCAACAATATCAATTATCACACAATAGGACGTCCTGCAGCGAACAATTTGTCATTATGTCGTAAAATCGGTGACGTCGAATCAACACGCATCACGTGACTTGACCATAGAGCACCGAGGGTATATGGTCTGTCAGTATTGTCCTTTTTAAACAAACGATGCCCTAGGTCAGTGGATATTGAATATTTAAAAAAGAAGAATTGTAGAAACAAACATAAGCAATTGTCAACTTTTGGATATATAATTTTCGGAGACGTAAGTTTATTATTTCCATTCTTTAGACGTATTTTGTTATTTATCACATACTGTTGGAAAGCCAACACTATTGTGATACTGTGGACTTTGATATAGGACAGATACAAAAGCGTTAACACTTTTATTCGCTCATGACTTTTGTTTAGTGTTTATAGATAGTTGAACTAAGTTATATGAGCAGACGTTATATGCAACACATTAGTCCGTATTGTTATGATTACAGTAATTTTGACTATCCTCACCATCAGCTAGTTTATGTGTTCGGTTATATGTGTAGTTTGTGTGTGTGTTTTATGGTGAGTCTAGTAATGGTCCTCACCATAAAACACATATATTCTATACTCGACACTAGCAAGTAAGGACGGAGCATATACGCACCACTCAACAATAACACGCACGCACGTGAGCATGAAATAATTAGTCTGCGACTGTGTATTGTATAGAACGTTATGTAATGTCCGAGCATTCCCGGAGTTGGTGTTTCATGATCCATAGCTGCACGTAAGGATCTAACGGCGGAATAAACATATTGGGCGGGTTTCAAGACAATGGCACTTGGCGATGAATTGCTGTGTCTTGTCCAGTCAGGACTCTCATCTACACGCATAGTAAACGATGGATTGTTAATTATTTTAACAATTAAAATACACGCCCTTTACAAAACTGAACGTTATGTCTAACAACATGAAAGCAACATAAATTAAATTTGTCGACACTTCTTCAACACCGCTACACGTAAATCAAAACCAGGGACATGTCAATCCTCCGGTGGTTCTGTTTTCACCCTTTTCTATTGTTCTGTACCTTGACAAGTTGGCTGTCCAGCTCTCGAGTGTCAGATAATCGTACCTGTCAATACCATTCTAGAAAACAAATGTGAGTGATTCGAAATCTTGACTTCTTATGTCGGATAGATCCGTACCAGACACTGCGTCGCACGTTATATAATGCAATCGTAAAATGAAAAACGAATTAGTAGACATAGAATATTTGCGTCTATTTCTGAATGCATACACCACAGGTACAAAAACGCCTTTCTGTGTTGCTTGTTGTCGAAACAAATAGTTCTAACTACCACTTGCTTGTTATGCTTGCCAATAACAGTTCGCTTATTGCCTACTGTGTGTTGCGTTATTACATTTTTTTAAATATTTTTTTTTTTTTAAAGTTTTGTTATGATTTATAATTTTCCTCCCTTTGACTTTCAGATGGCAGACGTAAAAGATCTCAAGAACCGTGGAATACCTCTTAAGATAGATGGCACCACACGATTTGTCAAAGGTGCAACGAAGTACACAACTTGTAGTGACGTCATCAAGATGGTGCTGAAGAAAACAGGAATCAGTAAAGAATACCGACACTTGTTTGCCATATTTGAGATATCCGAAAATGGAGAACAAGCAATATCTGGAAAGATCCGCATACTAAAAGTCATGCAAGGCTGGGACAGTGAACGAAATAAATTTGTTCTCAGAAAAAATGATCCGCTCGGGAACCTCTCCAACTCGGCAAGTGGCATGAAGAAATGCGAAATGAAGAAGTGCCAAATGAAGTGTCGTCCAACACGAGGAATACCTGCCACGGACCCAGAATGTGCCTCTAGTTTTAACACAGCTGCACGATTAGCAAGTTTTCATGAGAGGCAAAGTGAAAAACTGACAAAACACAGCGAAGTACGTGGGAATGAAATTACTGACTCTACCAGTGAATCTGACAGCAGTTTAGAAGAGTTCATTGCTAAAATTGACCATTCAAAAATGGCCGGATTTATCGAGTTCTTTAATGCCATAACAATGCGAGAAACCAGCAAAGCTTCCAGAAAGGCAAGCCACGAAAGCACAACCACAGACTCTGACATAGATAAGCCATCAAAGCCAGAACACCGAAACGTCGCTGGAAAGCCATTCTCTAGATATTCCAACCTACGAAGGGCACACAAACAGTTCAAACGCCACAGAAACGAACTGAATGACAAGCACCCCAAAAAGATTCACAGCATTAGGACAGTTGAGTACGGACTGGTGGATGATTTCCATGCCATAAAAACCTCACAGCGTGTCACACAGATAAACGACCTATCACCCAAACATGGACCCTCGATTAAAACACCGAAGAAAATAGGAAATACATTTCTGATTAAGAAATACTTTGCTACAACGCATAACATTTCACGTAATCTCAAAGCTATTTCGAAATCGAAAACCAGACACATGAGTGATACATCGGAAGAAGACAATGCTAATGTCTGTTGTTACAAATACACGGATACTGCAACTTATGGTATGGTCAAAACGTGCAAAGAAATATGGGACGAAAACTTAATAACAGAAGACGACTCGGGACATGATGATATAACGGATTCAGATCTGGAATCAGCGTTTGTAGAGAATGACGACAGAGACATTTGTTATCGTGAACACGATCCGACAGAAGAATACAGAATCAGTGCTAATGTGTTGGCGCAGAAGGATATTTTGCATAAACTCGTCGATTACAGTGTCACCGATGATGATTTCTCTGATAGCGATGTAGACGACGACGATAGCTCGGATAATAATAGCGGTAGAGGTAAAATTGAAAGCGATTATGCTGATGACGAAAATAGTGCCGTTTCTTTTGAGAATAGAATGACTCCACTAGACACAAACTATGATATAGAGGAATGCTATAGCAACGGCGGTTTCTGCGACATACAGAATGAGAGCTATAATGCCTTTAAGCCACGTGATACTAGCAAGGCTGCGGAGACTGACAAACTTAACATAAGCAAAATGTCTGACTACATCAGAGGTATATTTGGAAGGAAGAGATTGGTTAGTGAGGATGAGGAAATGGACAGTTTTATGAAATCTAAGATTTATGATGACTCGTCGTCAGATGATGGGTTAGGTTCGTTGGGAAGTGACTCGGAGAAAGATGTTAGAGTGTGAATGCGTCTTTGGCAAAGCATGCTGAACGTCGATCATGTCAATTTTAGGTTTTATGATAAACCAGACCTGGAATTAAATTTTAATATTCATTTAGTCTTAGCAACTTGAATGTATTAATATGGTTGATCCATATAAACGTTATTGATAGATTTGGACGCTTCAAGTAAACGTATATTTCATGCTGTATTTATGTATACACATTTCTATCTTTTCTGTTTCTTTCTATCATTTCTGTCTATCAGCATATAAATATTTTGTAAATATAATATAAATTTGTTACACAAATAACTTGCAAGTTGTATATACATATGTACAAATATAGACCTATTTAAATATTCGAATTTTATTTATTTTGTTTAAAGTGCTTTACATAGAAAATATTAAAATGTATATTACATAAATTTATAGTTTGAGTTTCCTTTTACCCAAAGTATTGTGCAAAGTCACGGGTGATGCTTACGTCATCATACATGTTCCAGATCTAACTCCCAAAATGCAGATGTTCAGCCTATAATCGAACACGTTGATATAATATCTTAAAGAGGTTGAGGCACTATTTTTAAACAGATTTATTTTAAAGGGCTCTGAACAACTTGAAAAAGCTGAAAGAATTATCAAAATGCCATGAAAAATAAAGGAGATAATTATCACCTATTGAAAAGTTGCAAGAAAACATAAATGGAGGCTGTCATCTTTGAACGATGACGTCATGTTTTACCACATATGGCATATTGACAAAATGTATTTTAAAGCAAAGCAAATCACTGCAAATGATAAATAACCATACAATTTATACATTTTACATCTGTATATTTATTTTTAATCAATTTGCAGTGATTTTTAAAATGGCGCGATGACGTCATCGTTCAAAGATGGCCGCCTCCATTTATGTGCTATGGGTGCCACACAAAGTTTTTGACATGCCAGAAAAAAAAAGTTATCCACGCTCAGTTACACCAAAACACACAACAGGGGAAAAAAGTACTTTTTGAGCGCTAACCATTTGTAGGAGCCGGGGTAGTGTGGGGTTGGGGGAAGGGGGCAGGTGGCGGGGCAAAGCATACTATATACCCCCACTCTGAACATTGGGAGGTGTGTGGTGGTGTGTGTGTGTGGGGTGGGGGGGGGGGTCCTTCTCAGCTCCTACGCCTATGAATTAAACAAATAACAATCTGTGATCGTTGGAATTACATGACGTCATCCCATGACATTATTGCGACATAAATATAATAATAATACATTTATTTTTTTAAAACGGACAAAATAATCATGCGACGTCTTTAATAACAATGACTGGCAGTCAAGCTTGTTTTACATCACTGATATATACTGCGCAAAAATATAAAGTACCCACAATTAATGCTGGTATTTCCATAGGCCAGTTTTTGAGTGAGTATAAAATTTAAACAGAGTTTTAATAAAATATTTGTTTGATGTTTGGACAGATCTAAAAAAATAAATAATCTCCGATGCTTGTAAGCACAAAATATTCCAATAAACAGTTTAACATTATAATCTGTTATGGGTTATAGTTGATTTAAATCTCGTCATAATACAGTATAATATACAATAAAACATTACATGATTTTAACTATGCCATTCTAAAAGAATTATATAATGAATTAAAAGAGACTATATGAAAATAAATTTCATTTACAACAATAACATAATATGACAAATTGCACTGAAGTGACTGGTTCTGGACTATTGTACCAGCCGTGTCATCAGACTAACAGATAGCTGATGCAATAACCAAAAAGAACCAATCACGAAGGTTGCATTACTTTCACAACATAGAAGTTTATTCAGATAATTCCAATGGGTCATAAGACCCGTGAGGATACAACAAATACATATAAACTTGACAGCGATAGTGAAATATATATACAACATTATACCAACAATTAACATAATTAACAGAAAAGTATGCATATGTATAAGGTAACAATTAATACTTTAGCAGTTAATGTTGTTGATATTTTGCTTTGACCGCAAAATATGCAGAGAAGGTGACTGAACCATCACATTGAATCGCTAATATGTTCATATACATAGTTATATTAATTTATATATAATATTAGATTTAACTTACGTGATAAATGGAAAGCTTCTAACTAGTACACAAATGTATATACATAGTTTGTAATAAACAAATATACACTTATAACGTAAACATGCAACTTTAGAATAACATAAAAAAACAAAAAAACACAAAAAAACGGCTATTGTAAATGTATTATTTATATACCATTGATTTTCTAATTTCAAAGGCTTTATATATAAAGACGCTAAGGTTTTGCATTGTCTTTTTGTTTTCGCATTTGAAAAGTTCTAAAAATTTGATCATGTTAGGTATTTTCCAAAAATATTAACTTATGTAATGGTTCCTTATTTAATTAAACATGCTACATTCAATAACAAAGTGATATTCGTCTTCAAGAGTATTGCAGACGACGCATATTCTTTCATGTATTGGTTTACTGACTGGTTTTTGCCATCTGCCAGCTTCTATTTCAAGGTTATGAGAGGACACACGTAACTTTGACATTGCCTGTCTAAACTTTGGTTGTTTACGAGTTTTAGATATGGCTTAAGATCAAAATTATAATCAACAATCAGTTTATAAAAAAATGCCCTACTAGAATTCTCTAACCTTGAATGCCAATTTTGAATGAAATTATCATTTATTCTTTGTTTTATACAGTATAAAAACAATTCCTTATTGCCAACCCCTTGAAATAACCATGCATGATAAAAACCAAGTGATTCTAACAAGTTTTTTAACAATTTTACCCAATTCTTTTTATTTGGATATATCGCAGCATCCACTATCATCATATTGTAAACATGGCGTATATACGTATTTTCATTAACGTTCGATATTTTTAGCCAATACGTAATTATTTTAATATATCTCTGCGTTACAAGACTCGTTCTTCCTAATTCGCCATAAATAAAATCGTTTTGTGTTGATCGTTTTCCCTGTAATACTCGTTTGCAAAATTGTGTATGCACTCGTTCTATATTTAATGCTGTTATAAATCCCCAAACCTCAGAGCCATAATTTAGAATAGGAACAATAAGTTTTTCGAACAAATCAAGTTTGTGCTGTAAAGTGATATCTGTAAATTTGTATAGATATATATTAGTTTAAATATTGCTTTTTGAGTCTGACCAGCTAATGTACATTGTGTTTCATGGAAAGATCCACCTTGAGTAAAAACAATTCCCAGATATGAAAAAGATTTAACAATTTCTATTAAATTATCATCATAGGTGAATCGAACATCTCCAGCTAATGGACCAGCCTTCCTAAAAACCATAATCTTTGTTTTCAATACATTTACTTTTAATTTCCAGCGCTTACAGTAATCAGGAAGAATGGCAAATCCTTTCTGTAAACCCTGTACAGTTTCTGAGAAAATCACAATATCATCAGCATATAGCACAATACAATTTTTGATCATATCTACGTCAATGCCATCAAAACGTTTTAATATAAATTCTTCTTCTATGTCATTTATAAACATTGAAAAAAGTAATAGGGACAAACATTCACCTTGACGTACTCCTAAAACACATGTAAAGTTTTCACTGAGCTTATTTGAAAGCTTCACTCGTGATTTTATACATTTATACATAGACTTGATAATATCTAAAATTTTACCCCTAATACCTAGTTTGATTAATTTCATCCATAAATTGTCTCTTACTACATAGTCAAAAGCCTTTGTAAAATCAATAAAACCACAATACAACTTTTTGCCCGCATTTATCATATGAGTAATAATCCCATGCACAACAAAAACATTATCTACAGTGCTCATATTTTTCCTAAAACCGGCCTGTGCTTCAATATAAACACTGTAACTTTCCTACCAATCATTTAATCGATTGTTCAGCACACGAGTAAATAATTTCCCTAAAGTACTTAACAAAGTAATACCTCTATAGTTCTCAGGATTAGTAAGACTACCTTTTTTGTGTAATGGTATTATGTAACCGTCTCACCATATTTCCGGAAAATATCCGGTTTCAAAAACTTTGTTAAACAATGGTAAAAGTATAGGAATAAATGTGTGTTTACCGTGTACAAAGAATTCATTTAATAATCCATCCGGTCCAGAACTACGACCATTTTTAAGTTGGGAAATTGGTTTCAGTACATCTGTATGACTTATTTCAATATTCAGCTCTTCAAAAATAATTTGGAATTCGTTATTACCATACTTTTCATTAAAGTCTATTATATCATCATCTGGCGTAAGATATGGATCGCTTGGATTATTGAAACATTTAAAATATTGTTCAAATACAGATATACTAACATTAGGCGTTTTAATGCCGGCTAGCTAATTCTTTCAACATCTTCCAGTACAACTTTGCAGTTTTAAAACGACTTTTCTCTAATCTGTTTGTTACTTCAGAATCGTAAGTGATTCTACATTTTCTAGTTATATTTTTATACTCAGATCTTGACCTTACTAAATTTAACCTGTTAACATCATCTCTGCACTCCCTGTATTTATTTAGACTGCTCATAAAACATCTCCTTTTCTCATCGCAATCACCATTAAACCATAGGTTAGCTATTCTATTATTAAATGTTTGGTTTGTATCATTGCATGTATATATCATAGAATAAAATGTTTCGACCTTTACAAACATTATATATAATATTCTAAAAGCTGAGCAGTCATTGTTAATCGCCCACATGTGTATCACATATTAGTTTAAAACGCCATTAAAAAAATGTGTCTGCATGGACAGGCTATGCATTTTGTAAATAAGCACCTCGGGACAATTTAGTCCACCTTACTAACGCAAGAAAAATAAAGCTAAAAAGCATTTATCACATCAGGTTAGACCAGGCATGAACTGATTAACAGTAACTGTTCAGAAAATACATGTCACATTCAAATTAAATATACACTTAGTTAAAACAGTTTTGTTTATATAAATACGAATTTCTAGATAGCAAAACATTAAAACAGTTTTTTTATCACATACTCATAATTTTCTGATTGGAAAATAAAAACTTCATCTTGTCTAAATCACTAAAACTATAAAAAATCAACAGTAATAGCTTTTTTAAATAATGTATCTCTATGTTAATTATACATATTGCACTTAAGGATCACATGCATTTCGTCTTCTACATCTGCCTTACAAAGTGGGCACACTCGGTCGCTTTCTCGTAAGTTCTCATGGCGTCCCGTATCTAGCCTTAAATTTCGAGAAAGCTGATCGATGACATAAAGATAATATAAGCTGACAATACGTTTCTACACAATACACTTATTTAAACAGCTTATACGTTCTTAACTTGTTGCCACCATTACCACTTGGACCTGTGACTCGATTTATTCTAAGTTTCCAATCTTCCGTGTGTTTGTTCTTCAAATAACCAACAACTGAATTAATGAAAACAACATTAAATGGTTTAAAATTAATATCAGATTTACAGAATATCTTGGATCAATGTTTTTAAAACTCTATTTAACATAGTAAAACCAGTTTTTACAAGATGTGTTAGCCTTATTACAGGCCCAAATAAAAATACGCTTATTCAGTCTAAAGTATTGCGATACCAGAGGTTGCAAGTACATTTCCACTGTGTAATGAAGGCAGGTTTCCAACCCATATCACCAGAGACAGCAGCCGTTGGAGTATATTTCCCCGTTCCCAGGTAAAAACGCATTGCTCTATTTGTACGGCATTAATGCATGAATACGATTTGCATCCCCATATAACAGCGCCATAAGAAATAACGGACCGAACTAACGAGACATATAATTTAGAATATACATCATATGGTATACCACCTAAACACTTAAATCTTGCAATTAGCAAACCCAAAGCACGACTCGCGCTCTGAGCGACTACCTTTGCAGTAACACTAAGATGTTCGGTTAAAACGATTCCAAGATATACATATATCAATGATATCAATCTTATCGGTTCCACAAGTAAAAGAAAATTCTGATCTAGATATAGAGTTCGGTCTAAAATGAACAATGTTGCTGTTAGTTGTATTGACAGATGACAGATATACTATTTATAGCGCACCAATCATTAAGTTCATTTACATTTTAATTTTTGCTTAGTATATATTCACGTAACATTTAACATTCAATTAAACACCCCACAGTATGCTAATTTTTCAGAAACTGTGAACAATTTGTAAAACGTTTCTAGCTGTGCCTGTTAAACTGATAACATAACGATTTTGACGTCTGGACATTAACAGCGGTATATAACGTTTTGGTATTTGCAGAAATTAATGACCTTTAGGTATTGACAGAAGTTTATACCATTTAGGTATTTACAGAGTTTTAAGACCATTTTGGTTTAAGACATTTGGGTATTTGCAGAACATTACGACGTTTGAGTATTGGCAGACGTTTATGACGTTTGGGTATTAACAGAGGTATATGCCGTTTGGGTATTTGCAGAGATTTATGATATTTTGGATATTAACATATTATGCCGTGGAGGGTATTTACAGCGGTTTTAGACATTGGGTATATGCAGAAATGTATGACGTTTGGGTATTGACAGAAGTTTATGACCTTTGGGTATTACCAGCTTTATAATACATTTGGATATTTGAAGACATCTATGACATTTTAATAATTACAGTGGTTTGTGGCATTTTGGTATTTAGTGAGGTTTTGATATTTGGGTACTTACAAAGGTTTGCTATATTTTGCTACTTACAGAGGTTTACCATATTTGGGTATTTGTAGAAATTTATTCTATTTTGGTATTGACAGAGGTTTATTATATTATGGGTCTTTACAGAGGTTTTGGATAAATACAGAGGTATAAGCCATTTGGTATTTACAGAAGTTTAAGACATTGGGTATTTGCAGAGATTTATGCTTTTACGATATTTACAGAGATAACATACATCTATCATAATACATTTGGGTATTTACAGAGGTTTATGACGTTTGGATATTTACAGAGATTGATGACGTCCGGGTATTACCGAGATTTAATATATTTGGATATTGACACATATTTATGATAGTTGGGTATTTACAGAAGTTTAATACATTGGGCATTTGAAGAGATTGATGACATTTGGGTATTTTCAGAGAATTATGACGTTTGGGTATTTACCGTGGTGACGCCATTTGGGTATTAACAGAGGTGATGACATTTTTTGGTATTTACAGAGGTTTATGTTATTTGGGTATTTTCAGAAATTTATGCTGTTTTGGGTATTTTCCAAGGTTGATACTATTTCCAGAATTTTAAGATATTTTGATATTTACTAAAAGTATAATTGAGAAATCTGCAAATGCAATACATATATTTTAAAGACATTAAACTGCAAAATAATGCATTTTTTGGTATCATTCGTACATTGTGTATAAACTAAATTTCGATCAGGTTAATGCGTTAATTAAACACGATGTTTATCAACGTCTAATTACTGCAGGTTCGAATCCCACTGGGAGCTCGTCTTGTGAGGAAGTGTTGATTCTTACGGATGGCGGGAGGTATACAGTACTGGTTCTACCCAGGAAAAATGAGTGGTCTGCCTCCACCACAAAAAATCGACCGTCATATATAACCTCACATGTGTTGAAAATGACGTAAAACACCTTACAAACAATACTATATTTCTTTATTAGCAAACAAACAAAACCAACAAATTAACGTCTAATTAGCCTAGCGAACTCTTCGCGCCATTTTGAATTGACAGCGGTTTATTCAACTACGGCTATACATTATTCTAAAAACGCATCACGTGACATCTAGTAGTTTTACATCTGGTTCACCCTAGAACCTGGTTTAAACCCCCGAGTTGCCCTTTTCCGACTGACCGTTCCAAGGCGGTAGCCCCTATTGTCAACACGTTTATGTTGGTTATGTCACAAGCTTTGCTTATTGTAATAGTTATATGTTTTAATGCGTGTTTTTGGTTGACTGTGTTCTATAAAAGCAACATTTATTGTTCGACTTGTTTTAGTCTACTGTGCTGTATTGCCTACACAATAAACGGGGAAAGCTATATTAATTACGTTTTGAAAGAAAGCTTTCGTATAGGAATTTTATTTCACATGTTAAATCTGTTTTAAGTCAAAATAAGAAACAATCTAATTGGCTGCATCTATTTACTCCTTGTAACTATTCAATTAGAGTTGTCACGTTTTATTTGTGCGTTAATTTGATACTGCACCATAAACCGGCGTGCACGCCTTGGGAGCCTGGTGTTCCGTCGGTCGCAGCTCAAGAAGTTACAGCTTCTGACAATGAAATAAAAACCATCTCTATTATTACAACAAATTCAGCCATCATTTCAAATGATTAAACTACCTTTAGGGAGCAGACTGACCTCATAATTCAATCATTAATTGGTGAAATTGTCACACTTAAATTGCCGTTTTATGGTTAAAAAGTCATTAATTTAGCATGAAGTTCAAGTTAAAAGGTGTAAAACAAGATGTTTTCAATCGTCTTTAAGTGGTTTGTCAAATGAGACGCACACATTTAGAATGCCGATAGATGCGCACAGACAGAATCTGTCATTTGTGGCTGACAATCACTCTGATTACATAATAAATACTAAAGAGGGGATCCGAACACAAACAAGAGACACAAAACCAATCACGCCCCTAGCTCCTGCTTAGGTGGTATTCTATTTTAAAGACACACAGATTGGACTCGAATAACAAAAAAGGATCAGTAATTAATAACACTATAAAATCAATTGAGTTTTGGCACCTATATAACATCTCAGTTGTTTTTCGTGTTTCTCAGGTTGCAATGTCTGTCTGCATGTCTGTTAATCGTAACGCAAACACATGTCGAAGGGCGTTTAACTTCTCACACTTACAACTGTTGACAATACGAACAATAACGATAACTGGTTGGTTGGTTGAATGTTGTTTTACGTCATTTTCAGCATATTTTTAGGCTACAAATGACGGTCGAGTTTTAGTGGTAGAGGCAGACCACCCACTTATTCCTGTGTAGAACCATTATTGTATACCTCCTGCATCCGTAAGAATCTACACTTTCTAATTCAAAAGTCGAGCTCCCAGTAGGATTCGAACACGTAGTGGCGAGAGGCGAAAAGGTTTTAAACGCGCCGTCTTTACCATCCAGGCCACGAATGTGATATAAGAAGTAAGAACGGTGCTTAAAGTATGACGCGATGCAGACGAACTGATATTCGCGATCCGGATGGTCATAATACTAGTGGTTCTACATACGCTGACACCACCACTCCACCCACACCCCCAGATGCGTTACTCTACATACGCTGACACCACCACTCCACCCACACCCCCAGATGCGTTACTCTACATACGCTGACACCACAACTCCACCCCACACCCCACATGCGTTACTCTACATACGCTGACACTATAACTCCCCCCCCCCCAACAGCTGCGTTACTCTACATACGCTGACACCACCACTCCATCCCACACCCCCAGCTGCGTTACTCTACATACGCATCACCACAACTCCACCCCACACCCCACATGCGTTACTCTACATACGCTGACACCACAACTCCACCCCACACCCCAGCTGCGTTACTCTACATACGCTGACACCACTACTCCACCCCACACCCCCAGCTGCGCTACTCTACATACGCTGACACCACCACTCCATCCCACACCCCAGCTGCGTTACTATACATACGCTGACACCAATACTCCACTCCACACCCAGCTGCGTTACTCTACATACGCTGACACCAACACTCCACCCCACACCCCAGCTGCGTTACTCTACATATGCTGACCCCACCCCACCACTCCACACCCTCAGCTGCGTTACTCTACATACGCTGACACCACCACTCCACCCCACACCCCCAGCTGCGTTACTCTACATATGCTGACCCCACCCCTCCACCCCACACCCCCAGCTGCGTTACTCTACATACGCTGACACCACAACTCCACCCCACACCCCAGCTGCGTTACTCTACATACGCTGACACCACTACTCCACCCCACACCCCCAGCTGCGCTACTCTACATACGCTGACACCACCACTCCATCCCACACCCCAGCTGCGTTACTATACATACGCTGACACCAATACTCCACTACACACCCAGCTGCGTTACTCTACATACGCTGACACCACCACTCCACCCCACACCCCAGCTGCGTTACTCTACATATGCTGACCCCACCCCACCACTCCACACCCTCAGCTGCGTTACTCTACATACGCTGACACCACCACTCCACCCCACACCCCCAGCTGCGTTACTCTACATATGCTGACCCCACCCCTCCACCCCACACCCCCAGCTGCGTTACTCTACATACGCTGACACCACCACTCCACCCCATCATATTGATGAGTGTATCTGTAGCTGTATGACAAACATCATATATACACTAAACCAAATTGCTAAGAAGTACCTACCTAAGAATATGTCAATAATATTCTCATTGTTTTGTGTATTTTGAGCTTGATAAGAGATACGGTTGAACTGCAAAATAACGAGTGTAAATCGTCTGCTCCGATTGCATGAACATATTTTAAAACTTTTAAGTCAATGTGTTTTCTTAGAAATAAGTTATAACACTTATACAACTGGGTATATAGGATTTTATTAAAGATGAAATTTGTCCTAAATCAACAAATCCGTTGTTGATATGTTTTTAATTATTAAATATCATTATAAATACGATGTTTACTTTGCTATTGATGTATTTTTAGTGAAAATATGTTTTTAAAGATAAAAACCGAAAAGACGAACAGGCTTCGCTAAAAAATTGAAAAAAAATCAAAGGGGGAAAACTCTTCCTCGTAAAACCGGAAGTGACGTCATTGGGAACAAAACGAAACCATTTGTACATAGGGAAGGCACGCAAAAACAGTCTAGTGTGTGTGAAAATGTCGAAATTAAGCGACTATGATGGTGAGTCAGATGAAATGCCCATGATAAGACGGTTGCACAATGTGCATCCTTACGATTTTGAGCCATAATTCGTGTCTGAGGATGAAAATACCTCGGATTCATCAACCGATGAGGAAGTTGAACGCGGTGCAGGTGCAAATGAAGAGCTTGGTCGTGTTGGCATTGTTTTCATCGAAATCCTGACTGTAAGTCACCAGCAACGCTGCAATATCTCGGTACATTTACACTAAGCGCGAAATGCAGTATATTCCGAATGAATGAACATGGTCTAATACTTGTACATTAATACGAGCGTCATATTAAGGACTTTATTTTTACCGAAAAGTAGACATTGAAAAAATATATTTAGTGTCTAGTAAGTATAATTGATAAATAGATAAATAAATGAAACAGCATCTAATTTCTATAGTATTCTATATACCATAAGTCCCCGCCGCCTCCAAACACTCTATAGTGGTGTATGAGATTCGGATTTGCAGTATGACACGCTTTCTCCACGTGCCCCCAACTAACAATATACCACACACCGACTAATCAACTATTGCGGTGCCCTATTGAAGTACAGCCTAATCAGGGTACATACGTCGGTATATGACAAAAGCACGCACCATTTAGGGAAACGTAGTTTTATGATATGCCTATATTTCCTGTATATTGCAATGCCGTGAGCGGTGCAATACCGCCGCGGCGAGCCGCGTATTGCACAAGACGGATATATGATGCGTGAGAAACTAGTTCATCGCGCACGAAGAGCGAAAAATACTATGATCTAAATAATATAGTCAAATGTATTATGAGCACGACATTATGTATTATGTACATGTAGAGATCGAAAAAACAGACCTAACAGATCACATTTTTGATTTAGAATATAAAGTATATATATATGCTTGTAAAGCACTTAGTTTACTTACTGCATGAGGTAAAAGCCGTTATTGTTGTTGTTTTGCCATGCAACATTACTCAACTAATATAATAGCTAGTAACATTATCAATTTTCTGCCTTTTAATAGACATCCATGAAACATTTTGTCATTATTTTCAAATCCAGAGACCGATATATAACTCTATATAAATCTATAACACTATTGGAAGAAGAAGGTGTATAATTTAAAAAAAAAGAAAAAAAAAAAAGAAATACTACAAAATATATATTGAAACAACGACACAGTGTTTATTTCACCGAATTCATTTACATTTATATGCTAAACCTTTATAGCAATCTTTTGAAAAAGACGGCTACATTATATTAGCGCCGTTCACGTAAGACGCATGCATCTAATTCAACAGCTAAACAATCACGATGTACAGATCTAAGACTATATACCTTTCTACAATTTATCATACACATACCCGAGGAATTGCTTAGATAACTGAACAAAAACTTCTATCCTACCTCATTTAATAATTTCTTCCTCAACGCCGGTCGAATCGGCGAATAAAACTTGCTCGGAGACGGCGGGGTTAGGCACTTCTCATTTTTGTAAGAAAATATTGTTGGTATCGCTGTTGTTTTTAATCTGCATGGCCGTTTGTCATCCAGATTCAATGAAAATGAAACCAAAGGATGGACTTCCCACGAATCCAACTCAAAGTGTTTACTACAAACTCGCGCGTCTTTTGAAGGTTCCCATTTTTTTGACGCGACGGGCGATTTTCGTCGACAGCGGTCCACCCACACTTCAAATCTTAATCTATCATTAACCTGATTAGGAAAACGAAAGAAACTGATGTTATTAGATTGTCCTTTTTTATGCACACTTTGACACCCAGCTACAGCTCACGGCATTTTTAACACGTCCCATAAAACGTAATCCTACATAGACAATACTATATATATATGCGTAAAATACAACAACAACAACAACAACAGCAACAGCAACAGCAACGACGACGACGACGACGACGACGACGACGACGACGACAACAACAACAACAACAACAATTACGACGACGATGACGACTATAGCAGCAATATCAGCAGCAGCAGCAGCAGTAGCAGCAGCAGCAGCAGCAGTAGTTAGAAGAAGTTGTTCTTGAAAGTATGGCGTTTACGACGTTCATCGTCGAGTCATTTACACAGCACTGTTATATAATTCGTTGCTTTACATATTTCTGACTTTTGAAGTAGCTTTGGATTAGAATACCGCTTAAGCCGGTGCTAGGGTGCATGAGAGGTGTTGCTTCTTTCATTACTTATCATGAACAGACTCAATAAAACCAAGTCTGCTGCTTTATTCTCTTAATTGTGTTTGTTGTTCCCAAGAGATCATCTTTATCGGTATTTATTTTAATATTTAGCGTTTAATGGATTCTACTTAACGCTAATGTTAACATGTATAACATTTAGCGATTAGTACATTGTTAACATTTAGCGGATTTGTTTTAACATTAAGCCTAAGATTTATAACATTTAGCGGAAGTTTTAACATTTGGCGTAATTTTAACATTTAGCGGTGCTACAGGTTTGTTTCTTTTTTTAAATTTTGATATATGCAATTGTTGATATAAGCTAGCATCTTTATTTAAACTGTTTAATATTCACTTAGAAAAATGTATCAAGTTACATATTTACTGTGTTTAATACCGGCATTTTACACTATTATTATGCTGATAGTTAAAGGGAATGTAGCGCCACAGCCAAACCATCATTATTATTGAGAGTTCTGAAATACTTGAATAAGGTTGAATGAATTATCAAAATCGGATGATAAACAAAGACGATATGATCATTTAAAGTTTCTGTTAAAACGGATATGGAAGCGGCCATTTTGAGAGCTATGACATCACGGTTCTAAATGACCATATATGGAATATTTATAAATATGAAAATATACTGATTTATAGGGAAAAAATGACATCAACTGTATGAAAAATATGTAATACTTAATGGCAATAATGATTTATAACACCAGTTAAAAAAAAATCATTCATTTGCAGTGATTTTCTTCGTTTTAAATGATATTTATTAATATTCCATATATGGTAATATGGAACTATGACGTCATAGTTCTAAAAATGGCGGCTCCCATATTTGTTTTAGAACAACCTTTAAATGGTCATATCCTTTTTGTTTATCATCCGATTTTGATAATTCTTTCACCCTTTTCCAAGTTTTTCAGAACTCTCAGTAATAGAGTTTGTTTGGCTGTGGCGCTACATTCCCTTTAAATTAATATGTCTCATAAGTCGAATTCGGCCGGGTTTCTTAATTGTATACTGTCTTTCATATGCGTTCTATTGTATATATTGTATTTAGGAAATGTGACACGAAAATAAACTAGTTCCTTAATACTATAATCTAACGAAATACGTCATTAGACTATATGTGGGTGTATTTCATTTAAGGTCATTGCAATTTGCCATTGACGGAAAAAGGTTACCGTTAAAACGGTTTCACTTAAAAGGCGAGTGAGGATCCATTTCCGTTTGCGTAAGGACCACTTAGGCAGCATTAAACCTTAACTGGAATCCGCCCATGACGTCTACTTCACGATCAGTTGACGCTTGTAAGGCATTAACAAATACAAGTCTCAAAATCTAATATAAACGACATGGAAGGAATCCTTAATCATGATTTAGTAATGATTACGCAATGGTCAAAACAATGGCTTGTACAATTTAATCCTGCCAAAACAGAAGTAATGTTCTTTTCTTTAATTAATAATGATCGTCGTCCAACTTTATATCTAGACAATGTCCCGTTGACTTTTGTTGACAACCACAAACATCTAGGAGTAACATTAAGTAATAACGGAAAATGGCACGAACACATTAGCAATATTATTGCTTCTGCTTCAAAGGTTCTTGGTTTAATGTGAATACTTAAATATAAAGTAGCTCGTAAAACACTTAATCAGATGTACTTGTCTTATATGCGTCCAATATTGGAATATGCTTCCATTACATGGGATGGATGTACTTCTTTCGAAAACTTTGGAAAAGTTACAATATGAAGCAGCACGTATTGTGACGGGACTGACTCGTTCAGTATCCATACATCGTTTAATATCTGAAATAGGATGGGTATCACTTTCCGATAGAAGCAAAGTGCAAACATTATTTCAGTCTATAATGTTAAAAATGGATCCGTTCACTATTCTCACTATTCTATCTCTCTTTATTTCTCTATTATGGTTTCTCTTTATATCTTATTTACTTATTCAGCTTTTTTTCTATCTCAATGTATTTGCCATTGTATTTTATTACTCTCAGCCATATACATTCACAATTTCAAAATGTTAACTGAGAGGGGTTTAATCTAATGTTGGTAGCACTTGTTACCCAACCCATTTGTCATTATAATATGTCTATCGTATATATGTTTATATTTGCTCTGTATGTAAAATATTGGCAATAAAATATGTTTAAATCAACAAATACAAGCATCCGATTACTAATGTGAAACAATGTCGATTCGTTGAAGTGATCGTCGGATTTCTCATTAAAGTTTTTATTCTTCGATAAATGTTCAGAAAGTCTCCATGATAAATCCTGTTAGATCTATAACTATTTTAATATTCATATCGACGCAAACATGCCACCCTCAAAAGCCCACCAAGAGAAGAAAAAAAAGGCTTTCCCAAACACAATAGGCAAACCAATGCCGACTACAAAAATACCAACCATAACAAAACACAAATAACCTTACCAAAACTAAAACAGCGACGCCAACCATAACAAACAACACCAACCACAGCAAACAAAACGACTCCCATCATAACAAACACAACAACACCAACCACAGCATACATAAATACACCCATCATAAGAAACATAGCGACGACAACCATAAGACACATTAAACACGCCATACATAACATATATAACAACGCCAACCATAACATATATAACAACGCCAACCATAACATATATAACAACGCCAACCATAACAACAACAACAAAATGACGCAAATATATATAACAAATACAGCGACGCCATTGAACATATAGACGCCAACCATAACACAACACCAACCACAGAAAATTAAAGACATAACAACAACCACAGCAAACACAAATGCGCCCACCATAAGAAATATAGCAACGCCAGCCATAACACACATAAAACACGCCAACCATAACATATATAACGACGCCAACCATAACAACAAAAATGACGCGAACCTATATAACAAACGCAGCGACAATAAATATAACAAACGTATCGACGCCAACCATAACAAACACAACAACACCAACCTCAGAAAATTAAAGAGCCCACGATAACAAACACAACGACGCCCACCATAACAACACACCAACTGCTAAACACAAAGACGCACACCATAACAAACACAAAAAACGCCAACCATAACAAACACAAAAACGTCAACCATAACAACTATAAGGAAGCCAACCATAACAACAGCAACAACAATGACGCAAACCATAACAAACGCAGTGATGCCAACCATAACAAGTACGGGTTATCTACATCCAGAACCGCCAGCTAAAGTAGCAGGAATAGCAATAACACCTGAAACGACAAGCAGCAACATATATAAATTATATATTATTGTTCCGGACGCTTGTTTCAGACTTTTTTGTTTTACTTTTCAAGAAAATTAAATAAATGAAAATACCTTACTTCTCACTATCGGTTTTTGATAGGACACGTTCAATGCAAAATTCTGCTGCAGCAAATCAAACAAGGTAGGATTAGTATATATATGTTTTTTTTTTTTGAGAATTTGTTTCGAAACAGATTTAATGTGTTGTATAAACGCAAATTAAAACATTGTTAAAGTTGTATATAGCATTTGCTATTAAGGCTAACTGAGGTCATTTGATATATCCTAATTTTCTGCAGTCCCATCAAAAAGCATTTTGTCTGTAAAATATTTATTTCTCAAACGATTTTCAAAACTAACGTATTTGTTTATTTGCCACTAAAAATTCAGCTCCAGTAATGCATGATTTATGTATCTTATTGATCATGTTAAGGCTGAAAATCCTTTGGCTGAAACAAAGCGCCCCGAAAAATAGGCATATCACCATCAGTAATGGTAGGTCAAAGGGACATACGACAACCTTGAATTATTTATCAAGCATTCAAATGATCACCAAGATTTATTAATATAATATCATTTTGGCTTTGAAACTATTTGCATATAATCAAATACAATTTTGAGTTTCCAGTTGTTCTTGGTTATTCTACGATATGTTTTAAAATAGTATTAGTGCAACATATTCACCAATTAACAATATGTATAAATAATCTTCTTTGAGCTATTTACATACGAATTAATAATGATTTTAAAACACGCAAATTAGCTGCAAAACTTACGGGGCGCCGCGAGTTTTAAAACAATTAAGATTGTCATGTGTCCCTTTAATCATCCATAACATCAGTCTTCTCCTCCTCCTCCTCCTCCTCCTCCTCCTCCTCCTCCTCCTCCTTATCAGCAGCAACAGCAGCAGTAGCAGCAGCAGCAGCAATATAAGCAGCAGGAGATGTACAATGTCTTCATCTCCTGCTATAGACCAAATCAATTGAGTTATGAAGAGAAACTTAATTTTCTTACTTTGTCATTCAGGCCTGCAGCATATTTTACATCATAGCCAAAACATATCGGCAAGAACAGCCATATTATAGTTTGTAGACGTAACGGTATACCAGTAGAATTCATCATTTCCGGTAATTGGATGCAAAAAAAATTCTTCCGGGGACATCGTTTACGATCTAATCAGTAAATACGCTATAGATGTATGCAATATATTGATCTGAATGGTGCTTTTTCTTTTCTTTTGATTTATTCAAATTCTGAATTTTATTGTCCTACGTTCGCAGTGTTGTTGATCCATATTAGACCTCCAAGAGGATGACCCATTTTATGTATACTACATCATGACTGACGTTGACACGCCCGATAAGAACTTAGTATGCCGTGACAAAAAAAACTTTCCTGATTGTATAGCACAGAGGAAATCTTTAGAGAAAGCAGTTAATATAGATGTCGACGTTTCCAGTAAAGTATAGCCCATGAGAAAACAGTAATCAGTCCGTGATTTGTTTCCACCTTGATAAATGTCGCAGTGATCGGCCTACACTATATCAAAGGCACACAAGTACGTATTTGACAGCAAACTAATTGCGTTCTTCGCCCCTATAAATGGTTATATATATAAGGGCGTCTTTTATTTTACGGCGACGCGGTATGAGGATGTAACACCCCCCTCAACCCCTCCCACCCCCCTCAACCCTTCCACCCCACCCTCTCTCCCACAAGTACTGAATACTCCTTATTTTAGAGACCGAGTACTGAATACTATTTAGCTCCGGACAAAAATTCTAAGTATTAAATTACAAAGGGCAATAACTCTAACTGAATGATGACCTAAAACACCTAAGAGCCGGTGAATGAAGGCCCGATTATCAAAATTAGACCTTTATTTACATTTTATGATTTTTTTGTACATATTTGGTTTTAAAAATACATTTTATGAGTACTAACTACTAAATAGTGTGTTGTGCGAGTACTGCGTACCAGGCTCGTGCGTACTGAATACCTCCTAAAACGCCCTGAATACTGCGTACTAAAGGGGGGGGGGGGGGGGGGGGGGGGGGGGGGGGTTCAGCCTCCAGTATTTAGAAAAGAAATTGCTTTAATTACTGAAAAGGTGGTTAATTTGTTTAATGCGGATTTTTTCGTTGCATTTTCTATTTCCGATTCGGTCAACATGATTTCAGACGACACAAATTCGAATTTGCTCGGACCGTTTCCCAATAAATATGGAGATGTTGCGGATACACTGCCGGTAAAGTTTCCAATACGGACTATCTATCCGGGATTTTCAGGACTACAGTCCAATACGAAAACAGTATTGCCGTTTGGGAATATTTTGGCTCAAACGGAATGCAGCGACACAGTCAAACAGTTTTGCTATTGAGAGTTCTGAAAAACGTGGAAAAGGGTGAAAGTACTATCCCAATCGGATGCTTAGCAAAAAAGATATGATCATTTGAAGGTTCTATTGAAACGGATATGGAAGCCGCCATTTTGAGAGCTATGACATCGCAGTTCTATATGACCATATATGGTATAAACATGAAAATGTCCCGATTTATAGGGGGAAAAAGTACAGCAACTGTATGAAAAATATGTATACTTAATGGCAATACTGTTTTATTTGACTATTAAAGGGTTTTGCATTTGCAGTGATTTTCCTTACTTTAACTGATATTTATCAATATTCCATTGATGGTAATTAGGAACTATGACGTCATAGTTTTCAAAAAGACGACTTCCATATGCGTTCTAGAAAAATCTTCAAATGACCATAATTATCTATTTTGTTTATCACCCGATTTTGATAATTCTACCACATTTTCCCAAGTTTTTTAGAACTCTCAATAATAGAGTTTGCTTGGCTGTGTCGCTTCATGCCTCATTTAAGGTGTAAATGGCCAGATGGGATACAATACGAAATACCACTTACCATGCAGAGGTGGTAGAAAACGGTGTTGATATTGCTGTTAATTAATTGGTCCATCTTATTAAACGATATGTGATACGTGTAGCTTATTGTAATACCGACTTTGCTCTACAGCTGCCAAATCATTGCAAAATCAGGACAAGACCAGTGTATAAATCGGCGGCTTTTGTTCAATGCCTTTTAAAAGTGGGGTACATCAGGCGTTTTATATAATAATCTAAGCTTTTAATGATGTTTTAATTCATGATAAACATTTGATGAACACACATATGATATTAGCAGCGTGTTGTTCCGGACCATTATTCATTATCTAAATGAGATAGGGCGTAAATATTTAAATTTAATATGATGCATTTTTGAGCAGAATGAATTTCTTGGTAAATAAGGAATGTTTTAGGCTCATTCATTATGTTTATTATCTTTACCATAGAAAAACAGTATAAAATAAATCAATATGTAAACTGAACGTTAACTATGTGTTGTTTCATTTTATCATTGTCATTTGTAAATAAATATTTTATTGCTGTCATGTACCTGATAAATGACGAGGACGTCATTTAAGGGACAGGGGGAAGTATGTAGTATGTGAATTATTAGGTGTAGAAATCATATTTGTATGTATATTAATATTGTATTAAGCTGACATAAATATTACTCTAGGAAATATATCAGCATCTCTGTATTTAGTAAATATATGAGTGGATCAATTCGTTATTTAGCAATGTTTGACTAAATTATGTTACTGCAAAGTTGACATGTATTATTGTTAATATGTTAAATATATGTAATCCTACTTATTATTATATGTATGTATTTTCAGGACCATAAATAAATATAGTACGGAGCAACGTACAGAGTGATACTATAATAAACTATTTATAAACTTATACTGGACTATTAGTATAACCTACTATACCCACATGAATAGCCCAGATATAACATAAATCGGACACCAAGACACCCCTACGTGTTTACCACATGTTCTATATAGATCGCGACTTCTAAATAAATTGATCGAATCGTTCAAAGTTATCACATTACATACACTTGCTAATATTAGAAGAAACTAGTCCACGAAATTGATAAAAATCTTTTTTGTTGTTGCAGTTAAATCATATATAACAGGATATGAACATGCTATGAAACGAAATTAATATAAAATTCTGTACGCCAGGTTCCGTAAATAAACACATTGCGTTCAAGTTTATATTGTCATTATTTTGTCTAACCGTTAGCGATTTTGACACGAAAACTAAACAGTCATGTTCAAACAGGGACTTTATTTGTCTAAGGATTAGCCGGTATTTGCTGCAACACCTTTTTCCCCACTCGACAATTATGATACTTAGAGAATTATCTATTTAATCAGATCATATCGTGTTTCATATTATTATAGATTGTTTTAAACGTTTCTCGTCCAGGCAATGCTCTACTACTTAAATCTGGTACAAAATGCTTCAAACGCTTAGACAAACGAGTTTATACCAGAATTATGATTTTATATATGCCTTACTTCGTTTCGGTCAAAACGCCATTTTCTAATGAGGAAAGGCTACACCAATAACACGACTCTCCCACACATTCCACATCCCCCACCCAACTTAACAAACAACAACAATAAAAATATACACATAAACTGCACGGTCCTTTTGCTGGATTCATAACGATCTGGAAATCAGCAAGTCCTAGTCTGGATTAAAACGATCTGGAAATCTGTTCGGTCTTTTGCTGGATTCATAACGATCTGGAAATCTGCACGGTCCTTTTGCTGGATTCATAACGATCTGGAAATATGCAAGGTCCTTTTGCTGGATTCATAACGATCTGGAAATCTGCACGGTCCTAGTGCTGGATAAATAACGATCTGGAAATCTGCACGGTCCTAGTGCTGGATTAATAACGATCTGGAAATCTGCACGGTCCTAGTGCTGGATAAATAACGATCTGGAAATCTGCACGGTCCTAGTGCTGGATAAATAACGATCTGGAAATCTGCAAGGTCCTAGTGTAGGATTAATACCAATCTGGACATCTGCAAGGTCCTAGTGCTAGATTAATAGTGCTGGTGTATAACGATCTGGAACTATGCAAGGACCTAGTGCTGGTTTATAATAATCTGGAAATTTGCAAGGTCCTAGTGCTGGCTTATAACGATCTGGAAATGTGCAAGGTCCTAGTGCTGATTTATAACGATCTGGAAATATGCAAGTTCATAGTGCTGGATTAATATACGATCTGGATATCTGCAAGGTCCTAGTCCTGGATTAATAACGATCTGGAAATCTGCAAAGTCATAGTGCTGGATTGAAATACGATCTGGAAATCTGCAAAGTCCTGGTGTTGGATTAATATACGATCTGGATATCTGCAAAGTCCTAGCGCTGATTTATAACGATTTGAAAATCCGCAAGGCCCTAATGTTAGATTAATATGGAAATCCGCAAATTCCTAGTGCTGGTTTATAACGAACTAGAAATCTGCAAGGTCCTAGTGCTGAATTAATAACGATCTGGAAATCTGAAAAAATCCTTGTGCTAGATTAATATACGATCTAAAAATCTGCAAGGACCTAGTGCTGATTTTTAACGATCCGGAAATCTGCAAGGTCCTAGAGCTCTATTAAAAATGCATGTTCCATCTTCCAACATTTTAAACATTGAATATCATAACGAGACGTTACAATACACTGTTTAATGTCATTTTTCGTCTTGTTAAAAGATTGTTAAACTCCTCATCAGTGTGGGTTGTGCATGGTATTAATAATGATACAAGGCACGTTTTTAATATCTAATCAAGTAAGTCGTATATTATAGTTATTAGACGTGCGGATATCGTTAACTTTCAAAAGTCGTTGCGTATTGTACTAACAATGGAAATATTATCCGACATAATTTCGTAATTACAAGCAAAATATGATAATAATACAAACAAATTACAGCAGATATATCACTTAATTTCACTTTGATCTTAAAAGCGCGAAAAATAAGGATTTGTATCTTCAAAATAATTGATTGTTTCCTTTATATATATTGATTTGTCTAATATGTGTTAAGCCGATTTAGGAATATGTGTTAAGCCGATTTAGTAATGATGAATACGGCATTCGAAATAATACCGCTTTTCTAATGAGATTACCTCGACAATAATAGCACAATGAATTTATTTTCGCGTTCATTAATAGAACAGTGATTCGACATCAGGCTGTACCTTTGTATGCTGAAAGGAAAAAGAAACGCATAATGGGTATTTCCGCTATATATTGTATGTTTAATATGCTACAGCTAATCGAATGGTACAGGGCGACATTAGGCCTGTCCTTTCGGAAAGAAGGTTTAAACAGCACCGAACACACCAATGGTTACCCCTTTAAAGTTTCATTATCGACAGAATGCGCATTTGGCTCAAGCAGGTGAGCAAACTTTGGCTTTAAACGTTGCAATCCCTTAACATTAAGCACAATACTGAAATGGCTTGACATTTTTCAAGCGAAACTTCAACATTTATGAATTTCGTGTAACAAAGTATACTTTGATGACAGAGTTGTCCTTTCTGTTATTAGTTCGAACCCCTTTTCGTACAAAACATGTTGGACTATATCCGAAATAATAGTGTAGTATAGGCATTTTTTTTGATTATGTGTTTCTTTTTCCTTTCAGTATATAGTCAGAATTCGAGGTCTGATCGAATGACTTGCTTTATATACTAAAGCGAAAAATAAACGCATCTTGGGAATTACTGCTATATATATATATTGTATATACTACACACTTAATTTCACATAATATTCCAAATAATGAATGCATGATGTTTTGCGGCACATCGACACATAAATAGGTCATAATGTGCGCAAAAACAGATAAAAGTGGTAACTGAAAACTAATGTAAATGTATAAAGATAAAACTTTTCAGATTTCTCAATATTGAACTATTTTTTTCTTCTTCAAATCTTATTTCAGGTATTAACGCGTTTTCACATAAAACCACAAAAGTATATACCAAAGTGTGAAACAGAATGCACCAAGTCCAAAGATCGTTATTTCGTATGCTACCACCATAATTACCCGAGAAGACACGTGATGTAAAGGAGAAGATATCGAGTTTGATGTCAGTCCACAGACCTAATAACAATTAATATGTCTGTGGTCAATCAGACATTCCAATCGGACATGCAACATGACAGGAGGAAATAATCACGTAACACAATCGGATATAACCAAAAACAGAGACACAATCATTCGATATAGTTGATTGCACTGTGCAGCCTTCAAATAACATTCTAAGACTTTGCAGAGAAGCGCTAAAATATTTGTATTCTTCTTACAACTGGTAAATACACAGTTTTAAATTTTTTGTTTGTTTGTATGTTGTTTTTCGCCATTTTCAACACATGTAACGTTATATATGACGGTCGATTTTTGTGGTGGAGGCAGACCCCCACATTTCCTGGTTAGAACCAGCACTGTATACACCTCCCGTCATCCGTAAGAATCGACACTTCATCACATACAATTCGAGCTCCCAGTGGGATTCGAACCCGCAAGGCGAATGTTTACAACGCAACACCGTTAAGCATTCGGCCACGGAGACGCTAGTTTTAAACGAATACAGTACTGTAATACAGTTTTGCGGCCTGTTAATGTGTACACCTAAGAAACCTTTATGAACTGAGAAAGATAATAGACATGCGACAAACAGCTATGTACAATAACGGAATAGTGTAACTCAATCCATACCAAAGACAGGGCACACTTGCTGGTCGCAGCTATGTACAATAACGGAATAGTGAAACTCACTCCATACCAAAGACAGGGCACACTTGCTGTTCGCAGCTATGTACAATAACGGAATAGTGTAACTCAATCCATACCAAAGACAGGGCACACTTGCTGGTCGCAGCTATGTACAATAACGGAATAGTGTAACTCAATCCATACCAAAGACAGGGCACACTTGCTGGTCGCAGCTATGTACAATAACGGAAAAGTGAAACTCAATCCATACCAAAGACAGGGCACACTTGCTGGTCGCAGCTATGTACAATAACGGAATAGTGACCCTCAATCCATACCAAAGATAAGGCGCATTTGCAGGTAGCAGCTATGTACAATAACGGAATAGTGACCCTCAATCCATACCAAAGACAGGGCACACTTGCTGGTCGCAGCTATGTACAATAACGGAATAGTGAAACTCAATCCATACCAAAGACAGGGCACACTTGCTGGTCGCAGCTATGTACAATAACGGAATAGTGACCCTCAATCCATACCAAAGATAAGGCGCATTTGCAGGTAGCAGCTATGTACAATAACGGAATAGTGTAACTCAATCCATACCAAAGATAGTGCACACTTGCTGGTCGCAGTTATGTACAAAAACGGAATAGTGTAACTCAATCCATACCAAAGACAGGGCACACTTGCTGGTCGCAGCTATGTAAAATAACGGAATAGTGTAACTCAATCCATACCAAAGACAGGGCGCACTTGCTGGTCGCAGCTATGTACAATAACGGAATAGTGTAACTCAATCCATACCAAAGACAGGGCACACTTGCTGGTCGCAGCTATGTACAATAACGGAATAGTGTAACTCAATCCATACCAAAGACAGGGCACACTTGCTGGTCGCAGCTATGTACAATAACGGAATAGTGAAACTCAATCCATACCAAAGACAGGGCACACTTGCTGGTCGCAGCTATGTACAATAACGGAATAGTGTAACTCAATCCATACCAAAGACAGTGCACACTTGCTGGTCGCAGTTATGTACAATAACGGAATAGTGTAACTCAATCCATACCATAGACAGGGCACACTTACTGGTCGCAGCTATGTACAATAACGGAATAGTGTAACTCAATCCATACCAAAGACAGGGCACACTTGCTGGTCGCAGCTTTGTACAATAACGGAATAGTGTAACTCAATCCATACCAAAGACAGGGCACACTTGCTGGTCGCAGCTATGTACAATAACGGAATAGTGTAACTCAATCCATACCATAGACAGGGCACACTTACTGGTCGCAGCTATGTACAATAACGGAATAGTGTAACTCAATCCATACCAAAGACAGGGCACACTTGCTGGTCGCAGCTTTGTACAATAACGGAATAGTGTAACTCAATCCATACCAAAGACAGGGCACACTTGCTGGTCGCAGCTATGTACAATAACGGAATAGTGAAACTCAATCCATACCAAAGACAGGGCACACTTGCTGGTCGCAGCTATGTACAATAACGGAATAGTGACCCTCAATCCATACCAAAGATAAGGCCCATTTGCAGGTAGCAACTATGTACAATAACGGAATAGTGTAACTCAATCCATACCAAAGACAGGGCATACTTGCTGACCGCAGCTATGTACAATAACGGAATAGTGAAACTCAATCCATACCAAAGACAGGGCACACTTGCTGGTCGCAGCTATGTACAATAACGGAATAGTGACCCTCAATCCATACCAAAGATAAGGTGCATTTGCAGGTAGCAACTATGTACAATAACGGAATAGTGTAACTCAATCCATACCAAAGACAGGGCACACTTGCTGGTCGCAGCTATGTACAATAACGGAATAGTGTAACTCAATCCATACCAAAGACAGGGCAAACCTGCTGGTCGCAGCTATGTACAATAACGGAATAGTGAACCTCAATCCATACCAAAGATAAGGCGCATTTGCAGGTAGCAACTATGTACAATAACGGAATAGTGTAACTCAATCCATACCAAAGACAGGGCACACTTGCTGGTCGCAGCTATGTACAATAACGGTATAGTGTAACTCAATCCATACCAAAGACAGGGCACACTTGCTGGTCGCAGCTATGTACAATAACGGAATAGTGACCCTCAATCCATACCAAAGATAAGGCGCATTTGCAGGTAGCAACTATGTACAAAAACGGAATAGTGTAACTCAATCCATACCAAAGACAGGGCACAATTGCTGGCCGCAGCTATGTACAATAACGGAATAGTGTAACTCAATCCATACCAAAGACAGGGCACACTTACTGGTCGCAGTTATGTACAATAACGGAATAGTGTAACTCAATCCATACCATAGACAGGGCACACTTACTGGTCGCAGCTATGTACAATAACGGAATAGTGTAACTCAATCCATACCAAAGACAGGGCACACTTGCTGGTCGCAGCTTTGTACAATAACGGAATAGTGTAACTCAATCCATACCAAAGACAGGGCACACTTGCTGGTCGCAGCTATGTACAATAACGGAATAGTGAAACTCAATCCATACCAAAGACAGGGCACACTTGCTGGTCGCAGCTATGTACAATAACGGAATAGTGACCCTCAATCCATACCAAAGATAAGGCCCATTTGCAGGTAGCAACTATGTACAATAACGGAATAGTGTAACTCAATCCATACCAAAGACAGGGCATACTTGCTGACCGCAGCTATGTACAATAACGGAATAGTGAAACTCAATCCATACCAAAGACAGGGCACACTTGCTGGTCGCAGCTATGTACAATAACGGAATAGTGACCCTCAATCCATACCAAAGATAAGGCGCATTTGCAGGTAGCAACTATGTACAATAACGGAATAGTGTAACTCAATCCATACCAAAGACAGGGCACACTTGCTGGTCGCAGCTATGTACAATAACGGAATAGTGTAACTCAATCCATACCAAAGACAGGGCAAACCTGCTGGTCGCAGCTATGTACAATAACGGAATAGTGAACCTCAATCCATACCAAAGATAAGGCGCATTTGCAGGTAGCAACTATGTACAATAACGGAATAGTGTAACTCAATCCATACCAAAGACAGGGCACACTTGCTGGTCGCAGCTATGTACAATAACGGAATAGTGTAACTCAATCCATACCAAAGACAGGGCACACTTGCTGGTCGCAGCTATGTACAATAACGGAATAGTGACCCTCAATCCATACCAAAGATAAGGCGCATTTGCAGGTAGCAACTATGTACAAAAACGGAATAGTGTAACTCAATCCATACCAAAGACAGGGCACAATTGCTGGCCGCAGCTATGTACAATAACGGAATAGTGTAACTCAATCCATACCAAAACAGGGCATACTTGCTGACCGCAGCTATGTACAATAACGGAATAGTGAAACTCAATCCATACCAAAGACAGGGCACACTTGCTGGTCGCAGCTATGTACAATAACGGAATAGTGACCCTCAATCCATACCAAAGATAAGGCGCATTTGCAGGTAGCAACTATGTACAATAACGGAATAGTGTAACTCAATCCATACCAAAGACAGGGCACACTTGCTGGTCGCAGCTATGTACAATAACGGAATAGTGTAACTCAATCCATACCAAAGACAGGGCAAACCTGCTGGTCGCAGCTATGTACAATAACGGAATAGTGACCCTCAATCCATACCAAAGATAAGGCGCATTTGCAGGTAGCAACTATGTACAATAACGGAATAGTGTAACTCAATCCATACCAAAGACAGGGCACACTTGCTGGTCGCAGCTATGTACAATAACGGAATAGTGTAACTCAATCCATACCAAAGACAGGGCACACTTGCTGGTCGCAGCTATGTACAATAACGGAATAGTGACCCTCAATCCATACCAAAGATAAGGCGCATTTGCAGGTAGCAACTATGTACAAAAACGGAATAGTGTAACTCAATCCATACCAAAGACAGGGCACAATTGCTGGTCGCAGCTATGTACAATAACGGAATAGTGACCCTCAATCCATACCAAAGATAAGGCGCATTTGCAGGTAGCAACTATGTACAATAACGGAATAGTGTAACTCAATTCATACCAAAGACAGGGCACACTTGCTGGTCGCAGCTATGTACAATAATAGAATAGTGTAACTCAATCCATACCAAAGACAGGGCACACTTGCTGGTCGCAGCTATGTACAATAACGGAATTGTGTAACTCAATCCATACCAAAGACAGGGCACACTTGCTGGTCGCAGCTATGTACAATAACGGAATAGTGAAACTCAATCCATACCAAAGACAGGGCACACTTGCTGGTCGCAGCTATGTACAATAACGGAATAGTGACCCTCAATCCATACCAAAGATAAGGCGCATTTGCAGGTAGAAACTATGTACAATAACGGAATAGTGTAACTCAATCCATACCAAAGACAGGGCACTCTTGCTGGTCGCAGCTATGTACAATAACGGAATAGTGAAACTCAATCCATACCAAAGACAGGGCTCACTTGCTGGTCGCAGCTATGTACAATAACGGAATAGTGACCCTCAATCCATACCAAAGATAAGGCGCATTTGCAGGTAGCAACTATGTACAATAACGGAATAGTGTAACTCAATCCATACCAAAGACAGGGCACACTTGCTGGTCGCAGCTATGTACAATAACGGAATAGTGTAACTCAATCCATACCAAAGACAGGGCACACTTGCTGGTCGCCGCTATGTACAATAACGGAATAGTGACCCTCAATCCATACCAAAGATGAGGCGCATTTGCAGGTAGCAACTATGTACAATAACGGAATAGTGTAACTCAATCCATACCAAAGACAGGGCACACTTGCTGGTCGCAGCTATGTACAATAACGGAATAGTGTAACTCAATCCATACCAAAGACAGGGCACACTTGCTGGTCGCAGCTATGTACAATACCGGAATAGTGACCCTCAATCCATACCAAAGATAAGGCGCATTTGCAGGTAGCAACTATGTACAATAACGGAATAGTGTAACTCAATCCATACCAAAGACAGGGCACACTTGCTGGTCGCAGCTATGTACAATAACGGAATAGTGACCCTCAATCCATACCAAAGATAAGGCGCATTTGCAGGTAGCAACTATGTACAATAACGGAATAGTGTAACTCAATCCATACCAAAGACAGGGCACACTTGCTGGTCGCAGCTATGTACAATAACGGAATAGTGACCCTCAATCCATACCAAAGATAAGGCGCATTTTCCGGGAACAACTATGTACAATAACGGAATAGTGTAACTCAATCCATACCAAAGACAGGGAACACTTGCTGGTCGCAGCTATGTACAATAACTGAATAGTGACCCTCAATCCATACCAAAGATAAGGCGCAATTGCTGGTAGCAACTATGTACAATAACGGAATAGTGAACTTCAATCCATACCAAAGACAGGGATTAATTGCTGGTCGCATCTCTGTACACTAACATAATAGTGTACCCCAATCAATCCATACCAAAGACAGGGCATAATTGCTGGTCGCATCTCTGTACACTAACAGAATAGTATACCTCAATCAATCCATACCAAAGACAGGGCATAATTGCTGGTCGCATCTCTGTACACTAACAGGATAGTGTACCTCAATCAATACGAACGATAGGACACACTTGCTGGTCGCAACTATGTACAATAACGGAATACTGAATAGTGTATCTCAATCAATACGAACGACAGGACACACTTGCTGGTCGCAACTATGTACAATAACGGAATAGTGAATAGTGTACCTCAATCAATACGAATGACAGGACACACTTGCTGGTCGCAACTATGTGCAATAACGGAATAGTGAATCTCAATCCATACCAAAGACAGGGCACAATTGCTGGTCGCGGCAATGTACAATAACGGAATAGTGAACCTCAATCAATACCAAAGACAGGACCCACTTGCTGGTCGCAGCTATGTACACTAACGGAATAGTGTAACTCAATCCATTCCAAAGACAGGGTACATTTGCTGGTCGCAGCTATGTACAATAACGGAATAGTGTAACTCAATCCATACCAAAGACAGGGCACACTTGCTGGTCGCAGCTATGTACAATAACGGAATAGTGTACCTCAATCAATACGAAAGACAAGACACACTTGCTGGTCGCAGCTATGTACAATAACGGAATAGTGTACCTCAATCAATACGAACGACTGGATACACTTACTGGTCGCAGCTATGTACACTAACGGAATAATGTACCTCAATCCATACCAAAGACAGGGCACACTTGGTGGTCGCAGCTATGTACACTAACAGAATAGTGAACCTCAATCCATACCAAAGATAGGGCACACTTGCTGGTCGCAGCTATGTACAATAACGGAATAGTGTACCTCAATCAATACGAACGACAGGACACACTTGCTGGTCGCAGCTATGTACAATAACGGAATAGTGTACCGTATTAACAATTAAATTCACTTGAATATCTATTGTAGATACAAAAATATACCGGCAGATAGAAGAGTGTGAAATTTGTTCAACTGGAGATGTCGAAGATGAAATACATTTTATCACTACATGCATTGCTTATAACTCGCAGCGAAAAACTCTTTTTTGATATTTTAGCAAAATCAAATAAGAATTTATAAATATATCAAATCTGGATGAATTTGTATGGCTGTCTAGTAATGAAAATAGTGATGTATTAATCCAGTTTTATACCTTTATGCACACATGTACAATTAATAATGCTATATAAATAGTATAAATAGAGGATCTTAGATGAGTACTCATTCATTATTGAATTTATTAAACGAGTTGGCAAAATGATATAATGCGAGGCTCTAGCCGAGCATTATATCATTTTTCCTAACGAGTTTAATAAATTCAATAATGAATGAGAACGAATGTTAGATTCTATTTATCACATGTTAGTTATTTGTTTTTATTACAATCAGAATCAAGCTTTGGTTATTTTATGCATTATTTGTACTTATGTAGCCTACATGTACTGTTAATATTGATTTACATGTCAGTGATGACCCATAATTGGAAAATGAAAGCTTTATATTCTATTGTATTATATTGATCCAGGCCCAAATGCGTACCTTGAATGTGCAATCAGTATTAGCTTTGATTTGATATGTATTGACTATTTAAATCCCATGCCACACTATGATTAATTAGCCCAGCTTCCGAAGCTTACTGAAAGTTCGCGAACCTTATTACAGTTCATGTTGGATCAGAGACCACTAACCTTTGCAATACTATGTTTTCATGCGTGGAATACGTAAACGGAAAAAGTTTGGGTAGTAAGAGAGGATTTTATAGTTTGGCTTCCTTCGACATTCGTTATGGTTATGGCAAAACTGAATGTCCACTGACAAATCACAAACCACACATATAACAAAAAATCAATAAAATAAAATCAAAAATAAATAAATACATAAATAAATATAATAAAAAAAAAAATATTATAAAAATAATAAATAAATAATAAAAACAAGTATAGTTTATGACACTCGTGTCAAGGTCACGTCTGAAAACACGAGAAGACATTAAATACAAACGATTTTTTCAAAAAAAAAATCATATTCTTCTCCGAGTGGTAAAATAAAAATGAGTGCTGTTGAATGCCAACTTATTCGAGGATATTCGTGATTATTAGGATACGCCATGGTGTTTGATGCAGGTTCGTTGATCTCAGTAAGAGTTATCTTCATTGCATATCCTTGAATAGTTATCACAGGAGGCACAATGTTAAGTCTTAGACACAAATCAACCGTAGATTGGAGGAGGCATAACGTGCAATCCTAGACACAAATCAACCGTAGATTGGAGGAGGCATAACGTGCAATCCTAGACACAAATCAACCGTAGATTGGAGACATAACGTTTAATCTAAGAAACAAATCAACCGTAGATTGGAGGAGGCATAAAGGCAATCGAAGAAACAAATCAACCGTAGATTGGAGGAGGCATTACGTGCAATCGAAGAAACAAATCAACCGTAGACTGGAGGAGGCATAACGTGCAATCTACGATACAAATTAACCGTAGATTGGAGAAGGCATAACGTGCAATCGAAGACACAAATCAACCGTAGATTGGAGGAGGCATAACGTTCAATCGAAGACACAAATCAGCCGTAGATTGGAGGAGGCATAACGTGCAATCTACGATACAAATCAACCGTAGATTGGAGGAGGCATAACGTGCAATCGAAGAAACAAATCAACCGTAGACTGGAGGGGGCATAACGTGCAATCTACGATACAAATTAACCGTAGATTGGAGGAGGCATAACGTGCAATCGAAGAAACAAATCAACCGTAGATTGGAGGAGGTATAACGTGCAATCTACGACACAAATCAGCCGTAGATTGGAGGAGGCATAACGTGCAATCGAAGACACAAATCAACCGTAGATTGGAGGAGGCATAATGTGCAATCGAAGACACAAATCAACCGTAGATTGGAGGAGGCATAACGTGCAATCGAAGACACAAATCAACCGTAGATTGGAGGAGGCATAACTTGCAATCTAAGACACAAATCAACCGTAGATTGGAAGAGGCATAACGTGCAATCTAAGACACAAATCAACCGTAGATTGGAGGAGGCATAACGTGCAATCTATGACACAAATCAACCGTAGATTGGAGGAGGCATAACGTGCAACCTAAGACACAAATTAACCGTAGATTGGAGGAGGCATAACGTGCAATCGAAGACACAAATCAACCGTATATTGGAGGAGGCATAACGTGCAATCTAAGACACAAATTAACCACATATTGAAGGCCTAACACGTGCAGTCTTTGTTATTTCTTTAACAATCAACAGTTATTGGAAAGCGACGATAGCAGCGCACATGACAATCAATTTAGCGTCACATGCAATTAAGTCAATCAAATTAATATCACGACAATCATGGACTTACATGGTGGCCTTCTACTTCCGTCGTCTACCGTATTTATAGTCATCTCTACTGTATTTATAGTCATCGTCTACTGTATTTATAGTCATTTGCTAATGTACGAGTATATGTGCACGCATGGAACACTCTATTTCCTAGAAGTAACAAACTGGACAGTGCATGCGTGCGTGCGTGCGTGCGTGTGTGTGTGTGGTTCACTGTAAAAAATGGGTAACATGTTTTGTAGGTGTTCAAGTATGCAACATAACTGTTTCAAACTGAAACATGGCCGTTTTCAAGGCCGTTTAATTGCAAAACACTAGCGTTTTCGTGGTGTTTGCATAATAGAAGTAAAACGGCAGTGTTTTAATTTAAAACAGTGGTGTTTTCGGTTAGAATATACCGAATTATATCGTACATAGGTACTACTCAAAACATCTGACTTTAACCGGTGTGCGCTAGGTGTGCAAATCAAGCACGTGTGAAAATCAAGCACACCTATTTATAATCTCTTTATGGCAAAACGTGTGACATGTTTTGTATATAAACGTGTTTTAAAAGTGTAACAAAAAGGTTTCCTTAACAAAACACGTTTTTGTTTTACAGTGTTCTAAGGTTTATAGTCCCTCTGCCATATTTTAGCCGATAGGACACCCAACGGTGTAGGCACGATATCAATATAGTCTGGACATATGAGTGTTTATTGTAATGCATCTATGTACAGTCTACTTGTATATGTAGGATATGTATGATACGCATTTCCGTCACATGTGTAGCAGAAATATCGTGCTGCCCCACTGGAATACCATGCCGTAGTCACTTTTTCTGACACTGCGCCAACCAGTCGGAGTACTCCCCATTATCTGCTCGTCAAGCAAGGGTTACAAGTAACTACCATTGTTAAAGTATTTGGCATGACGGGGCCAGGGCACTCGATCCCAACACCTCCAAAATGCAAGTCAAGACGTTCTAATCACTACACCACTGCACTTCGGTATTAACAAACTGGACAAGTTATGTTGTTGTTGTTTTAAGCAAAGTTTTAACGGCAACCACCTAAGCCTTTCTAAAGTCTGTAAACTGCGTTAGGGTATACAGAGCACAGTACTGGAGACCACGTGACCCATTTGGCACAACATATTACATTTTACATATAAGATCTTACTTTAGATCCTCTACGATCGAAATCCTACAGCAAGAATTTCACTGGGGTGTCTGTTCGACTCTCACCGTTGTTGGTTCGAATCCCACAGGGAGAACGATTTGTAGGCGAGGAAGTGTCGATGGCAGGAGGTGTACAATGCTGGTTCTACCCAGGAAAAGTGGGCCTCCACCACAAAAAATCGACCGTCATATATAACCTCACATGTGTTCAAAATGACGTAAAACACCATACAATCAAAACAAACAAACTGTTCAGTCTTCAAAGCAAAACGTGCAGTGAATGACATTTGTGAATGTCCGTTATCAAATAGTCTGTGCCCAATAAAATATGTCCAATGTCCAATAAACTGTGCCCAGTGTCTAATGAACTGTGTCCTATGCCCATTTAACTGTGTCCAATGTGCAATAAACTATGCCAAATGTCCAGTGCCCAGTGAACTATGCCCGTTATATTGCTTACTTGTTGCATAATGCCTGAAAAGTGATGACATGGAGGAAAACTATCTTTAATGGAAGATAAATTAACTTATTTTTATAAGACGAATTTAATATTGCTGTTGTGATACACATACGACAGCTGCAGACGGTTGTATTGTGCACTCGTTATTGTAACAACCCGCATTGAGAACGGGCTACTGTAATATCACCCACGTCCCGTCATCTATAGCGTGCATTGAGAACTGGTAACTGTAACATCGCCTACACGTCCCCAAGCATTGAGAACTGGTTACTGTAACTTCAGCCACCTTCCTAAGCATTGGGATCTGGTTAATGTAACATCGACCACACGTTCCCAAGCATTGAGAACTGGTTACTGTAACTTCAGCCACCTTCCTAAGCATTGGGATCTGGTTAATGTAACATCGACCACACGTTCCCAAGCATTGAGAACGGGTTACTGTAAATTCATCCACTTCCCCAAGCATTGAGAACTAGTTACTGTAACATCCCACATGTCCTCTAACATTTAGAACTGGTTATTTTAACATCGCCTACGAACCAAGCATCGATAACTGGTTACTGTAACATCACTCACGTTCTCTAGCATTGATAAATGGTTAATGTAACATCACCCACGTTCCCTGGCATTGAGACCTCGTTACTGTAACATCACCCGCGTTCTCTAGCATTGAGAACAGATTAATGTAACATCACACACGTCCCTTAGCAGTGAGAACTAGTTATTGTATCACCCACGTCCCTTAGCAGTGAGAACTAGTTATTGTATCACCCACGTCCCTTAGCAGTGAGAACTAGTTATTGTATCACACACGTCCTTTAGCAGTGAGAACTAGTTATTGTATCACCCACGTCCCTTAGCAGTGAGAACTAGTTATTGTATCACCCACGTCCCTTAGCACTGAGAACTAGTTATTGTATTACCCACGTCCCTTAGCACTGAGAACTAGTTATTGTAACATCACACACGTCCCTTAGCAGTGAGAACTAGTTATTGTATCACCCACGTCCCTTAGCAGTGACAACTAGTTATTGTATCACACACGTCCCTTAGCATTGAGAAGTAGTTATTGTAACATCACACACGTCCCTTATCATTGAGAACTAGTTATTGTAACATCACACACGTCCCTTAGCAGTGAGGACTAGTTATTGTAACATCACACACCTCCCTTTGCAGTGAGAACTAGTTATTGTATCACCCACGTCCCTTAGCACTGATAACTAGTTATTGTATCACCCACGTCCCTTAGCATTGAGAACTAGTTATTGTAACATCACACACGTCCCTTAGCAGTGAGAACTAGTTATTGTATCACCCACGTCCCTTAGCATTGACAACTAGTTATTGTATCACACACGTCCCTTAGCATTGAGAACTAGTTATTGTAACATCACACACGTCCCTTAGCAGTGAGAACTAGTTACTGTATCACCCACGTCCCTTAGCAGTGAGAACTAGTTATTGTATCACCCACGTCCCTTAGCATTGAGAACTAGTTATTGTATCACACACGTCCCTTAGCATTGAGAACTAGTTATTGTAACATCACACACCTCCCTTTGCAGTGAGAACTAGTTACTGTATCACCCACGTCCCTTAGCAGTGAGAACTAGTTATTGTATCACCCACGTCCCTTAGCAATGAAAACTAGTTATTGTATCACCCACATCCTTTAGCAGTGAGAACTAGTTATTGTATCACCCACGTCCCTTAGCATTGAGAACTAGTTATTGTATCACACACGTCCTTTAGCAGTGAGAACTAGTTATTGTATCACCCACGTCCCTTAGCAGTGAGAACTAGTTATTGTATCACCCACGTCCCTTAGCACTGAGAACTAGTTATTGTATCACCCACGTCCCTTAGCACTGAGAACCAGTTATTGTATCACCCACGTCCCTTAGCATTGAGAACTACTTATTGTATCACCCACGTCCCTTAGCAGTGAGAACTACTTATTGTATCACCCACGTCCCTTAGCATTGAGAACCAGTTATTGTATCACCACGTCCCTTAGTAGTTAGAAAAACGCCAACGCTCCCTAGCAACACCTTTCGCGTTATATATAACCTTAATATTTATATAAAAAAAATATTAGTGAAACAGAAACATTTCAGTAAGTAAGCCGAGAAAGTGGTTGCTATTCAATATGATAGTTGAAGAAAAACGTGACAGACAGCGAAACAAAAGTTGTTAATCCAATTTTCCATTTCCGTAATACGGTTTAATGAATTACAGAAATGCCAATCGTATTGTTTTATAATCTTTTAATGCCCATCTATTGAAACTTCTGCAAAGATTGTGTAACACCAGGATGATTTTAAAGTCTGATAGTCTTATGTAAAGAAGGTCTTAAATTCATTTATTGATTAATATTTTTAGAGAAATTAAACAGTATTAGAACACACACAGATACATTAAACAATGAGTTAAGAAAGTCGAAGATGAACATTTCAATACACAGAGGTACCATGGTGTTTTGTATATTATTTTTATTTTTAATAATCCGTATGAATCAACGAATCTATAACATACATATACGGAAGTAAAACACTTCCACAGATTAATGATACTCGTATATTGATTGTAAGGTAGTGTTTATAACTGACTAGCTATTGAATGGTGTGACTGAGGAATGGCTTCCTAACCCTATCACGCACGTATGGAGGTGTATTTGGGGTTTAGGGGTTGGGGGAATGAGTGTTTCCAGAACAGTAATTACCAATCAAATATCTCTCTATTAGTTGGTTACATTAACTCACAAACATAGTCATACTTGTAAATGTAAAACGTAACACTTGTAAAAGTGCCATCGTGTAAAGGCAAGTTTATGACGCTTTGTTAATACATCTTATTACGTCCAGTCACAATTCATGCATATTAATTAAACAAGATATGAACATAAGATTTTGAGTTTTATAGCCGTTTTTATTGCAATTAAACTTGATAATTATGTGGTAAATTCAAAAATAGACAATGAATTTACATGTTGAAGACAACAAGTAACAAAGTTGTTTATCGTTGACAGATCAGTAACCAGGGGCGATAAAGCGTTCTAATGAATAGGCATCGTCGCGAAAAAAATTGGCGATTAAGTACGTTTGGCACCTTAGATTTACAACATATTCAATGTCATGACATTATCGCAAATGTCATCGACCACAAAACGGAGTCTACAATGTTTGTCTGTTGTTCTGTTTCGTGCGTCGTTTAAATGTGTACCTTGAGATTTATGTCTTTGATTTTTGCAATTCTTTTATTATTGTTATTTTCCTGCGTAAACACCTTTTTAAAATCATACCGTCTAATGAAAACATAACAAACTATCTCAATACGTTAACGTTTTATATGACGCATTAAACACTCTGAATCTAATATCAGATTATCCATTTGCTAAGGCATTCGGTACGTTTTCAAGAGAATATAACAACTATTTCATCAAATGGTTCTTTAAAATTTAAAATAAATGGAATACAAAGTTGAGGTTTAGATTTTCCAACTAACCAAATAACAAAATGAATATAACATTAGCGTTATACAGCCTTAGATGTTTATTTTTCTGTTTGATTACTAGAAAACCAGATAAAAGAGGCCCATTTAGTGGGGTTCCCATATGGTATATGAAAAACATAGTTCGTCTATATCAAATAATTTGTCTGTATGGAAAAAAATCGGTAAATTAAAAAAAAAATCATGGCATATGAAAAATAATATTTTGGTTACATGGCATATTGAAAAAAATAATATGGCATATGGTAAAAAAAAAACTAACAGTGAATCATAAAAGAAAACACTAATAGTACATTGAGAAATAACAGCGAGTGTTTAATTTAAATGTTTGCGAACAACAAAGCTATTAAAGAAATAAAGAAGACTTAAACACAATGTTATTGCCATTTCGATATTGTTCATGATTCCATACCATAATATTAATATCCAAACGTCCGAAACATTAAGAGCTTCTACTCCTTGTACTTTCAAATTTTGTCACCTTTAAGTATTTGTTTGAGGGATTATTAAAGGGTTCTAATAAAATTCGTCAGCTAAGGTGTTCACTATTATCCATAATCCCTATTCAAACACTCACCGTGCACGAACATGACATTTGCTAAATCATCCTATTATCAAGGCAAGCTGATCCAATTAATAACAAAACGTCAGCCCTTGATTGCAATTGTATCTTACATATTGTTCTTTTTATTGTTACATAAGGTGACGGAAAGAAGCCCCCTTTCAATTATTCCTCAGTCGGGGTCAGGAAGTATTCTTCGCGTGTCATACACAAAAATGTCGACGACCGCCCTTCTTTACCATGCCTGGCGGGCGTTATCGTAATGACGTCATGCATGGAAGTGTCCATCACGTGACTTGGGTATAAAATAAAATTGACAGTTAGGTTGACTTCATATTTCAATTACCCGTGAAACTTTAAGGATTGAAGAACAAACACCTTAACATTAATGTGAAAATAGGAATATATAGTTAAACGAAGGTAAATCATTATTCTAATATGCATTTTGTTTGTAGAGTGGAAATGCGCAAAGGGTTATTAGAAATAAATTACTCCACCAATCTTCATTTTGCTTAATGTTTAATATAACACACTTTTCACATTCGTGTTTCCATTCTCATTATTTTGATATGACATTTCAAATAGTTTAATAAATTGGTACAGTTTTAAACGTAGTAAATATTTTCATACATTTAACGTTTTGACAGTGGAGGTAAATGATATAATATTCCGCCAAGCCACATAGTCTACATGTATAGATAGTTTACGTATGTGTTAGGAATGAACAATAATAAGAAGCTATGTAGATTATTTTTTTTACGGATTTTAAAAATAAATAAATAACTATTTATATCAAAATTGCATCATTTGTTTATGTTAACAATTTAAATAAGGAACAACGAAGCGATACTCTCCTCAGCAAATACAACTTGGTGAGGCCTTTTTCATCGATGAAGAGTGCATGACGTTATGGGTAGTATCAACATATATAACGTGATGTTTTCAAAGACCCATACACCATGCCATTTATATATACATTTTTATATTATAATGTCAGACACAGACATAAATAGATAGATATATATATACTGTTATTGACTTAAACTATTACAGTTTTCAACATTACAAATATATGACAATTATAATATACACTCACGTGACTGATTTTAACATTACATATACAACCAAATAATCATTACGTTTTTCTTTGCGTCGTATATATTAAAACAAATAAATACACATATTATGGTATGGCAATGATAAACGAGGATGTTCTGAAATAAGATATCTAGTTATTTTTAGTCTGTTAAATTGGATGTAGAAAGCCTAAATACAAGCGCATCGGAAATAAATCTATTTAAACTAAGAATACTATTTTTGTTTAATGACTGCAACAATTCCACACATTTAAACATGCTTAGTATAGCTTTGTAATATTTAGAAATGTATTTGTTTATAATGTTAGAGTAAGTAATACAGATCAATATAAAATGGTACTCGTCTTCAATATCGTTAGTGTTGCAAATTTCGCATACTCTTTCGTTTCTCTCTATTCTCCCATAAATTAAACACATCACGGGCATACATTAAGTCACTAATGATGTTACTAATCATGTTACTTAACAGGTTCGTTTTGTTTCAAATCTGTCTTTCATTGTATGCAACACATACATTAACACACATTACTGTGGCCATTAAACTCCAAAGTAAACGCAAAACAAATAAATCAGGCAGCGTTTCAGTTGTTAAAGTTCCAATAACTTGACCTATAATGCAGTAATGTTTCATTCACTGTCACCAAAAATGGTGTCGATAATGGGATAAATAACAACTGTCAAATGACGCCTCCCTGGCTCACCCTGGTACTGATTAATGAACCGTCAACGGCTTCGGGCCTGTGCTCACTTCAAGATAAAAATGTCCCGGAAATATATCTGTGTATATGATACTATAACATATAATAGAAATATGTATTACACATAATTATGATATCCCGAAATGCATGTTTAAACTGAAAACCGTTTCACATTAGTATAGTGTTTTAATGTTGCTTATTACAAATACTAATTTAGGAAGGAAGATGTTAACACTTTAAAAACTGTTACCACTCCAAGAGTTTTCAACTAAAACTGCATTCCATTGTAAAAATAAGTAATTATCTGTCATCGTTTTTTTTCCACATTTAACTGCGAAATTTGCACTAGTATGCATTGACACATTGTCTGTTGAATCTGAATACCAGTCCTATATAGAGGACATTTTAGTAGGGGATTTATTTCTATCTCGAAGTGAGAGATCTTATATGTTCACGAGTGCATAGGATGAGTGAAACTATTTTATATTTCTCTATTCTTGATCAATTTTCAACTGGACAAACCAGCAAATCTACTTTTCATTTTATATATACTCCCAAAATAATTTAAGGACCAAGTATTGAGTTGTTTCTTTTCTTAATCGTGCCATTATTGAACATTTTTCTGTCTTTTTGCAGTTTTTGTTTAACTTTATTATTTAACAATTGTTACTTGACCATTAAGTATTAACTTGTTATGTGGATATGAAATCCGGAATAGTCAAGATTAAGTAATTATTACTGTTCTTTTTTGTGTGTCTTAAATCATTTTGAGGAGTATATTATATACATCCTTATGTTTTATAGCTTATAACTCATTACAGTAAAAATGAAAATGAACGTATGAAAATGTAAGGTTCATATAGTCAAGGATTTAACGTTTTTTTTAGAAATCCTTGATATGGTCTACTAGTTCACTAATATGTTTATAATAAAGCCAACGAGTCTAGTCTGCACAATGGGTACACGAGTGCCACGAACCACACTAATTTACTGAGGGAAAAAAGTTAAGCAAGTTGTTTTAGATGTAATGATACTGTATACAAGATATACTGACATTCTGGGACGTTACGGACTTGATCCCTTCGTTTATTTATTCGTTACGTCATTAAGATGTTCGACTGTTATTGATGTGTGTTTAATAAAATATTATGTCTACGGCAGTAGTTTCTCGATTTTACTACCAGGGTGCGACAAAAACTAGTTTAACTTTTTTCCCTCTGTATATGTTTAGAATAAAGTCACTTCAAACCATTTGCTAAAACAGTTTGAACATTTTAAGCTTATACGGTCTAACACGCCCATTGCTTTGTTACTATGTGTTCTGTACGCCGTGAAATAAAATGTATTTTTTTCATTCATGTGTAGGCCCATTTTAAACAAAAATAACTTATATTCTGACGACAAATGGCCCATGTGTTGCAAGCAATCTACAGAAAAGCGGAGGTCATTTTTTAAGAACGCACTAGTCATATGAATGAATGCACCATTTGAAAAACATAACAACTATTGTATTTATACATTTATTTCCATTTAAGCAAAACAAAACTCACAATTGTAACATGACTCTGCTTGAAAAGACTCACAAATAGCACTAGTGCGATATAAACCCAAAATTGAACACTAAATTGACGAAACGAGAATTATTTACTGGGCGAAGATATCAAATGAAATTATCAACATGTGTACAATCCGACACGCGAATGTACATCATTATCACCTTAATAATCGATGTAAAATATATATCAGATAATACCTGCATTGGATTTCTTCAAAATCAGATTAATAAATAATTCAGGAAGTCTTTACAATTGTTAATGATGTTTTCTTTTCTAAATTGTTATCAAAATTAAAAATCTCTTTATCTAAAGATGGCCTCGCCGTCATTGCGCTTTATGGGCAACGCCGACAAAGGTTTTGCTTGTCAATGGGTGGGCAAAATTAGGAAATCATAATCATACATGAAGACATCTTCATTATTACAGGATCATCTTTTTAAACAAATAAAATAATCACGAAATCTGTGTTATTTTAAATCTCTTATCATATCTAAGCACGCTAAGAATGAGAATATAAAGAAAACTCTTCGCATTTGATATCATTCTAGTACTTACTTTTTACAACGTCAGGAAAACAAACGTGCACATACGCCAGAATTTACATGTATACATAACATTTAACATGTAAGTAGCACAAACAATCTGTAACATAAATCATACATTGTAACGAACTTACTTTTAAAACGAGGCTTACTTTTAAAACGAGGCTTAGCCGTTATTTCCAGTATGGGATTGTAATTTTGATAACTTATGCATCTTCTTTTAAATTTACAGATGTCGCATTTGAGGAAACATACATACACAGAAGTGCCATTAAAGATTGACGGTTCTACGAGGAACATCAAAGGAGTAACCAAGTACACAACCTGTGGTGACGTCATCAAAATGGTCCTGAAGAAACTTGATATGGGGAAAGAAAACCACAATTCGGATTCGTTTGGTATTTTTGAATCATCATGTGGAATCGAACGATTACTTCCGGGGAAACATAGATTGTCGAAGATCATGAGGTCGTGGGGTACAACAGGTGCTGATTTTGAATTCGTGCTGAGAAAGGTCAACCCAGTTGTTTCTCTTCCAAAGATATCGGAGGCTAAACGCAGGAAACTGAACCAAAGAGCACGTGGCTTAACCGGAAACGCTAGTGTTCCTTTGTTAACAAGTGTTAGTACTGATGGGAAGCAAACTGCAAATAAGTACAATCACACAACGGAACGTGCAGGACGTATTCGTTCTCAAAACGTGAGACTAAACACATACGAGTCAGTTGAAAACAATGAGTTCGTGAAAGAAATATACTTTGGAACATCTGATGACAGTATGGACGACTTTATATCACACGTGGATCGTTCAAAAATGGCGGGTTTTCTTAATTGCTGTGGTGTTGTTACTGCAGACGAGATTAATCGCGTGTCTTCTCTTAGTCAAACTGAGATGAGCAGAAACATAACAGGACAATCTGAATCACCATCCATGGTTCACTCCAAGGCCACGACTTCTTCAATAAACGTCAACAACGTGAAATACGCCGTGAGAAAGACATTAAAATCGAAAACACTTACAACATCAAATGTGCACAGTGCATCTTTTGAAGAAGACACTTCAACACTCCGAGCCACGAGACACAAACTCAACAACGCTAATACAAGTATTTCACCTGTGCATAGCACGCCGTGTCTGAGAACACCAAAATACGTTGCCAAAGTAACCAAACGCCACGAAGAGCTTGCGTGCAGCATAACTTCTCAAATCGAACTGATGAGCCAGAAAGAAGGAAAAGATGCTCTACTTCAGAAATATTTCACCGACTATATCACTTATCAGTCGCCTAGATACAGATCACGTGATTCCAGATATCGAGAACGAGGCGACGGTGCTGAGGAAGGAGACGATGTTGCCAATGTTCGTCAAGGTGATGGATCCGAATATGTTACAAATTTCCAACCCAGACGCAACTCTCACAGTCCAGTGTCTTTCTCGGACAATGTTAGCGATTCCGGTGACTCTGGCCAAGAGGAAGATGTTTCAAACTTTGACACCGCCTTCATCGGCGATTATATTCCCGCGTCAAAATACACCTCCCATGTAACCAAGCTCGTAGACTACAGCATCAGTGAAGATGAACACAGTGTTTGTTCTGATCCGAATCAAATAAGCGCCTGCAGTGATAACCCGAGTAACGTTAGTAGTGTATCAGACGTTGTAAGAAATATGTTTAATGAAAATGTTGATCTTGACGAAGATGATGAAATGGCGAGTTTTATGAAAACGAAATTGTATGATGAATTTTCTGACGAAGGACTTAGTTCTATGGAAAGTGATTATGATGATGACAAATAATTCATTGTTTGATTTGACTTATAACCTACTAACCTACTTTCGTCGTTTTATTTATACTTGTTTTCAGTATTTTTTCGTTTCTTTCGTTTCTTTCGTTTCTTTCGTTTCTTTCTCTTTCTTTCTTTCTCTCTTTCTTTCTTTCTTTCTTTCTTTCTTTCTTTTTTCTTTCTTCTTTCTTTTCTTCTCTTTTTTGTTTTGTTTCAGTTATGTATTCCTTTTTTCTCCAACTTTCATCTGCTTGTTTGACCTATTTGTTATTGAAGTGCTACGGTTATTTTGACATTTCCGTATTAAATAAAGTGTTAACAAAAACCAGCTTTATACTCCTGTTTTATCCTCTTTATGTATTAACAGGTTAACCTAAAGACAAGTAATTGAAACAAATGGGCATGTATTCGATATTGTTTACAATTGTGAATTGAATTGAATTAAGAAATCAAATATTTCCAGCGGGTTTATATTGTCCCAGATCAAAACCTGGCGGACGGGACTTGAAGACCATCGATACTAAGGGCCGTAGCCCCGCGGTTTCGATGTGATTCAAGTCCCAATCACCAGGTTTTGATCTCGCACAATATAAACCCGCTGGAAAGATTTTATTTTTTATCTGAAATTGATTATGTACTTTATACACACATGTTCGAGAGATTGAACATAATACAAACACATTCTCACAACTTACATTGTACGTCCATCTCTCAGCACCAAACGAAGCAAATATACAGCTTTATCGGGTTTCTATGGTGGCTGATTTGTGCCATTTGTCGTCTTTTCGTTATTTCGTCGCGAAAAGACGACAGAATGAAAAGACGACAGAACGAAAAGACGCCAAATGCAGCGCGAAAAGATGACAGAACGAAAAGACGACAAAACGAAAGAACGAAAAGACGACATTTGAAGGGCAAAAAGACGACAGAACGCCACGCGAAAAGACGACACTTCAGCCGCGAAAAGATGCCATTTGATATTGTCGTCTTTTTGTTATTTCGGTTGGCCTTCTGTCGTCTTTTCGCGATGCATTTGTCATCTTTTCGTTCTGTCGTTCTGTCGTCTTGTCGTTCTGTCATCTTTTCGTCTTGTCGTTCTGTCGTCTTTTCGCCTTCCGGTTGACATGCGCATTTAATAACACAGGGATTACACATTACACTTGTTTCCTATGCAAATGGCCACAGTGCCGAAGTGCGCATGTCAACCGGAAGGCGAAAAGATGACAGAACGACAAGACGACTGGACGACAGAATGACAAGAGACAGAAAGAAAAGACGACAGAACGATAAGACGACAGAACGAAAAGAAGCCAAATGCATCGTCGTCTTTTCGCGGCGAAATACCGAAAAGACGACATGGCAGAAATCAGCCACCATATGTTTGTAATAAGTTCAATTTGTTGTTTGAACGTAACGTTGCCTTAAAATAACGTAATCGTTGTTTTGGATGTTTGTCGACGTTGAGAATCGTTTAAAATGACGTTCTAACGGTTGAAGGACGTGACTTCAAAGGTCTATATACCTGTTTTTTTTTTAAAAATCCTTAATAACCAATCAGCATAGAGTATTTTCATAAACCATGTTAGATTTGGGCTTTAATTCGCAGCAACACATGAAAGGTTATATGGCGCCTAACAAGAATGAACATGCCAGGCTCATCCTCCATTTACATCGAGATAAAATATGGAGAATGGGCCTAGAACCTTCTCACCCTGAACTGCAGAGTTGCTGCACATTCTATTGTAGACACTCCATTTACGCTAAAGCAACGTTTATTGTTTTTCTGCCACTGCTCTAGTGATTTCAGCGAAATGGCACCTAAAACAATGCACGGGTCATGAATAGCATGAACAAAAAATGATAAAATGAACATGATTTTTTTTGTGTGTTGTGTGTTTTGTGTGTGTGTGTGTTGTGTGTGTGTGTGGGTCTACTCCTCTGCCTACACCTCTAACGGGATCTGCATTGGCCCTATTATTTGCCCGGGAACCACACGGGGCTTAATATAACGACATAATTGGTTTTTCATTAGTTTTTTTTAAATCAATTATTTTATTCTTACGAACAAAAACAACAGCCGAAATAGCAAACCCAAAGTAATTCACTTACTTTTTTATAACGAAATAAGCAAGACTGAATTACATATTTTGAATTACATATTTGCCCTTACGGATTGCGTCTTTAATACTAGGAGAACATTTTATTTGTTGTATGGAATTGAGCAACTATTGAGTTGAGCATTCAGCTCACTGTTACAAGCGATATGACTGAAGGACTGTTAAACAAGACGTTAAACCACATACATACACACAGGCACAATCTTGAAAACATAAATGCATCTGTTTCGAAGATATACTTAACAAACTTGCTAAGCAAATACCATTTGTTTAGATATATATGTTTAGATATATAACGGCTATTTTATTATTAAAGGATATTATATTACATCGGACTTATTGAGGGTCCAGGGGTCCGACGTAAAACTGACCAATAATATCTTCTAACGGAACTAAAACGTCCCTTAGCAGTGATAACTAGTTATTGTATCACCCACGTCCCTTAGCAGTGAGAACTAGTTATTGTATCACACACGCCCCTTAGCATTGAGAACTAGTTATTGTATCACACACGCCCCTTAGCATTGAGAGCTAGGTATTGTATCACCCACGTCTCTTAGCATTGAGAGCTAGGTATTGTATCATCCACGTCCCTTAGCAGTGAGGACTAGTTATTGTATCATCCACGTCCCTTAGCAGTGAGGACTAGTTACTGTATCATCCACGTCCCTTAGCAGTGAGAACTAGTTATCATATCATCCACGTCTCTTAGCAGTGAGGACTAGTTATTGTATCATCCACGTCCCTTAGCAGTGAGAACTAGTTATTGTATCATCCACGTCCCTTAGCATTGAGAACTAGGTATTGTATCATCCACGTCCCTTAGCAGTGAGGACTAGTTATTGTATCATCCACGTCCCTTAGCAGTGAGGACTAGTTATTGTATCATCCACGTCCCTTAGCAGTGAGGACTAGTTATTGTATCATCCACGTCTCTTAGCAGTGAGGACTAGTTATTGTATCATCCACGTCCCTTAGCATTGAGAACTAGTTATTGTATCATCCACGTCCCTTAGCATTGAGAACTAGTTATTGTATCATCCACGTCCCTTAGCAGTGAGGACTAGTTATTGTATCATCCACGTCCCTTAGCAGTGAGGACTAGTTATTGTATCATCCACGTCCCTTAGCAGTGAGAACTAGTTATTGTATCATCCACGTCCCTTAGCAGTGAGGACTAGTTATTGTATCATCCAAGTCCCTTAGCAGTGAGAACTAGTTATCATATCATCCACGTCTCTTAGCAGTGAGGACTAGTTATCGTATCATCCACGTCCCTTAGCAGTGAGAACTAGTTATTGTATCATCCACGTCCCTTAGCATTGAGAACTAGGTATTGTATCATCCACGTCCCTTAGCAGTGAGGACTAGTTATTGTATCATCCACGTCCCTTAGCAGTGAGGACTAGTTATTGTATCATCCACGTCCCTTAGCAGTGAGGACTAGTTATTGTATCATCCACGTCCCTTAGCAGTGAGGACTAGTTATTGTATCATCCACGTCCCTTAGCAGTGAGGACTAGTTATTGTATCATCCAAGTCCCTTAGCAGTGAGAACTAGTTATCATATCATCCACGTCTCTTAGCAGTGAGGACTAGTTATTGTATCATCCACGTCCCTTAGCAGTGAGGACTAGTTATTGTATCATCCACGTCCCTTAGCAGTGAGAACTAGTTATCATATCATCCACGTCTCTTAGCAGTGAGGACTAGTTATTGTATCATCTACATCCCCTAGTAGTTAGAAAAACGCCAACGCTCCCTAGCAACACCTTTCGCGTTATATATAACCTTAATATTTATATATTTTTCTTTAGTAAAAGAGAAACATTTCAGAAAGTATGCCGAGAAAGTGGTTGCTATTCAATATGATAGTCTAAGAAAAACGTGACAGACAGCGAAATAAAAGTTGTTAATCACGGATGTCTGCCTTAGAAAAATGCTCCATCCAATTTTCCATTTCCGTAATATGGTTTAATGAATTACAGAAATGCCAATCGTATTGTTTTATAATCTTTTAATGCCATCAATTGAAACTTCTGCAAAGATTGCGGTTCTAAATTACACCAGGATGATTTTTATGTCTGATAGTCTGATGTAATGAAGTTCTTAAATTCATTTATTGATTCATATTTTTAGAGAAATTAAACAGTATTAGAACACAGCACAGATACATTAAACAATGAGTTAAGAAAGCCGAAGAGGAACGTTTCAGATTATGTAGTAAGAAAGTCCAAGATAAACATTCCAGATTCTGCTGTAAGGAAGTCAAAGATGACCATTTCAGATTATGTAGTAAGAAAGTCGAAGATGAAAATTTCAGATTCTGTGGTAAGGAAGTCGAAGATGAACATTTCAGATTCTGAAGTAAGAAAGTCGAAGATGAACATTTCAGATTATGAGTAAGAAAGTCCAAGATAAACATTTCAGATTCTGCAGTAAGGAAGTCAAAGATGACCATTTCAGATTATGTAGTAAGAAAGTCGGAGATGAACGTTTCAGATTATGTAGTAAGAAAGTCGAAGTTGAAAATTTTCAAATCCTGTAATAAGAAAGTCGAAGATGAACATTTCAGATTCTGTAGTAAGGAAGTCGAAGATGAACATTTCAGATTCTGTAGTAAGAAAGTCGAAGATGAACATTTCAGATTATGTAGTAAGAAAGTCGAAGATGAACGTTTCAGATTCTGTAGTAAGAAAGTCGAAGATGAACATTTCAGATTCTGTAGTAAGAAAGTCGAAGATGAACATTTCAGATTCTGTAGTAAGAAAGTCGAAGATGAACGTTTCAGATTCTGTAGTAAGAAAGTCGAAGATGAACGTTTCAGATTCTGTAGTAAGAAAGTCGAAGATGAACATTTCAGATTATGTAGTAAGAAAGTCGAAGATGAACGTTTCAGATTCTGTAGTAAGAAAGTCGAAGATGAACATTTCAGATTCTGTAGTAAGAAAGTCGAAGAACGTTTCAGATTCTGTAGTAAGAAAGTCGAAGATGAACATTTCAGATTATGTAGTAAGAAAGTCGAAGATGAACGTTTCAGATTATGTAGTAAGAAAGTCGAAGATGAACATTTCAGATTCTGTAGTAAGAAAGTCGAAGATGAACGTTTCAGATTCTGTAGTAAGAAAGTCGAAGATGAACATTTCAGATTCTGTAGTAAGAAAGTCGAAGATGAACATTTCAGATTCTGTAGTAAGAAAGTCGAAGATGAACATTTCAGATTCTGTAGTAAGAAAGTCGAAGATGAACATTTCAGATTCTGTAGTAAGAAAGTCGAAGATGAACATTTCAGATTCTGTAGTAAGAAAGTCGAAGATGAACATTTCAGATTCTGTAGTAAGAAAGTCGAAGATGAACATTTCAGATTCTGTAGTAAGAAAGTCGAAGATGAACATTTCAGATTCTGTAGTAAGAAAGTCGAAGATGAACATTTCAGATTCTGTAGTAAGAAAGTCGAAGATGAACATTTCAGAGTCTGTAGTAAGAAAGTCGAAGATGAACATTTCAGATTCTGTAGATATGGCTCAATACACCGAGGTACGATGATGTTTTGTATATTACTTTTATTTTTAATAATCCGTATAAATCAACGAATCTATTACATACATATACAGAAGTAAAATACATCCACAGATTAATGATACTCGTATATTGATTGTAAGTTACTGTTTATAACTGACCAGCTATTGGATGGTGTGACTGGGGGAATGGCTCCCTAACCTCTCACGTACGTATGGAGGTAGATTGGGGGCTTATGGGTTGTGGTAATGAGTGTTTCCTGAACAGAAATTGCCAATACTCACATATCTCTCTATTATTTGGTTACATTTGCAATATAAAGAAACTCGCAATCATAGTCATACTTGTAAATGTAAAACGTAACACTTGTAAAAGTGCCATCTTATAAAGACAAGTTTATGACGCTTTGTTAATACATCTTATTACGTCCAGTCACACTTCATGCATATTAATTAAACACGATGTGAACATAAGATTTTGAGTTTTATAGTCGTTTTTATTGCAATTAAACTTGATAATTATGTGGTAAATACAAAAATAGACAATGCATTTACATGTTGAAGACAACAAGTAACAAAGTTGTTTATCGTTGGCAGATCAGTAACCAGGGGCGATAAAGCGTTTTAATGAATATATAGGCATCGTCGCGAAAAAAATGGCGATTAAGTACGTTTGGCACCTTAGATTAACAACATATTCAATGTCATGACATTATCGCAAGTGTCATCGACCACAAAACGGAGTCTACAATGTTTATCTGTTGTTCTGTTTCGTGTGTCGTTTAAATTTGTACCTTGAGATTTATGTCTTTGATTTTTGCAATTCTTTTATTATTGTTATTTTCCTGCGTAAACACCTTCTTTTTAAAGTCATACCATCTAGTGAAAACATAACAAACTATATCAATAAGTTAACGTTTTATATGACGTAGAATAAACGGAAAACAAAGTTGAGACTTAGATTTTCCGACTAACCAAATAATAAAATGAATATAAAGTTAGCGTAATAGTCTTAGGTGATTATTTTTTTTGTTTGATTTTATAATTAAAATTACTAGAATACTAGATAAAAGAGGCCCATTTAGTGGCATATGAAAAACAAAAGCCTCATATGGCATATGAAAAATAGTTTTTCTGTCTATATGAAAAAATAGGTAAATTAAAAAAAAAATCATGGCATATGAAAAATAATATTTTGGTTACATGGCATAAGAAAAGAAATAATATAATATATGAAAAAAAACCACCTAACAGTGAATCATAAAAGAAAACACAAATTTAGAAATAACAGCGAGTGTTTAATTTAAATGTTTGCGAACAACAAAGCTATTAAAGAAATAAAGAAGACATAAACACAGTGTTATTGTCATTTCGATATTGTTCGTGATTCCATACCCTTATATTAATATCCAAATGTGCGAACAATTATGAGCTTGTACTCCTTGTACTTCCAGATTTTGTCACCTTTAAGTATTTGTTTGAGGGATTATTAAAGGGTTCTAATAAAATTCGTCAGCTAAGGTGTTCACTATTATCCATAATCCCTATTCAAACACTCACCGTGTACGAACATGACAGTTGGTACATCATCCTAGTATCCAGGCAGGCTGATCCAATTAAAGACAAAGTGTCAGCCCTTAATTGCAAGTGTATCTTACATATTGTTCTTTTTATTGTTACAGCAGGTGACGGGAAGAAGCCCCCTTGCAATTATCCCTCAGTCGGGGTCAGGAAGTATTCCACGCGTGTCATAGACAAAAATGTCGACGACCGCCCCACTTTACCATGCCTTGCGGGCGTTATCGTAATGACGTCACGACAGTTTTCATCACGTGACTTGGGTATAAAATGAAATTGACAGTTAGGTTGACTTCATATTTCAATTACCCGTGAAACATCAAGGACTGAAGAACAAACATCTTAACATTGATGTGAACATAGGAATATATAGTTAAACGAAGGTAAATCAGTATTCTAATATGCATTTTGTTTGTAGAGTGGAAATGCGGTTATTAGAAATAAATTACTCCACCAGTCTTAATGTTTCAATGTAACATACATTTCACATTCGTGTTTCTCATTATTATGATATAACATTTCAAATAGTTTAATATTAAACGTAGTTAATATTTTCATACATTTAACGTTTTGAAAGTGGAGGTAAATGACATAATATTCCGCCAAGCTACATAGTCTACATGTATAGATAGTTTACGTATGCGTTTGGAATGAACAATAAGAAGAAGCTATGTAAATTATTTTTTTACGGATTTTAAAAATAAATAAATAATTATTTATATCAAATTGCATCATTTGTTTATGTTAACAATTTAAATAAGGACCAACCAAGCGATAATCTCATCAGCAAATACAAATTGGTGAGGCCTTTTTCCTCGATGAAGAGTGCATGACGTTATGGGTAGTATCAACATTTATAACGTGATGTTTTCAAAGACCCATACACTATGCCATTGATAAATACATTTTTATATTATAATGTCAGACACAGACATAAATAGATAGAAAGATATATACTGTTATTGACTTAAACTATTACAGTTTTCAACATTACAAATATATGACAATTATAATATACACTCACGTAACTGATTTTAACATTACATATACAACCAAATAATCATTACGTTTTTCTTTGCTTCATACATATTTAAACAAAAAATTACACATATTATGGTATGACAATGATAAACGAGGATGTTCTGAAATAAGATATCTAGTTATTTTTAGTCTGTTAAATTGGATGTAGAAAGCCTTAATACAAGCGCATCGGAAATAAATCTACTTAAACTAAGAATAATAGTTTTGTTTAATGACTGCAACAATTCCACACATTTAAACATGCTTAGTATAGTTGTGTAATATTTAGAAATGTATTTGTTAGAGTAAGTAATACAGATCAATATAAATGGTACTCGTCTTCAATATCGTTAGTGTTACAAATTTAGCATACTCTTTCGTTTCTCTCTATTCTCCCATAAATTAAACACATCATTGGCATACATTAAGTCACTAATGATGTTACTAAACATGCTACTTAACAGGTTCGTTTTGTTTCAAAGCTGCCTTTCATTGTATGCAAAACATACATTAACACACATTACTGTGGCCATTAAACTCCAAGGTAAACGCAAAACAAATAAATCAGACAGCGTTTCAGTTGTTAAAGTTCCAATAACTTGACCTATAATGCAGTAATTTTTCATCCGCTGTCACCGAAATGGTGTCGATAATGTGATAAATAACAACTGTCAAATGACGCCTCCCTGGCTCACCCTGGTACTGATTAATGAACCGTCAGCAGCTTCGGACTTGTGCTCACTTCAAGATAAAAATGTCCTGGAAATATATCTGTGTATGATACTATAACATATAATAGAAAGATGTATTACACATTAATATGATATCCCGAAATACATGTTTAAACTGAAAACCGTTTCACATTAGTATAGTGTTTTAATGTTGCTTATTACAAATACTAATTTAGGAAGGAAGATGTTAACACTTTAAAAACTGTTACCACTCCAAGAGTTTTCAACTAAAACTGCATTCCATTGTAAAAATAAGTAATTATCTGTCATCGTTTTTTTCTACATTTAACTTCGAAATTTGCACTAGTATGCATTGACACATTGTCTGTTGAATATGAATACCAGTCCTATATAGAGGTCATTTTAGTAGGGGATTTATTTCTCTCTCGAAGTGAGAGATCTTATATGTTCACGAGTGCATAGGATGAGTGAAACTATTTTATATTTCTCTGTTCGTGATCAATTTTCAACTGGACAAACCAGCAAATCTACTGTTCCTTTTTATATATACTCCCAAAATAATTTAAGGACCAAGTATTGCGTTGTTTCTTTTCGTAATTGTAACATTATTGAACATTTTACTGTCTTTTTGCAGTTTTTAAGTTTAACTTTATTATTTAACAATTGTTACTTGACCAATAAGTATTAACTTGTTATGTGGATATGAAATGCGGAATAGACAAGATTAAGTAATTATAACTGTTCTTTTTTTGTTAGTCTTAAATAATTTGAGGAGTATATTATATACATCTTTATCTTTTATAGCTTAAAACTTATTACAGCAAAAATGAAAATCGAACGTATGAAAATGTGAGGTTCATATAGTCAAGGATTTAACTTTTTTAGAAATCCTTGAGATGGTGTACTAGTTCACTAATATGTTTATAATAAAGCCAACAAGTCTAGTCTGCACAATGGATACACAAGTGTCACGAACCACACTAGTTTACTGTGGGAAAAAAGTTTAGCAAGTTTTTTTTAGATGAAATAATACTGTATACAAGATATTCTGACATTTTGGGACGTTACGGACTTGATCCCTACGGTCATTAAGATGTTCGACTGTCATTGATGTGTGTTTAATAAAATATTATGTCTACGGCAGTAGTTTCTCGATTTTACTACCAGGGTGCAACAAAAACTAGCTTAACTTTTCCCCCTCTGTATATGTTTAGAATAAAGTCACTACAAACCATTTGCTAAAACAGTTTGAACATTTTAAACATAGCTTATACGGTCTAACACGCCCATTGCTTTGTTACTATGTGTTCTGTACGCCATGAAATAAAAATGTAATTTTTTCATTCATGTATAGGCCCATTTTAAACAAAAATAACGTACATTCTGACGACAAATGGCCCATGTGTTGCAAACAATCTACAGAAAAGCGGAGATCATGATGTTTTAAGAACGCACTAGTCATATGAATGAATGTTCCATTTGAAAAAAACATAACACCTATCGTATTTATACATTTATTTCCATTTAAGCAAAGACAAAACATGACTCTGCTTGAAAAGACTCACAAATAGCACTAACCCAAAATTGAACACTAAATTAACGATACGAGAATTATTTACTGGGCGAAGATATCAAATGAAATTATCAACATGTGTATATTCCGACACGCGAATGTACATCATTATCACCTTAATAATCGATGTAAAAATATATATCGGATAATACCTACGGTGGATTTCTTCAAAATCAGATTAGTAAATAATTCAGGAAGTCTTTACAATTGTTAATGATGTTTTCTTTTCTAAATTGTTATCAGAATTAAAAATCTCTTTGTCTGAAGATGGCTACGCCGTCATTGCGCTTTATGGGCAACGCCGACAAAGATTTCGCTTGTCAATGGGTGGGCAAAATTAGAAAATCATAATCAAACATGAAGACATCTTCATTATTACAGGATCGTCTTTTTAAACAAATAAAATAATCACGAAATCTTTGTTATTTTAAATCTCTTATCATATCTAAGCACGCTAAGAATGAGTATATAAAGAAAACTCTTCGCATTTGATATCATTCTAGTACTTCTTGTTTACAACGGCAGGAAAACAAACGTGCACATATGCCAGAATTTATATGTATACATAACATTAAACATGTAAGTAGCACAAACATTCTGTAACATAAATCATACATTGTAACGAACTTACTTTTAAAACGAGGCTCACTTTAAAACGAGGCTCAGTCGTTATTTCCAGTATGGGATTGTAATTTTGATAACTTATACATCTTCTTTTAAATTTACAGATGTCGCATTTGAGGAAACACACATACATAGACGTGTCATTAAAGATTGACGGTTCTACGAGGAACATCAAAGGAGTAACCAAGTACACAACCTGCGGTGACGTCATCAAAATGGTGCTGAAGAAACTTGATATTGGGAAAGGAAACAGTAATTCGGATTCGTTTGGTATTTTTGAATCATCACGTGGAATCGAACGATTACTTCCGGGGAAACATAGACTGTCGAAGATCATGAGGTCGTGGGGTTCAACAGGTGCTGATTTTGAATTCGTGCTGAGGAAGGTCAACCCAGTTGTTTCTCTTCCAAAGATATCGGAGGCTAAACGCAGGAAACTGAACCAAAGAGCACGTGGCTTAACCGGAAACGCTAGTGCCCCTTTGTTAACAAGTGTTAGTACTGATGGGAAGCAAACTGCAAATAAGTACAATCACAGAACGGAACGTGCAGGACGTATTCGTTCTCAAAACGTAAGACTAAACAATTACGAGTCAGTTGAAAACAACGAGTTCGTGAAAGAAATATACTTTGGAACATCTGATGACAGTATGGACGGCTTTATATCACACGTGGATCGTTCAAAAATGGCGGGTTTTCTTAATTTCTGTGGTGCTGTTACTGCACACGAGATTAATCCCGTGTCTTCTCTTAGTAAAACTGAGATGAGCAGAAACATAATAGGACAATCTGAATCGCCATCCATGGTTCACTCCAAGGCCACGACTTCTTCAATTAACGTCAACAACGTGAAATACGCCGTGAGAAAGACATTAAAATCGAAAACACTTACAAAATCAAATGTGCACAGTGCATCTTTTGAAGAGGACACTTCAACACTCCGAGCGACGAAGCACAAACTTAGCAACGATAATACAAGTATTTCACCTGTACATAGCACACCGTGTCTGAGAACACCAAAATACGTTGCCAAAGTAACTAAACGCCACGAAGAGCTTGCGTGCAGCATAACTTCTCAAATCGAACGTATGAGCCAGAAAGAAGGAAAAGACGCACTACTTCAAAAATATTTCGCCGACTATATCACTTATCAGTCGCCCAGATACAGATCACGTGATTCCAGATATCGAGAACGAGGCGACGGTGCTGAGGAAGGAGACGATGTTGCCAGTGTTCGTCAAGGTGATGGATCCGAATATGTTACAAATTTCCAACCCAGACGCAACTCTCACAGTCCAGTGTCTTTCTCGGACAATGTCAGCGATTTCGGTGACTCTGGCCAAGAAGAAGATGTTTCAAACTTTGACACCGCCTTCATCGTCGATTATATTCCCGCGTCAAAATACACGTCCCATGTGACCAAGCTCGTAGACTACAGCATCAGTGAAGATGAACACAGTGTTTGTTCTGATCCGAATCAAATAAGCGCCTGCAGTGATAACCCGAGTAACGTTAGTAGTGTATCAGACGTTGTAAGAAATATTTTTGATGAAAATGTTGATCTTGACGAAGATGATGAAATGGCGAGTTTTATGAACACGAAATTGTATGATGAATTTTCTGACGAAGGACTTAGTTCTATGGATAGTGACTATGATGATGAAAAATAGTTCATTGTTTGATTTGACTTTTAACCTACTTTCGTCGTTTTATTTATACTTGTATTCCGTATTTTTTCGTTTCGTTTCGTTTCTTTTCGTTTCGTTTATTTCTTTCTTTCTTTCTTTCTTTCTTTCTTTCTTTCTTTGTTATGTATTCGTTTTTTCTCCAACTTCCATCTGCTTGTTTGACCTATTTGTTATTAAAGTGCTACGGTTATTTTGACAGTTCCGTATTAAATAAAAATGTTAACAAGAACCAGCTTTATACTCCTGTTTTATCCTCGTTATGTATCACCTTTACACATACATCCATATACCATAACACGTTAACCTAAAGATACTTCCAAGTACTTGAAACAAATGGGCATGTATTCGATATTGTTTACAATTGTAAATTGAATTGAATTAAGAAATAAAATATTTCCAGCGAGTTTATATTGTCCCAGATCAAAACCTGGTGGACGGGACTTCAAGACCATCGATACTAAGGGCCGTAGGCACGCGGTTTCGATGTGTTTCAAGTCCCAAACACCAGGTTTTTATCTCGCACAATATAAACCCGCTGGAAAGATTTGATTTTTTATCTGAAATGGATTATGTACTTTATACACACATGTTCGAGAGATTGAACATAATACAAACACATTCTCACAACTTACATTGTACGTCCATCTCTCAGCACTAAACGAAGCAAATATACAGCTTTATCGGGTTTCTATGGTGGCTGATTTGTGTCATTTGTCGTCTTTTCGTCTTTTCGTTATTTCGCCGCGAAAAGACGACAGAACGAAAAGACGACAGAACGAAAGAACGAAAAGACGACATTTGAAGGGCAAAAAGACGACAGAACGCCACGCGAAAAGACGACACTTCAGCCGCGAAATGATGCCATTTGATATTGTCGTCTTTTGTTATTTCGGTTGGCCTTCTGTCGTCTTTTTGCGATGCATTTGTCATCTTTTCGTTCTGTCGTTTTGTCGTTCTGTCATCTTGTCGTCATTATCGTTCTGTCGTCTTTTCGCCTTCCGGTTGACATGCGCATTTAAAAACACAGGGATTACACATTACACTTGTTTCCCATGCAAATGGCCGCAGTGCCGAAGTGCGCTTGTCAACCGGAAGGCGAAAAGACGACAGAACGACAAGACGACAGGACGACAGAATGACAAGAGACAGAACGAAAAGACGACAGAACGAAAAGAGGACAGAACGACAGAACGAAAAGAAGCCAAATTCATCGCGAACAGACGACAAAATGACAATACGACAGAACGCCAAGACGACAGAACGAAAAGACGCCAAATGCATAGCGAAAAGACGACAGAACGACAAGACGACAGAACAACAGTACGACAGATCGAAAAGACGACATAAGGCCACACGAAATAACGAAAAGACGACAATATCAAATGGCGTCTTTTCGTGGCTGAAGTGTCGTCTTTTCATCTTTTTGCGTGGCGTTCTGTCATCTTTTCTCCCTTGAAATTTCGTCTTTTCGTTCTGTCGCTCTGTCGTATTTTCGTTCTGTCGTCTTTTTGCGCTGCATTTGGCGTCTTTTCGTCCTGCCGTCTTTTCGTTCTGTCGTCCTTTCGCGGTGAAATAACGAAAAGACGACATGGCAGAAATCAGCCACCATATGTTTGTAATAAGTTCAATTTGTTGTTTGAACGTAACGTTGCCTTAAAATAACGTAATCGTTGTTTTGGATGTTTGTCGACGTTGAGAATCGTTTAAAATGACGTTCTAACGGTTGAAGGACGTGACATCAAAGGTCTATATACCTGTTTTTTTTAAAAAATCCTCATTAACCAATCAGCATAGAGTATTTTCATAAACCATATTAGATTTGGGCTTTAATTCGCAGCAACACATGAAAGGTTATATGGCGCCTAACAGGAATGAACATGCCAGGCTCATCCTCCATTTACATCGAGATAAAATATGGAGAATGGGCCTAGAACCTTCTCACCCTGAACTGCAGATTTGCTGCACATTCTATTGTAGACACTCCATTTACGCTAAAGCCACGTTTATTGTTTTTCTCTGTGTGTGTGTGTGTGTGTGTGTGTGTGTGTGTGTGTGTGTGTGGGTCTACTCCTCTGCCTACACCTCATACGGGATCTTCATTGGCCCTATTATTTGCCCGGGCACCACACGGGGCTTAATATAACAACATAATTGGTTTTTCATTAGTTTTTTTTAAATCAATTATTTTATTCTTACGAACAAAAACAACAGCCGAAATAGCAAACCCAAAGTAATTCACTTACTTTTTTATAACGAAATAAGCAAGACTGAATTACATATTTGCCATTACGGATTCCGTCTTTAATACTAGGAGAACATTTTATTTGTTGTATGGAATTGAGCAACTATTGAGTTGAGCATTCAGCTCACTGTTACAAGCGATATGACTGAGGGAATGTTAAACAATACGTTAAACCACATACATACACACAGGCACAATTCTGGAAAACATAAATGTATCTGTTTTGAAGATATACTTAACAAACTTGCTAACCAAATACCACTTGTTTAGATATATATGTTTAGATATATAACGGCTATTTTATTATTAAATGATATTATATTACATCGGACTTCTTGAGGGTCCAGGGGTGTAGGAACCTCAAACGTGAAAAATGTCACAAATGTAAAAACGGTTACAAATGTAAAAAAAAAAAGTCACATATGTAAAAACATACGACAAATGTAACACGTTTGGTAACATATGTAAAAAAAAAAAAAGTGACAAAAGTGAAAAAAAAAGTTAACAAATGTAAAAAAAAAAAAAAGTAACATATGTAAAAAAAAAAAAAGAACGCAAATGTAAAAATACATTTGTAAACGTTCATTTTTTTTTAGCTCTGTTGATCAAAGGTCATGACCATGACGTGGTGCGGCGTTCGTCCGTCCGTCTTTCCGTCCGTCTGCCCGTAAACTTTCGGGCGACTTCTCCTCAGACACCGCTTGGCTAATTTTGACCAAACATCACATGGATGATAATTAAATGACTTGCTTTTTAGATTTGCTAGCATTAGGTCTAAGATGGCCGCCATTACCATATATTGTCTAAACCTTAAATACTCATCTTCTAAAGAACCAATGGACAGATTTCGATAATATTTCTTTTAAAATGATCGCCAACGTCTAGCCTATCAGATCTGTTCAAATAAAGTTCCTCGGATAAAACATGATTGTGCCCCGGGGGGCCAAAGTTTGTATATTGAGATTTTACATGTTTTTCATAGACTTATATAGGAAAAAACATTAAAAACCCTTCTTCTCTGAAACCACAAGGTAAAGAGCTCTAATGTATTACATGTAGCATCAGTTTATGTCTGCTACTAAGTTTGTCAAATGGTAATCCTTGGGTCCAATTTAGCCCCGCGCCAGGGGTCACGGTTTTACATAGGCTTATATAGGAAAAACATCTTCTCTGAAACTACAAGAGCCAGGTTTAATATTTTGCATTTACTATAAGCGTATTTTAAATCTGATGTTCAAGATTTGAAATTTGAGTCAGTGGACCAGAATAGAAACACACACACGAACGCGAGCACGCACGTAAGCGCGCACACACAAGGGGTTATTAAAATAATTAGTTTTATGAGAGGAAACATGGACAAGTGATAATCCCCTGTAAGAACATAGACGCGCTATCCGATGGTTTTGTAATCCAAATGTCTCTCCGCAACTGGCTCTGTATTCTCCCGTCTGTCGAAATGGTAGAATAGTGCGGGTGTGAAGGTGTATACAACATTATACTGATCGAAACGAATGGAATGTCGGTCTGAGACGGAGGAAACTAAGCACAAATTCGAATTCGACGGCAAATAATGCTCAAAACAAGAGGTCAATGACCTTGAAACTCTACTGATAGATTTTGATAGCCAGACCAGCCATGGGAACCTGTGAAGTGTTATGGAAATAGGACCACTTTCAGAGAAGTAGTCTTCCCAATTGTTCACCCTATATAATAAGATGGCCGTGCCAGTCATTTGGTTAAGGTTCCAATTCAATATAACTTACAGTTTTTGAAAGTGTAGTCGCCACAAAATCGCATTTTAAAAATATTTTTAGCCTTGGCAGCCATGTTGTAATTCTGGCCCACCTGAAATTTTGCTAGGATCAACTAGACATCAAGAGCAACATTCCTGTGAAGTTTCATGAAAATCTGTCAAGCAGTGTCAGAGAAATAGTCACCACAAACAAACGTTTACGGACGGACGGAGGGAGGGACGACGGACGCCGCACCACGTCATGATCTTTGATCAACAGAGCTAACAAATGAACGTTTAAAAATGTATTTTTACATTTATTTATTTTTTACATATGTTACTTTCAGTTTTTTTACATTTGTAAACTTTTTTTTCACTTTTGTCACAAAATATGTCACCAAACGTGACACATTTGTCGTATGTTTTTACATATGTGACTCTTTTTTTTACATTTGTAACCATTTTTAAATTTGTGACATTTTTTACGTTTGAGTTCCTACGTACTGCCCACGCATTTACTATGTCTCAAAGGAAATAATAATAATAATAATAATAATAATAATAATAAAGACTTTATTTAACGAGAGAACTCATCTGAAACTAGTCAATTTTCCATGAGGCCTCAACAATGTATATTATACAAGTATTTACAAATATATGTGATAATTTAAAATGAATTGTAGTATATTCATGCATACAGTAACATAAATATGTCCAAACTGAGTTGCAAGACTTAGTCATTATTATATGGTTTGGTTAATCCACTGTAAATACAATGTTTTGAAATGATTAACAGATTGGGCATTTTTTATATGGTGAGGAAGTGAGTTCCACACTTTAGAGCCTGAATAGGCAAACGATTTCCTGAAAAACTCACTATTCGGTCTGGGGTAATATAGTTGTAGATTTGAGAATGATCTTAAATTTCGCATTTGTACATTTGAAGTAAGAGTAAACGTATTTTTAAGAAATAGCTATTCTACCTTCTGAAAATACATTTGGGGTCACTGGGGTCAAGGTCACTGTTAATAAAAATAGAAAAAAACGGTTTCCGCTCAGATAGGAATGATATATTAAAATACAACTGCTGCTACTTCACGGTCATAAAACAGGTAACGTTCGGTTCCGATCCAAATTGTTTATTTATAGCATAGGTATTGTTTATGTTAACACAATAGTTAAAAAGTTCACAAACCAAAGCCCAAAGCGTATGTTTTTATTAATCACTGGTTTCATATAACACCTGGGTACATCGGGCGATTTAATGCAAGTTTGACGGTAATATTCTACTCTACTAATTGACACAAATTAAAAATAAGCATACTGTGGCTTTAAATACTTTCTAGAACAGGCGACACATGCACCAAAAGGCATCCATCTAGTCTAAGTAGTTGTCAGAATGATTCTGTGTTTTTCATGTTGATCAAGACTATGTAGGCGTGACATGAAATTCGATGGAATTTTATTAAAATTATGTTTTGAAACAAATCTTTTTATATGGTAAAACTCTACTTCTGTTTTTCATTTTTCCCCCAATTAGTCAAAACTATTTCAGAAAGAAACTGTGAGTTAAGAAAAATAGGTTCCTGATAGAAGTTATGATGACATATACATTCAATTGATACTTTACATATACATTCAATTGATACTTTCTTTTGAAAAAAATATTGTCTATTTTAGAATCAATTTAACTTTTCAAGGAGGAGCCCTGCCATTCACTATGTCTCAATAGAAATGGCTATTCTACCGTCTGAAAATACACTGATGGTAGTTGTCTCTCTTGCACATTTTTTATACGCATATTATGGTATGGGGTCATCTGTCTATAAACAATTACTCATTCCAGACAATAATTTTGAAACTATAACACCCAAACAGGTACACTGCGCTTGGAGAAAGCAAGAACTTCATTGTTTTGAGGTCAGATCGAAGGGCAAGGTCACTATGTCTTTATGGAAATATAAACTGTGCACCATGATTTCAAAAGCACAACATCCACCATCATGAAAATTCATTTACATTTCCCTAGGTAAGAGTGGAAACACTTGATTTGGGGACTAGGCAGTCAAAGGTCAAGGTCACTATGACCTTGTATGGAAAACTGAATTCCAAGCGATAACTAAAACCATAACACTCCTGAAACTTCTTAAGTTCATAGCCCTTGGTGAGAAGTGGAACCCTATTGTTTTTGGGGTCAGTAGGTTAAATGTCGCTATGGCCTCATTTGGCTATATTCATTCCGCGTGATAACTTTAAAAACACGACACTCATCTTAAAACGTCATAAATACAGTGTCCTTGGTCAGAGGAGAAACTCTGTTGATTTTGGGCTCACTAGGTCAAAGGTCAAGGTCACAATAACCCCATAGGTATACATATTCCAAGTGATAACTCCAGGAGTATAAAACCTACACTCATGAAACTTTATAGGCATATTGCCTTTGGTAAGGGAAGGAACCCTATTGCTTTTGGGGTTAGAAAGTCAAAAGGTCAAGGTCACCATGACCAAATATGCACATAAGCATTCCACATGACAACTCCAAAAGTATAGCATCTGGCCTTACCCGTAGTAAACGTCATATGTGTGCATTGGCCGTAGTGAGAAGAGGAAGCCTTGGAGCTGACAATTGCCGAATCCTGAGAAACATTATCCTATCTGTAAATTTTAAGTATAAGGCCATATTGAAACTTTACAGAAATAATAACCGTGTTAAAATATTAATTTTTGGGTCTGTAGCTCAAAAAGGTTAAGGTCACACTTACCCAATCAACCCAAAAAACGTCTCTTGCGCTGTAATTTATTTACTATTATACCTTCAATCTTGAAACATACAAATACATGTATTATCCATTTTGCAACAACTACCCGATTGCGTTCATGGTAGTAGGTCAAATGTCAAGGTCACTCTGACCTGATCATGAAAACATATTTCTCGGATGTCATTCTTGGAACTATTTGCCCTACAATATTAAAACTTTATAGTGCCCTTTTGATTATCAAACGCCAGCTTCAGCTGCTTTAAAATAGTCTACAACCAGGTACGCCGCATTGGTTACAGAGGGCTCGACGACTCCTGAGTATACGCTGGAATCCTGACAGTCCCTCTTTTACCAAAGTCTTCGAACAGAGTCCCAACACCACCCTACGGCCAGCCATTCCATTCAACAGATTTCCAGATGTTCACATAGTAACAACGTACTACTACCAACTGGAATTTAATTATGTGCGCCTTTTTATAATTTATGCGGGGCGTCCGTGGCAGAGTGGTTGGTTAGAGTCTCTGACTTGAAATCACTTGCTGTAGGTTCAATCCCTCCGGGGCCTAAGAATCTATGTGTGAGGAAGCTATCCAGCTGGCTTGCGGAACGTCGGTGGTTCTACCCAGGTGCCCGCCCGTTCATGAAAAATTGCGGTGGTGGTGAAGATGGGGTGGGGGATGGGGGTGGGGCTGGGGCGCAACATAGCTATAGGTGTAGAATTGATAAACAAAAATAACACAGAAATATGTATAAAAGATCGGGTTTGGGGTGGGGTGGGGTGGGGTGTGGGGTAAAGATCGGATGGAAAATGGAGAAAAAGGCGGAGGTTGTGGGGGGAGGGGGCACATGAGAAAGCTATATTTGCAAGAATTGACTAAAACAACACATAAATATGTCCTAAATAATTAATTATGTCCATTGAATATAAAACTGAATCACATGGTTTTAGTCGTATGTGTATTTTTGCCTATGCTTTTTCCAGATGGCCTCCAGTCACTTTAATATATTAAAATAGCATGTATATAGGTAGGGCCTCATTTATTAATTTAATCCAAATTGAATAGGCGCTGTCCCCTGTCATTCTGATAGTGAGGATCAGTTACCATTCATGGAAACATTTGCAGTGTCCAGCAACAGATGTGCATTAGCTCTTGACCAATATCATATTCGTGCTTTAAAGTTAGTTTGCTAATAAACGTAATCTTCCATTATTGTGTCGTGTTCATTATCAGCTGATAATATAAGTCTATGTAAAACATGTAACCTCGTGGGGGTGGAGGGTGGGGGCGGGTCTTGGCCAAATGTGACCGCAGGATCACCATTTGAACAGGATTGGTTAGAGGACCATACGCTTATAGTAAATGCAAACTATTAAACCTCTGGCTCTTATAGTTTCAGAGAAGAAGATTTTTTTCCTATATAAGCCTATGTAAAACTGTGACCCCTGGGGCGGGGCCAAATTTGACCCCAGGGTTACCATTTGACAAACTTAGTAGAAGACACATTTAATACATGAGAGCTCTGTACATTGTGGTTTCAGAGAAGAAGGGGTTTTAATATTGTGTCCTATATAAGTCTATGAAAAACATGTAAAATCTCAATATACAAACTTTGGACCCCCGGGGCACGATCATGTTTTATCCGAGGGACTTTATTTAAACAAGGCTAGGCGTTGGCGATTATTTTTATTTTTTTTGTTGAAATCTCTTCAGTGATTTTTTAGAAGAAGATTGTTTAAGGTTTTGATAATATATCGTAATGGCGGCCATCATGGATGTCGCGCTGACCTAATGCTAAAAACCAATTCATTTAATTATCATCCATGTGATGTTTGGTCTAAATTGGCCAAGCGGTGTCTGAGGAGAAGTCGCCACGAACACAAGTTTACGGGCGGACGGACGGACGGACGAACGCCGCACCACGTCATGGTCACGACCTTTGATCAACCGAGCTAAAAAAAAATGAACGTTTAAAAATGTATTTTTACATTTGTGTTCTTTTTTTTTTTTACATATGTAACTTTTTTTTTTTTTTTTTTTACATTTGTTAACTTTTTTTTCTCACTTTTGTCATTTTTTTTTTTTTACATATGTCACCAAACGTATTACATTTGTCGTATGTTTTTACATATGTGACTTTTCTTTTTTACATTTGTAACCGTTTTTACATTTGTGACATGTTTCACGTTTGAGGTTCCTACACAGGGGTCCGACGTAAAACTGACCAATAATATCTTCTAACGGAACTAAAACGTCCCTTAGCAGTGATAACTAGTTATTGTATCACCCACGTCCCTTAGCATTGAGAGCTAGGTATTGTATCACCCACATCCCTTAGCATTGAGAGGTAGGTATTGTATCACCCACGTCCCTTAGCATTGAGAGGTAGGTATTGTATCACCCACGTCCCTTAGCATTGAGAGCTAGGTATTGTATCACCCACGTCCCTTAGCATTGAGAGCCAGGTATTGTATCACCCACGTCCCTTAGCATTGAGAGCTAGTTATTGTATCACACTAGTCCCTTAGCAGTGAGAACTAGTTATTGTATCACACACGTCCCTTAGCAGTGAGAACTAGTTATTGTAATATCACACACGTCCCTTAGCAGTGAGAACTAGTTATTGTATCATCCAAGTCTCTTAGCATTGATAACTAGTAATTGTATCATCCACGTCCCTTAGCAGTGAGAACTAGTTATTGTATCACACACGTCCCTTAGCAGTGAGAACTAGGTATTGTATCACACACGTCCCTTAGCAGTGAGAACTAGTTATTGTATGACACACGTCCCTTAGCATTGAGAGCTAGGTATTGTATCACACACGTCCCTTAGCAGTGAGAACTAGTTATTGTATCCCACACGTCCCTTAGCAGTGAGAACTAGTTATTGTAATATCACACACGTCCCTTAGCAGTGAGGACTAGTTATTGTATCATCCACGTCCCTTAGCAGTGATAACTAGTTATTGTATCACCCACGTCCCTTAGTAGTGAGAACTAGTTTTTGTATCATCCACGTCCCTTAGCAGTGAGGACTAGTTATTGTATCATCCACGTCCCTTAGCAGTGAGAACTAGTTATTGTATCATCCACGTCCCTTAGCAGTGAGAACTAGTTATTGTATCATCCACGTCCCTTAGCAGTGAGAACTAGTTATTGTATCACCCACGTCCCTTAGCAGTGAGAACTAGTTATTGTATCATCCAAGTCTCTTAGCATTGATAACTAGTAATTGTATCATCCACGTCCCTTAGCAGTGAGAACTAGTTATTGTATCACACACGTCCCTTAGCAGTGAGAACTAGGTATTGTATCACACACGTCCCTTAGCAGTGAGAACTAGTTATTGTATGACACACGTTCCTTAGCATTGAGAGCTAGGTATCGTATCACCCACGTCCCTTAGCAGTGAGGACTAGTTATTGTATCATCCACGTCCCTTAGCAGTGAGGACTAGTTATTGTATCAACCACGTCCCTTAGCAGTGAGGACTAGTTATTGTATCATCCACGTCCCTTAGCAGTGAGGACTAGTTATTGTATCATCCACGTCCCTTAGCAGTGAGGACTAGTTATTGTATCATCCACGTCCCTTAGCAGTGAGGACTAGTTATTGTATCATCCACGTCCATTAGCATTGAGAACTAGTTATTGTATCACCCACGTCCCTTAGTAGTGAGAACTAGTTATTGTATCATCCACGTCCCTTAGCAGTGAGGACTAGTTATTGTATCATCCACGTCCCTTAGCAGTGAGAACTAGTTATCATATCATCCACGTCTCTTAGCAGTGAGGACTAGTTATTGTATCATCCACGTCCCTTAGCAGTGAGGACTAGTTATTGTATCATCCACGTCCCTTAGTAGTGAGGACTAGTTATTGTATCATCCAAGTCTCTTAGCAGTAAGGACTAGTTATTGTATCATCCAAGTCCCTTAGCAGTGAGGACTAGTTATTGTATCATCCACGTCTCTTAGCATTGAGAACTAGTTATCATATCATCCACGTCTCTTAGCATTGAGAACTAGTTATTGTATCATCCACGTCCCTTAGTAGTGAGAACTAGTTATCATATCACACACGTCCCTTAGCAGTGAGAACTAGTTATTGTATCATCCACGTCCCTTAGCAGTGATAACTAGTTATTGTATCACCCACGTCCCTTAGCATTGAGAACTAGTTATTGTATCACCCACGTCCCTTAGTAGTGAGAACTAGTTATTGTATCATCCACGTCCCTTAGCAGTGAGAACTAGTTATTGTATCATCCACGTCCCTTAGTAGTGAGAACTAGTTATTGTATCACCCACGTCCCTTAGTAGTGAGAACTAGTTATTGTATCATCCACGTCCCTTAGCAGTGAGAACTAGTTATCATATCATCCACGTCTCTTAGTAGTGAGAACTAGTTATTGTATCATCCACGTCCCTTAGCAGTGATAACTAGTTATTGTATCACCCACGTCCCTTAGCAGTGAGAACTAGTTATTGTATCATCCACGTCCCTTAGCAGTGAGGACTAGTTATTGTATCATCCACGTCCCTTAGCAGTGAGAACTAGTTATCATATCATCCACGTCTCTTAGCAGTGAGGACTAGTTATTGTATCATCCACGTCCCCTAGTAGTTAGAAAAACGCCAACGCTCCCTAGAAACACCTTTCGCGTTATATATAACCTTAATATCTATATATTTTTCTTTAGTAAAAGAGAAACATTTCACGAAGTATGCCGAGAAAGTGGTTGCTATTCAATATGATAGTCTAAGAAAAACGTGACAGACAGCGAAATAAAAGTTGTTAATCACGGATGTCTGCCTTAGAAAAATGCTCCATCCAATTTTCCATTTCCGTAATATGGTTTAATGAATTACAGAAATGCCAATCGTATTGTTTTATAATCTTTTAATGCCATCAATTGAAACTTCTGCAAAGATTGCGGTTCTAAATTACACCAGGATGATTTTTATGTCTGATAGTCTGATGTAATGAAGTTCTTAAATTCATTTATTGATTCATATTTTTAGAGAAATTAAACAGTATTAGAACACAGCACAGATACATTAAACAATGAGTTAAGAAAGCCGAAGAGGAACGTTTCAGATTATGTAGTAAGAAAGTCCAAGATAAACATTTCAGATTCTGCAGTAAGGAAGTCAAAGATTACCATTTCAGATTATGTAGTAAGAAAGTCGGAGATGAACGTTTCAGATTATGTAGTAAGAAAGTCAGAGATGAACGTTTCAGATTATGTAGTAAGAAAGTCGAAGATGAACATTTCAAATCCTGTAGTAAGAAAGTCGAAGATGAACATTTCAGATTCTGTAGTAAGGAAGTCAAAGATGAACATTTCAGATTCTGTAGTAAGGAAGTCGAAGATGAACATTTCAGATTCTGTAGTAAGAAAGTCGAAGATGAACATTTCAGATTCTGTAGTAAGGAAGTCGAAGATGAACATTTCAGATTCTGTAGTAAGAAAGTCGAAGATGAACATTTCAGAGTCTGTAGTAAGACAGTCGAAGATGAACATTTCAGATTCTGTAGTAAGAAAGTCGAAGATGAACATTTCAGAGTCTGTAGTAAGACAGTCGAAGATGAACATTTCAGATTCTGTAGTAAGAAAGTCGAAGATGAACATTTCAGATTCTGTAGTAAGAAAGTCGAAGATGAACATTTCAGATTCTGTAGTAAGAAAGTCGAAGATGAACATTTCAGATTCTGTAGATATGGCTCAATACACCGAGCTACCATAATGTTTTGTATATTATTCTTATTTTTAATAATCCGTATAAATCAACGAATCTATTACATACATATACAGAAGTAAAATACATCCACAGATTAATGATACTCGTATATTGATTGTAAGTTACTTTTATAACTGACCAGCTATTGGATGGTGTGACTGGGGGAATGGCTCCCTAACCCTCTCACGTACGTATGAAGGTAGATTGGGGGCTTATGGGTTGGGGGAATGAGTGTTTCCAGAACAGAAATTGCCAATAATCACATATCTCTCTATTATTTGGTTACATTTGCAATATAAAGAAACTCGCAAACATAGTCATACTTGTAAATGTAAAATATAAAGACAAGTTTATGACGCTTTGTTAATACATCTTATTACGTCCAGTCACACTTCATGCATATTAATTAAACACGATGTGAACATAAAATTTAAGTTTAATAGTCGTTTTCATTGCAATTAAACTTGATAATTATGTGGTAAATTCAAAAATAAACAATGCATTTACATGTTGAAGACAACAAGTAACAAAGTTGTTTATCGTTGACAGATCAGTAACCAGGGGCGATAAAGCGTTCTAATGAATAGGAATCGTCGTGAAAAAAAGCATGGCGATTAAGTAAGTTTTACAACATATTCAATGTCATGGCATTATCGCAAATGTCATCGACCACAAAACGGAGTCTACAGTGTTTGTCTGTTGTTCTGTTTCGTGCGTCGTTTACATTTGTACCTTGAGATTTATTTCTTTGGTTTTTGCAATTCTTTTATTATTGTTATTTTCCTGCGTAAACACCCTTTTAAAGTCATACCGTCTAGTGAAAACATAACTATCTCAATAAGTTAACGTTGTATATCGCAAATTAAACTCTCTGAATCCAATAACTTATTATCGATTTGCTAAGGCATTCGGTACGTTTTCAAGAGAATATAACAACTATTCCATAAAATGGTTCTTTAAAATTTAAAATAAATGGAAAACAAAGTTGAGGTTTAGATTTTCCAACTAAGCAAATAATAAAATGAATATAAAGTTAGCGTAATACAGTCTTAGATGTTTATGTTTTCGTTTGATTACTAGAATATCAGATAAAAGAGGCCCATTTAGTATGGTTCCCATATGGCATATGAAAAAAATAGTTTGTCTATATGGAAAAAAATAGGTAAATTAAAAAACTGATATGGCATATGAAAAATAATATTTTGGTAACATGGCATATTGAAAGAAATAATATGGCATATGGAAAAAACAACAACATAACAGCGACTCATAAAAGAAAACACAAATAGTACATTTATAAATTACAGCGAGTGTTTAATTAAAATGTTTGCGAACAACAAAGCTATCAAAGAAATAAAGAAGACATAAACACAATGTTATTGCCATTTCGATATTGTTCGTGATTCCATACCCTAATATTAATATCCAAATGTGCGAACAATTCTGAGCTTGTACTCGTTTTACTTCCAGAATGTGTCACCTTTAAGTATTTGTTTGAGGGATTGTTAAAGGATTCTAATAAAATTCGTCAGCCAAGGTGTTCACTATTATCCATAATCCCTATTCAAACACTCACCGTGCACGGACATGACATTTGGTACATCATCCTATTATCCAGGCAGGCTGATCCAATTAAAGACAAAACGTCAGCCCTTAATTGCAATTGTATCTTACATATTGTTCTTTTTATTGTTACAGAAGGTGAGGGGAAGTGGCCCCTCGTAATTATCCCTCAGTCGGGGTCAGGAAGTATTCTACGCGTGTCAAACACAAAAATGTCGACGACCGCACTTCTTTACCATGACTGGCGGGTGTTATCGTAATGACGTCATGGTAGTGTCCATCACGTGACTTGGGTATAAAATGACATTGACAGTTAGGTTGACTTCATATTTCAATTACATGTGAAATATTAAGGATTGAAGAACAAACACCTTAACATTAATGTGAACATAGGAATATATAGTTAAACGAAGGTAAATCATTATTCTATGTTTGTGCAGAGTGGAAATGCGCAAAGGGTTATTTGAAATACATTTCACATTTCATATTCGTGTTTTCATTCTCATTATTTTGATATAACATTTCAAATAGTTTAATAAATTGGTACAGTTTTAAACGTAGTAAATATTTTCATACATTTAACGTTTTGACAGTGGAGGTAAATGACATAATATTCCCCCAAGCTACATAGAGTACATGCATATATAGTTTACTTATGCGTTAGGAATGAACAATAATAAGAAGCTATGTAGATTTTTTTTTACGGATTTTAAAAATAAATAAATAGTTATTTTTATCAAATTGCATCATTTGTTTATGTTAACAATTGAAATAAGGAGCAACGAAGCGATAATCTCCTCAGCAAATACAAATTGGTGAGGCCTTTTTCATCAATGAAGAGCGCATGACGTTATGGGTAGTATCAACATATATAACGTGATGTTTTCAAAGACCCACACACCATGCCATTTGATAAATACATTTTTATATTATAATGTCAGACAGAGACATAAATAGACAGAGAGATATAAACTTTTATTGACTTAAACTATTACAGTTTTCAGCATTACAAATATATGACAATTATAATATACACTCACGTGACTGATTTTAACAGTGCATATACAACAAAATAATCATTACGTTTTTCTTTGCGTACATAATTAAACAAATAAATACACATATTATGGTATGGCAATGATAAACGAGGATGTTCTGAAATAAGATATCTAGTTATTTTTAGTCTGTTAAATTGGATGTAGAAAGCCTTAATATAAGCGCATCGGAAATAAATCTACTTAAACTAAAAATAATATTTTTGTTTAATGACTGCAACAATTCCACATATTTAAACATGCTTAGTATAGCTTTGTAATATTTAGAAATGTATTTGTTTATAATGTTAGAGTAAGTAATACAGATCAATATAAAATGGTACTCGTCTTCAATATCGTTAGTGTTGCAAATTTCGCATACTCTTTCGTTTCTCTCTATTCTCTCATAAATTAAACACATCATTGGCATACATTAAGTCACTAATGATGTTACTAAACATGCTACTTAACAGGTTCATTTTGTTTCAAAACTGTCTTTCATTGTATCCAAAACATACATTAACACACATTACTGTGGCCATTAAACTGCAAGGTAAACGCGATATCACGATATTACGATGGTGAAAACGCGACAGTACGATGGTGAAAACACGATAGTATATCGCATTATCATCATCGTACTATCGTATTATCGCGTTTTCGTTATCGTAGTATCGCGTTATCATCATCGTGTTATCGCGTTTTCGTTATCGTAGTTTCGTGATTTCGCGTTTTCATCATCGTACTATCGAGTATCGCGTTTCAGATCAACACATTGAAAGGCGATGGCCCTAACGGAATTCCGTAATAAACGAGTGTCACGAACCACACTAATTTACTGAGGGAAAAAAGTTAAGCAAGTTGTTTTAGATGGAATAATACTGTATACAAGATATACTGACATTTTGGGACGTTGCGGACTTGATCCCTACGTTCATTTATTCGTTACGTCATTAAGATGTTCGACTGTTATTGATGTGTGTTTAATAAAATATTGTGGATATGGCAGTAGTTTCTTGATTTTACAACCAAAAAGGTATTATTTCCAGGGTGCAACAAAAACTTGCTAAACTGTTTTCCCTCTGTATATGTTTAGAATAAAGTCACTAAAAACCATTTGCTAAAACAGTTTGAACATTTTGAATATAGCTTATACTGTCTAACACGCCCTTTGCTTTGTTACTATGTGTTCTGTATGCCATGACATAAACATTCAATTTTATCATTCATGTATAGGCCCATTTTAAACGAAAATAACTTACATTCTGACGACAAATGGCCCATGTGTTGCAAGCAATCTACAGAAAGCGGAGGTCATTATGTTTTAAGAACGCACTAGTCATCTGAATGAATGCACCATTTGAAAAACATAACAACTATTGTATTTATACATTTATTTCCATTCAAGCAAAAACAAAACTCACAATTGTAACATGACTCTGCTTGAAAAGATTCACAAATAGCATCAGTGTGACATAAACCCAAAATTGAACACTAAATTAACGATACGAGAATTAGGTATCAAATGAAAATATCAATACGTGTATAATCCGACAGGCGAATGTACATCATTATCACCTTAATTATCGATGTAAAAATATATATCAGATAATACCTACATTGGATTTCTTCAAAATCAGATTAATAAATAATTCAGGAAGTCTTTACAATTGTTAATGATGTTTTCTTTTCTGAATCGTTATCAAAATTAAAAATCTCTTTGTCTAATGATGGCTACGCCGTCATTGCGCTTTATGGGCAACGCCGACAAAGATTTCGCTTGTCAATGGGTGGGCAAAATTAGAAAATCATAATCAAACATGAAGACATCTTCATTATTACAGGATCGTCTTTTTAAACAAATAAAATAATCACGAAATCGTTGTTATTTTAAATCTCTTATCATATCTAAGCACGCTAAGAATGAGTATATAAAGAAAAACTCTTCGCATTTCATATCATTCTAGTACTTCTTGTTTACAACGGCATGAAAACAAACGTGCACATATGCCAGAATTTACATGTATACATAACATTTAACATGTAAGTAGCACAAACAATCTGTCACATAAATCATACATTGTAACGAACTTACTTTTAAAACGAGGCTCACTTTCAAAACGAGGCTCAGTCATTATTTCCAGTATGGGATTGTAATTTTGATAACTTATACATCTTCTTTTAAATTTACAGATGTCGCATTTGAGGAAACACACATACATAGAAGTGCCATTAAAGATTGACGGTTCTACGAGGAACATCAAAGGAGTAACCAAGTACTCAACCTGTGGTGACGTCATCAAAATGGTCCTGAAGAAACTTGATATTGGGAAAGGAAACAGTAATTCGGATTCGTTTGGTATTTTTGAATCATCACGTGGAATCGAACGATTACTTCCGGGGAAACATAGATTGTCGAAGATCATGAGGTCGTGGGGTTCAACAGGTGCTGATTTTGAATTCGTGCTGAGGAAGATCAACCCAGTTGTTTCTCTTCCAAAGATATCGGAGGCTAAACGCAGGAAACTGAACCAAAGAGCACGTGGCTTAACCGGAAACGCTAGTGCCCCTTTGTTAACAAGTGTTAGTACTGATGGGAAGCAAAGTGCAAATAAGTACAATCACAAAACGGAACGTGCAGGACGTATTCGTTCTCAAAACGTAAGATTAAACAATTACGAGTCAGTTGAAAACAACGAGTTCGTGAAAGAAATATACTTTGGAACATCTGATGACAGTATGGACGACTTTATATCACACGTGGATCGTTCAAAAATGGCGGGTTTTCGTAATTTCTGTGGTGCTGTTACTGCAGACGAGATTAATTGCGTGTCTTCTCTTAGTAAAACTGAGATGAGCAGAAACATAACGGGACAATCTGAATCGCCATCCATGGTTCACTCCAAGGCCACGACTTCTTCAATTAACGTCAACAACGTGAAATACGCCGTGAGAAAGACATTAAAATCGAAAACACTTACAACATCAAATGTGCACTGTGCATCTTTTGAAGAGGACACTTCAACACTCCGAGCGACGAAGCACAAACTTAGCAACGCTAATACAAATATTTCACCTGTACATAGCACGCCGTGTCTGAGAACACCAAAATACGTTGCCAAAGTAACTAAACGCCACGAAGAGCTTGCGTGCAGCATAACTTCTCAAATCGAACTGATGAGCCAGAAAGAAGGAAAGGATGCTCTACTTCAGAAATATTTCACCGACTATATCACTTATCAGTCGCCTAGATACAGATCACGTGATTCCAGATATCGAGAACGAGGCGACGGTGCTGAGGAAGGAGACGATGTTGCCAATGTTCGTCAAGGTGATGGATCCGAATATGTGACAAATTTCCAACCCAGACGCAACTCTCACAGTCCAGTGTCTTTCTCGGACAATGTTAGCGATTCCGGTGACTCTGGCCAAGAGGAAGATGTTTCAAACTTTGACACCGCCTTCATCGGCGATTATATTCCCGCGTCAAAATACACCTCCCATGTGACCAAGCTTGTAGACTACAGCATCAGTGAAGATGAACACAGTGTTTGTTCTGATCCGAATCAAATAAGCGCATGCAGTGATAACCCGAGTAACGTTAGTAGTGTATCAGACGTTGTAAGAAATATTTTTAATGAAAATGTTGATCTTGACGAAGATGATGAAATGGCAAGTTTTATGAACACGAAATTGTATGATGAATTTTCTGACGAAGGACTTAGTTCTATGGAAAGTGACTATGATGATGAAAAATAATGTATTGTTTGATTTGACTTATAACCTACTTTCGTCGTTTTATTTATACTTGTATTCCGTATTTTTTCGTTTCTATCGTTTCGTTTCTTTCTTTCTTCTTTCTTTCTTTCTTTCTTATCTTTCTTTCTTTCTTTCTTTCTTTCTTTCTTTCTTTCTTTCTTTCTTTTCTTTCTTTCTTTCTTTCTCTCTTTCTTTCTTTCTTTCTTTCTTTCTTTTCTTTCTTTCTTTCTTTCTTTCTTTCTTTCTTTCTTTCTTTCTCTTTCTTTGTTTTTTTCTTTCTTTCTTTCTTTCTTTCTTTCTTTCTTTCTTTCTTTCTTTCTCTTTTTTTTTGTTTCAGTTATGTATTCGTTTTTTCTCCAACTTTCATCTGCTTGTTTGACCTATTTGTTATTGAAGTGCTACGGTTATTTGGCAGTTCCGTATTAAATAACCTAAAGATAAGATACTTCCAAGTACTTGAAACAAATGGGCATGTATTCGATATTGTTTACAATTGTGAATTGAATTGTATTAAGAAATAAAATATTTCCAGCGGGTTTATATTGTCCCAGATCAAAACCTGGTGGACGGGACTTCAAGACCATCGATACTAAGGGCCGTAGGCACGCGGTTTCGATGTGTTTCAAGTCCCAAACACCAGGTTTTGATCTCGCACAATATAAACCCGATGGAAAGATTTGATTTTTTATCTGAAATGGATTATGTACTTTATACACACATGTTCGAGAGATTGAACATAATACAAACACATTCTCACAACTTACATTGTACGGCCATCTCTCAGCACTAAACGAAGAAAATATACGGCTTTATCGTGTTTCTATGGTGGCTGAAAAGACGACAGAACGACACGCGAAAAGACGACACTTCAGTCGTGAAAATACACCATTTGATATTGTCGTCTTTTCGTTATTTCGTGTGGCCTTCTGTCATCTTTTTGCGATGCATTTTTCATCTTTTCGTTCTGTCGTCTTGTCGTCTTGTTGTTCTGTCGTCTTTTCGCCTTGCGGTTGACATGCGCATTTAATAACACAAGGATTACACAATACACTTGTTTCTCATGCAAATGGCCACAGTACCGATGTGCGCATGTCAACCGGAAGGCGAAAAGATGACAGAACGACAAGATAACAGGACGACAGAATGACAAGACGACAGAAGGTAAAGACGACAGAACGAAAAGACGACAGAACGACAGAACGACGGAACGAAAAGACGCCAAACGCATCGCGAACAGACGACAGAACGACAAGATGACAAGACGACAGAATGACAGAACAAAAATATGCCAAATGAATCGCGAAAAGACGACAGAACAATAAGATTGCAAGACGACAGAACGACAAGACGACAGAACAACAGAACGAAAAGACGACAGAAGGCCACACGAAATAACGAAAAGACGACAATATCAAATGGCGTCTTTTCGCGGCTTCAGGTCTCACACCACAATTAATTTTCCCATAGGGTTACTGTACAGCCTTTTCCAACATCTGAGCTTCAAAGCAGGGCAGCAGACATTGTTGTTGGTTTAATATCTTCAGTATAGCCAAGACCAGTAATTTAAAACAATAAAATACATAAGTTAGCCAGGTTGGTTTTTTTTCTCGCTCATGTTTTGTGAACCCTATGGAAAATATAAAATTCATACACTATCTAGCTGAATATGCGGTGCTTCGGTCAAACAATTCTGAAATTTGAATGAAACCTCATATCAACATGCGATTTTCTGTATCATCTGTCTTTTACACTGCAGATGTATGCTAAAGCAAAGAAAAACCTATTTTTCAAATTAAAAATTGAGAAAAAATAGAAATATTTTCTGTTTTCCTTTTGTCTCTAGGTCCGTGAGCTTTCATGGGAGATAATAGAGGTGTGAGACCTGAAGTGTCGTCTTTTCGTCTTTTTGCGTGACGTTATGTCGTCTTATTGCCCTTGAAAGGTCGTCTTTTCGTTCTGTCGTCGCAGCTGCAGCAGCATTTGGCGTCTTTTCGTCCTGTCGTCTTTTCATTCTGTCGTCTTTTCGCGCTGAATTTGGCGTCTTTTCGTCCTGTCGTCTTCTCATTCTGTCGTCTTTTCGCGGCAAAATAACGAAAAGACGACAAGGCAGAAATCAGCCATAATATGCTTCTAATAAGTTCAATTTGTTGTTTGAACGTAAAATTGCCATACAATAAAGTAATCGTTGTTTTGGATGTTTTTCGACGTTGGAAATCGTTTAAAATGAAATGCTAACGGTTGAAGGACGTGACATAGAGGTCTATATAGCTTTTTTTCAAAAAATCCTCAATAGCCAATCAGCATAGACTATTTTTATAAACCATGTTAGACTTCGGTTTTAAGGCGCAGCAACACATTAAAGGTTATATGGCACCTCCTCCATTTGAATCGAGATAAAATAAGGAGAATGGGCTTAGAACCTTCTCACCTGCAGAACTGCAGAGTTGCTGCACATTCTATTGTAGACACTCCATTTACGCTAAAGCCGCTGCTCTAATGATTTGAGCGAGATGGCACCTAAAACAATGCACGGGTCATGATGAAGACCTTTAATGAGCATGAACAAAAAATGATAAAATGAACATATTTTTTGTGGGTGTATGTCTGTGGGGGGGGGGGGGGTTCTACCCCTGTGCCTACCCCTCTAGCGGGATCTATAGTGGACCTAATTTGTGCCCGGGAACCACACGGGGCATACTATTGTGAATACAATTCATATACAATACATGTACACGTTTAACGAAAGCCGTACCGGGATATATTCACTCTAGTTGTTTTTGGATTTCGTTATAAAGAAATAACTGCTTTTCATTAGTTTATTTAAATCAATTATTTTATTCTTAAGAACAAAAACAACACCCCTAAAGTAAGTCCATTTATTCTTTATAACGAAATAGAAAACCCAAAGTAATTCACTTACTTTGTTATAACGAAATAAGCAAGACTGATTTACATATTTGCCCTGACGGATTCCGTCTTTCATACTAGGAGAACATTATATTCATTGTATGGAATTTACTGTTTCTTTTTTCATGTGTATCCTAATTCACAAGAATTCTGTTGAGACCATGTTATTCATGTTCTTCAACCGCGGCGGTGGTAGAGCGCCCGTCCCGCATGCGGGACGTCTGGAGAGGTGGGTGTGGTTTAATCTCCGCCCAAGGTTGTACCAACTACTTCTTGTGGTAGTTCCATTGCTTGATGTTCAGACTTAACGAGTAGTGGTGGAATAATATAGTGTCAGTATAATGTGACTGGGTGGGGGATTATGTCGACGTGGTATTCCAGAGTGCCAGAACTATTAAGTTGAGCATTCAGCTCACTGTTACAAGTGATATGACTGAATTACAAGTGATATGACTGAATTACAAGTGATATGACTACTGATTTACAAGTGATATGACTGAATTACAAGTGATATGACTGAAGGAATGTTAATCACGACGTTAAACCACATACATACACACAGGCGCAATTCTGGAAAACATAAATGCATCTGGTTTGAAGATATACTTAACAAACTTGCTAACCAAATACCATTTGTTTTAGGTATATAACGGCTATTTTATTATTAAATGCTATTATATTTCATCGGACTTATTTAGGGTCTAGGTGTCTGCCGTAAAACTGACCAATAATGATATTTTCTAAAGGAACTAAAACATATTGAATGAACCTAATCGCATAATATACTAGACAAGAAATGTCACTGTAAGTGACAAATGCTCCTGAAGTGACATTTGACCTCTAAGTGTGACATTGACCTTGGAGCCACGGACCTGGATTTTGTGCGCGACATGTCATCCGGTTGTGGTGAGCACTTGTGCCAAGTTATTTAAAAATCCGTCTAGTAATGCCAGAGTTATTGACCGGACACGATTTGACATTTGACCTCCAAGTGTGAACTTGAACTTGGGCTCACATACCTAGATTTTGCACGCGACACATTGTCTTGTTGTGATGAGCATTTGTGCCAAAATATTTGAAAATCCGTCCAGGAATACCAGAGTTATTGACCGGACACGATTTGACCATTGACCTCTAAGTGTAACCTTGACATTTTATCCACGGACCTGGATTTTGATCGCGACGCGTCGTCTTGTTGTGGTAAGCACTTGTGCCAAGTTATTTGAAAATCTGTATTGTTATTAGTTAGAAAAACGCCAACGCTCCCTAGCAACACCTTCCGCGTTATATATAACCTTAATATTTATATAAAAAAAATATTAGTAAGATAGAAATATTTCACGAAGAATGCCGAGAAAGTGGTTGCTATTCAATATGATAGTCTAAGAAAAACTTGACAGACAGCGAAATAAAAGTTGTTAATCACGGATGTCTGTCTTAGAAAAATGCTCCATCCAATTTTCCATTTCCGTAATATGGTTTAATGAATTACAGAAATGCCAATCGTATTGTTTTATAATCTTTTAATGCCCATCTATTGAAACTTCTGCAAAGATTGCGGTTGTAAATTACACCAGGATTATTTTAATATCTGATAACGAAGGTCTTAAATCATTTCTTGATTCATATTTTTAGAGAAATTAAACAGTACAAGAACACACACACATACATTAAACAATGAGTTAAGAAAGTCGAAGATGAACATTTCAGATTCTGTAGAAGAAAGTCGAAGATGAACATTTCAGATTCTGTAGAAGAAAGTCAAGATAAACGTTTCAGGTTCTGTAGTAAGAAAGTCGAAGATGAACATTTCAGATTATGTAGTAAGAAAGTCGTAGATGAACATTTCAGGTTCTTTAGTAAGAAAGTCGAAGATGAACATTTCAGATTCTGTAGTAAGAAAGTCGTAGATGAATATTTCACATTCTGTAGTAAGACAGTCGAAGATGAATATTTCAGATTCTGTAGTAAGACAGTCGAAGATGAATATTTCAGATTCTGTAGTAAGACAGTCGAAGATGAACATTTCAGATTCTGTAGTAAGAAAGTCGAAGATGAACATTTCAGATTCTGTAGAAAGAAAGTCGAAGATGAACATTTCAGGTTCTGTAGTAAGAAAGTCGAAGATGAATATTTCACATTCTGTAGTAAGACAGTCGAAGATGAACATTTGAGGTTCTGTAGTAAGAAAGTCGAAGATGAATATTTCAGATTCTGTAGTAAGACAGTCGAAGATGGACATTTCAGGTTCGGTAGTAAGAAAGTCGTAGATGAACATTTCAGATTATGTAGTAAGAAAGTCGAAGATGAATATTTCAGATTCTGTAGAAAGAAAGTCGAAGATGAACACTTCAGGTTCGGTAGTAAGAAAGTCGAAAATGAACATTTCAGGTTCTGTAGTAAGAAAGTCGAAGATGAACATTTCAGATTCTGTAGAAAGAAAGACGAAGATGAACATTTCAGGTTCTGTAGTAAGAAAGTCGAAGATGAATATTTCACATTCTGTAGTAAGACAGTCGAAGATGAACATTTGCGGTTCTGTAGTAAGAAAGTCGAAGATGAATATTTCAGATTCTGTAGTAAGACAGTCGAAGATGGACATTTCAGGTTCTGTAGTTAGACAGTCAAAGATGAATATTTCAGATTCTGTAGTAAGACAGTCGAGAAGATGAATATTTTAGATTCTGCAGTAAGACAGTCGAAGATGAATATTTCAGATTATGTAGTAAGAAAGTTGAAGAATGAACATTTCAGGTTATGTAGTAAGAAAGTCGAAGATGAGCATTTCAGATTCTGTAGTAAGAAAGTCGAAGATGAACATTTCAGATTATGTAGTAAGAAAGTCGTAGATGAACATTTCAGGTTCTATAGTAAGAAAGTCGTAGATGTACATTTCAGGTTCTGTAGTAAGAAAGTCGAAGATGAACATTTCAGATTATGTAGTAAGAAAGTCGTAGAGAAACATTTCAGGTTCTGTAGTAAGAAAGTCGTAGATGAACATTTCAGGTGCTGTTGTAAGAAAGTCGAAGATAAATATTTCAGATTCTGTACTAAGAAAGTAGAAGATGAACATTTCAGATTCTGTTGTAAGAAAGTCGAAGATGAATATTTCAGATTCTGTATTAAGAAAGTCGTAGATGAACATTTCAGGTTCTGTAGGTAAGAAAGTCGTAGATGAACATTTCAGGTTCTGTAGTAAGAAAGTCGAAGATGAACATTTCAGATTATGTAATAAGAAAGTCGAAGATGAACATTTTAGATTATGTAGTAAGAAAGTCGAAGATGAAAATTTCAGATTCTGTAGTAAGAAAGTCGAAGATGAACATTTCAGATTCTGTAGATTAATGATACTCGTATATTGATTTTAAGTTAGTGTTTATAACTGACTAGCTATTGGATGGTGTGACTGAGGGAATGGCTCCCTAACCCTCTCACGCACGTATGGAGGTGGATTGAGGGTTTAGCGGTTGGGGGTATGAGTGTTTCCAGAACAGTAATGACCAATCAAATGTCTCTCTATTAGTTGGTCACATTTACAATATAAAGAAACTCGCGAACATAGTCGTACTTGTAAATGTAAAACGTAACACTTGTAAAAGTGCCATCGTATAAAGACAAGTTTATGGCGCTTTGTTAATACATCTTATTACGTCCAGTCACACTTCATGCATATTAATTAAACACGATGTGAACATAAGATTTTGAGTTTAATTGTCGTTTTTATTGCAATTAAACTTGATAATTATGTGGTAAATTCAAAAATAGACAATGCATTTACATGTTGAAGACAACAAGTAACAAAGTTGTTTATCGTTGACAGATCAGTAACCAGGGGCGATAAAGCGTTTAAATGAATAGGCATCGTCGCGAAAAAAATGGCGATTAAGTACTTTTGCACCTTAGATTTACAACATATTCAATGTCATGACATTATCGCAAGTGCCATCGACCACAAAACCGAGTCTACAATGTTTTTATGTTGTTCTGTTTCGTGTGTCGTTTAAATTTGTACCTTGAGATTTATGTCTTTGATTTTTGCAATTCTTTTATTATTGTTATTTTCCTGCGTAAACACCTTCTTTTTAAAGTCATACCATCTAGTGAAAACATAACAAACTATATCAATAAGTTAACGTTTTATATGACGTAAAATAAACGGAAGACAAAATTGAGACTTAGATTTTCCGACTAACCAAATAATAAAATGAATATAAAGTTAGCGTAATAGTCTTAGGTGTTTATCTTTTTGTTTTATTTTATAGTTAAAATTACTAGAATACTAGATAAAAGAGGCCCATTTAGTGGCATATGAAAAACAAAAGCCTCATATGGCATATGAAAAATATTTTGTCTACAGAAAATAATTTGTCTATATGAAAAAATCGGTAAATTAAAAAAAAAATCATGGCATATGAAAAATATTATCTTGGTTACATGGCATATGAAAAGAAATAATATGATATATGAAAAAAACAACACCTAACACTGAATCATAAAAGAAATCACAAATAGTACTGATAGAAATAACAGCGAGTGTTTAATCAAATGTTTGCGAACAACGAAGCTATCAAAGAAATAAAGAAGACTTAACACAATGTTTTTGCCATTTCGATATTGTTCGTGATTCCATACCCTAATATTAATATCCAAATGTGCGAACAATTATGAGCTTGTACTCCTTGTACTTCCAGAGTTTGTCACCTTTAAGTATTTGTTTGAGGGATTGTTAAAGGATTCTAATAAAATCCGTCAGCTAAGGTGTTCGTCATTATCCATAATCCCTATTCAAGCACTCACCGTGTACGGACATGACATTTGGTACATCATCCTATTATCCAGGCAGGCTGATCCAATTAAAGACAAAACGTCAGCCCTTAATTGCAATTGTATCTTACATATTGTTCTTTTTATTGTTACAGAAGGTGACGGAAAGAAGCCCCCTTGCAATTATCCCTCAGTCGGGGTCAGGAAGTATTCTACGCGTGTCATACACAAAAATGTCGACGACCGCCCACCGCCCTTCTTTACCATGCCTTGCGGGCTTTATCGTAATGACGTCATGGTAGTGTCCATCACGTGACTTGGGTATAAAAAGAAATTGACAGTTAGGGTGACTTCATATTTCAATTGCCCTTGAAACATTAAGGATTGAGCTTAAACCGACCAAAACCGTAACATTTATGTGCAAATAGGAATATATAGTTAAACGAAGGTAAACATTATTTTATTTCATTTTGTTCGTAGAGTGGAAATGCGCGAAGGGTCATTATAAAAAACTACCCAACCACTCTTCATTTTGTAATTATAACACACATTTTATATTCGTGTTTCCATTCTCATTATTTTGATATAATATTTCAAATTGGTACTGTCGGTAGTAGAAACATTCATACATTTAACGCTTTGACAGTAGAAGTAAATGATAATATTCCGCCAAACCAGTGATTTAAGAAGTTTATTACGTCTCTTACCAAACTTATACATGCATAAATAGCTTGCGTTAGGTATGAACCACCATTCTTCATTTTGCTTAAAGTTTAAATATAACGCACATTTCACATTAAATTTCGTGTTTCCATTCCATTTTTTTTTTTATATAACTTTACAAATAGGTACAGTTTTAACGTAGTAGATATACTAGTATTCGTTTTGGCAGCAGAGATAAAGAATATATATTCCGACAAGCTACATGGTCTACATATAGTATATTAGGAATGAACAATAACAAGAAACTATGTATAATGTTTTATGGATTTTTTTGTCAAATTGCATCATTTGTTTATCGTAATAATTTTTTATTTAAATAATGCCCAATACAGTGATAATCTCATTAGCAAATACAAATGAGTGGTACCTTTGTTATCTTTGAAGACTGCATGACGTTATGGGTATTATCAACTATACAACGTGATGTTATCAAAGACCCACACACCATGCCATTTGTTATTTTTTTTTTATTTTTATATTATAATGTCAGACACAGACATAAATTAAACACATCACTGACATACATTAAGTCACTAATGATGTTACTAAACATGCTACTTAACAGGTTCATTTTGTTTCAAATCTGTCGTTCATTGTATGCAAAACATACATTAACACACATTACTGTGGCCCTTAAACTCCAAGGTAAACGCAAAACAAATAAATAAGGCAGCGTTTCAGTTGTTAAAGTTCCAATAACGTCACCGATAATGCAGTAATTTTTCATCCGCTGTCACCGAAATGGTGTCGATAATGGGATAAATAACAACTGTCAAATGACGCCTCCCTGGCTCACCCTGGTACTGATTAATGAACTGTCAGCGGCCTCGGACTAGATAAAAATGTCCCGGAGATATATCTGTGTAGATACTATAACATATATTAGACAGATGTAGCCTATTACACATTAATATGATATTTGTATTAGTATTCAAACAAAGAATAATCGATTGTTTTTTGCAAAAGTGGTATACTGATAAACAAAAGTCTGGTGTCTTAGATGTGTATAACAATGTGAAAAAATCATTTTCATTATGAAATATATTTAAATATATTGCCATGCGACTGAAAGAAATTAACGTTTTTGTCAATATTGTAATACTCAAGATATTGAAGATGAGTTTCATTTCATTCTAAAATGTCCATGTTACACCGATATAAGGAGGAAATACATAGCACGCTATTATCGCAATAGACCGAGTATGTTTAATTTCATCGTATTATTGCAAACTGAAAACTAAATGATTCTTTTGAAATTGGATTATTCATATCTCAAATGTGCGATGTTACATAGAATATATATAACGCATTAGTTCATCCTCTTTAGAGCTGATATATGTCTGTATATTATACTTTGTATGTTAAACGTTATTTAAATATGTATTTTGTAATTGTTGTATATATGTTATGATGATGTACTTAACGTACAAGTCAATAAAAGTATGCTCTGTTCTGATATCCCGAAATACATATGTTTAATTATTGAAAACCGTTTCACATTAGTATAGTGTTTTAAGTTGCTTATTACAAATACAAATTTAGGAAGGAAGATGTATTTCGTTAACACTTTAAAATCTGTTACCACTCCCGGAGTTTTTAACTAAATCTGCATTCTATTGGAAAAATAAGTATTAATCTTCTGTTGTTTTTTCACATTTAACTGCGGAATTTGACCCAGTATGCAACGACACATTGTCAGTTGAATATGAATACCAGTCCTATATAGAGGACATTTTAGTAGGGGATTTATTTCTCTCTCGAAGTGAGAGAACTTATATGTTCACGATTTCAAAGGATGAGTGAAATTATTTTAGTTTTCTCTATACGTGATCAATATACTACTTGACAAACCAGCAAATCTACTTTTCATTTTTTATATATACTACCAAAAATAATTTAAGGACCAAGTATTGAGTTGTTTCTTTTCTTAATTGTGCCATTATTGAACATTTTACTGTCTTTTTGCAGTTATTAATTTTAACTTTATTATTTAACAATTGTTACTTGACCCAAAAGTATTAACTTGTTATGTGGATATTAAAATATTATTTAATTATTACTGTTCTTTTTTGTGGTCCTTAACTTATTTTGAGGAGAATATTATATACATCCTTATGTTTTATAGCTTATAACTCAATACAGTAAAAATGAAAATCGACCGTATGAAAATGTGAGGTTCATATAGTCAAGGATTTAACTTTTTTAGAAATCCTTGATATGGTCTACTAGTTCACTAATATGTTTATAATAAAGCCAACAAGTCTAGTCTGCACAATGGATACACGAGTGTCACGAACCACACTAATTTACTGAGGGGAAAAAGTTTAGCAAGTTTTTTTAGATGTACTGTATACAAGATATACTGACATTTTGGGACTTTACGGGCTTGACCCCTACGTTCATTTATTCGTTACGTAAGATGTTCGACTGTCATTGATGTGTGTTTAATAAAATATTGTGTCTATGGCAATAGTTTCAAGAAATTTCTTGATTTTACAACCAAAAATGTATTATTTCCAGGGTGCAACAAAAACTTGCTAAAATTTTTCCCTCTGTATATGTTTAGAATAAAGTCACTACAAACCATTTGCTAAAACAGTTTGAACATTTTAAACATAGCTTATACGGTCTAACACGCCCATTGCTTTGTTACTATGTTGTCTGTATGCCATGAAATAAAAATTCAATTTTATCATTCATGTATAGGCACATTTTAAACGAAAATAACTTACATTCTGAGGATAAATGGCCCATGTGTTGCAAACAATCTAAATAAAAAGCGGAGGTCATACTGTTCTAAGAATGCAATAGTCATACGAATGAATGCACCATTTGAAAAACATAACAACTTAGATGCCAAACTATTCCATTCAAGCAAAAACAAAACTCACAATTGTAACATGACTCTGCTTGAAAAGACTCACAAATAGCATCAGTGCGATATAAACCCAAAATTGAACACTAAATTAGCGAAAGTGCCCTTTTTTATAAAAAGAAACGAGATTTATTTACTGGCGGATAGTATGAAATGAAAATATCAATACGTGTATAATCCGACACGCGAATGTACACATCATTATCACCTTAATTAACGATGTAAAAATATAGATCAGATAATACCTACATTGGATTTCTTCAAAATCAGATTAATAAATAATTCAGGAAGTATTTGCAAGTGTTAATGATGTTTTCTATTCTAAATTGTTATCAAAATTAAAAATCTCTTTATCTAAAGATGGCCTCGCCGTCATTGCGCTTTATGGGCAACGCCGACAAAAGTTTTGATTGTCAATGGGTGGGCAACATTAGAAAATCATATCATACATGAAGACATCTGCATTATTACATGATCATCTTTTTAAACAAATAAATTAATCACGAAATCTTTGTTATTTTAAATCTCTTATCATATCTAAGCACGCTAAGAATGAGTATATAAAGAAAAACTCTTCGCATTTGATATCATTCTAGTACTTACTTTTTACAACGTCATGAAAACAAACGTGCACATATGCAAGAATTTACATGTATACATAACATTAAACATGTAAGTAGCACAAACAATCTGTCACATAAATCAACTTACTTTTAAAACGAGGCTCACTTTTAAAACGAGGCTCAGTCGTTATTTCCAGTATGGGATTGTAATTTTGATAACTTATACATCTTCTTTTAAATTTACAGATGTCGCATTTGAGGAAACACACATACCTAGAAGTGCCATTAAAGATTGACGGTTCTAACAGGAACATCAAAGGAGTAACCAAGTACACAACCTGTGGTGACGTCATCAAAATGGTCCTGAAGAAACTTGATAACGGGAAAGAAAACAGTAATTTGGATTCGTTTGGTATTTTTGAATCATCACGTGGAATCGAACGAATACTTTCAGGGAAACATAGATTGTCGAAGATCATGAGGTCGTGGGGTTCAACAGGTGCTGAGTTTGAATTCGTGCTGAGGAAAGTCAACCCAGTTGTTTCTCTTCCAAAGATATCGGAGGCTAAACGCAGGAAGCTGAACCAAAGAGAACGCGGCTTAACCGGAAACGCTAGTGCACCTTTATTAACACATGTTAGTACAGATGGGAAGCAAACTGCAAATAAGTACAATCACACATCGAAGTTTGCAGGACTTATTCATTCTCAAAACGCAAGACTGAACAAATACGAGTCAGTGGAAAACAACGAGTTCGTGAAAGAAATATACTTTGGAACATCCGATGACAGTATGGACGGTTTTATATCACACGTGGATCGTTCAAAAATGGCGGGGTTTCTTAATGTCTGTGGTGCAGATACTGCAGACGAGATTAATCGCGTGTCTTCTCTTAGTAAAACTGAGATGAGCAGAAACATAACGGGACAATCTGAATCGTCATCCATGGTTCACACCAAGGCCACGACTTCTTCAATTAACGTCAACAACGTGAAATACGCAGTGAGAAAGACATTAAAGTCAAAAACACTTTCAACATCAAATGTGCACAGTGCATCTTTTGAAGAGGACACTTCAACACGCCGAGCGACGAAACACAAACTGAGCAACGATAATACAAGTATTTTACCTGTACATAGCACACCGTGTCTGAGAACACCAAAATACGTTGCCAAAGTAATCAAACGCCACGAAGAGCTTGCGTGCAGCATAACTTCTCAAATCGAACTGATGAGCCAGAAAGAAGGAAAAGATGCTCTACTCCAGAAATATTTCGCTGACTATATCACTTATCAGTCGCCTAGATATAGATCACGTGATTCCAGGTATCGAGAACGAGGCGACGGTGCTGAGGAAGGAGATGAGGTTGCCAATGTTCGTAAAGGTGATGGATCCGAATATGTTACAAATTTCCAACCCAGACGCAACTCTCACAGTCCAGTGTCTTTCTCGGACAATGTTAGCGATTCCGGTGACTCTGGCCAAGAGGAAGATGTTTCAAACTTTGACACCGCCTTCATCGACGATTATATTCCCGCTTCAAAATACACCTCCCATGTAACCAAGCTTGTAGACTACAGCATCAGTGAAGATGAACACAGCGTTTGTTCTGATCCGAATCAAATAAGCGCCTGCAGTGATAACCCGAGTAACGTTAGTAGTGTATCAGACGTTGTAAGAAATATTTTTAATGAAAATGTTGATCTTGACGAAGATGATGAAATGGCGAGTTTTATGAACACGAAATTGTATGATGAATTTTCTGACGAAGGACTTAGTTCTATGGAGAGTGACCATGATGATGAAAAAGAATTCATTGTTTGATTTGACTTATCACCTACTTTCGTCGTTTTATTTATATTTCGTCTGCTTGTTTTTTTTCTTTCATTTTTTTTTTCTTTCTTTCTTTCTTTCCAACTTTTTTTCATTCTTTCTTTCTTCCTTTCTTTCTTTCTTTCTTTCTTTCTTTCTTTATTTCTTCTCTTTTTTTTGTTTCATTTATGTATTCGTTGTTTCTCTAACTTTTATCTGTTTGTTTGACCTGTTTGTTATTGAAGTGCTACGGTTTTTATGACTGTTCCGTATTAAATAAAAGTGTAATAAGAAACAGCTTTATACTCCTGTTTTATCCGCTTTATGTATAACCTTTACTATACATCCATATACCTTAACACGTTAACCTAAAGATACTTCCAAATGGGCATGTACTCGATATTTGTTTACAATTGTGAATTGAATTGAATTGGGTTTTAAGGCGCACCAAGACATGAAAGGTTATATGGCGCCTAACAGGAATGAACTTGACAGACTCATCTCCTCCATTTACATCGAGATCAAACATTTACGCTGGAGCCAAGTTTATTGTTTTTCTGCCACTGCTCTAGTGATTTGAGCGAGATGGCACCTGAAACAATGCACGGGTCATGATGAAGACCTTTAATGAGCATGAACAAAAAATGATAAAATGAACATGATTTTGTTTTATTGATTTTTTTTCGGTGGGTGTGTGGGGGAGTTCTTCCCCTGTGCCTACCCCTCTAACGGGATCTTTGCCCGAGAACCACACGGGACTTACACTTGTGAATACAATACATATACACGTTTAAGAGTATTATAATTACGAAAGCCGTTCGGGATATATTTACTCTAGTTGTTTTTTGATGTCGTTATAACGAAATAACAGCCCTAAAGTAAGTCCATTTATTCTTTATAACGAAATAGAAAATCCAAAGCAATCACTTTGTTATAACGAAATAAGTAAGTCTGAATTACTTATTTGCCCTTACGGATTCCGTCTTTAATACTAGGAGAACATTTTATTTATTGTATGGAATATACTGTTTTTTTTCTTCATTTGTATCATAATTCACAAGAATTCTGTCGGGGCCACGTTCTTCAACCGCGGCTGTGGTAGAGCACCCGTCCCGCATGCGGGACGTCGGGAGGGGTGGGGGTGGTTTAATCCCCGCCCAAGGTCAGACTTAACGAGTAGTGGTGGTAGATATAACATAGTGTCAGTATAATGTGACTGGTTGGGGGATTATGTCGACGTGGTATTCCAGAGTGCCAGCACTATTCAGTTGAGCATTCAGCTCACTGTTACAAGTGATATGACTGAAGGAATGTTAATCACGACGTTAAACCCCATACATACACACAGGCGCAATTCTGGAAAACATAAATGCCTCTGGTTTGAAGATATACTTACAAACTTGCTAACCAAATACCATTTGTTTTAGATATATAAGGGTATTTTATTAAAGGGTATTATATTACATCGGAGTTCTTGAGGGTTAAGGGGTCCGACGTAAAACTGACCAATAATGATATTTTCTAAAGGAACTGAAACATACTGAATGAACCTAATCGCATAATAGACTAGAAAATGCATTCAGCACACGAATATGTTCCATGCTATGTTATGCACCAGGGTCCGTATTCATAAAGCTTATAAGTAATAATTTAAGTCAAATTTTTATCAATTCTTCAAACACCTTTTTCTATCGATTTAAGACGTCTGCAGCTTAATATTTATCTTAAAAGAGATGGTTTGTAGTGTTCCTGAGAGGTTAATAAGGAGATTTAAAAATATGTAAAAATCTTAAATTTTGACTTAAGTAATATTTTCCACTTAAATTGCTTGATGAATACGGGCTCAGGGTTACATATAAGCATTTACACTCGATGCCATTCACAATATAGCCTATGATGATTATACCAGAACAATACGGTGATAACACACTATTTAGATTGTTATGGCATTTTGTACATGAATTTTAAATAATTTTAGATTCTTCTATAAACGAAATAAATCCGTATGTACACATTTAATGCCTCCTTTCGTGCATTTCGGATACTTGATTAATTTGAACTGAATGGTGTTTTACGTCATTTTTAGCACATTTTGGCTATCTATGACGGTCGATTTTTTTATGTGATGGAGGCAGACCACCCCGTTTTTCCTGGGTAGGCCCTCTACTGTATACCTCCGTAAGAATCGACACTTTCTCACTTACAAGTTGACCTCCCACTGGGATTCGAACCCGCAGCTGTGAGAGGCGAGAAGGTTTACAACGCAGTTCGTCGTTAACCCCTCGTCCACGGAAACGCTTCAGGATACTTGAATTAAGAATGCTTCATGTTTCAAACATGTTTAATTATGCATATTGTCATATACAATTCATGCAAAAATAAAATGTTGATCAGTTAGGTTGCTTCTGGAATGAGCATTAACAATTGTAAGGTATACATGACTAATTACTGAGTGTGATGCACAAGTCGAAGGTATTTTTTTCTCTATTTTATAGGCTTACAAGTATTATATAACGTTGTTTAAAATACCTACCGCATGGCACATCTCTCACACTGGCCGCCGGTTATTTACCTTTAATAAAACCAAAGGGTGACCCATCAAAATTTAAATTAAAAGTAAACCTTAAGTTCCTTAACATTTGGCAAGTAATGCATCTTTAAATTGAAAATTGACATAATATTGACAGAATAGTTGCGAGATCATTTATCAATAAGTCACTTAGAAGATGTAAAATAAATAAACGTCACAATTTACCGGAAACCTTACTATATTGTTATACCCGGAGGGGTCGTAAAAACACTTCTGATATGAAAGCTTGTGATGGGAACAATGTTCTATATAATACATCGCTTAAAAGTGTTAAAAAGAGAAATCGACACCATATTGGGACTTTATATAGATACAAGAGTAGGGTGAATTCTATTTTAAAGGGACACATGACTAGTTAAATGTGTTTGTGTATAATTAAATAACGGGTAAGGAGCTGCGAGCTTTTTTTTAAACAATCAATATTGCCGTGTGTTTCTTTAATATGGTACACGTCTGTTATCTAAGAAGATAAACATGTGCAATTAAATTAAAACAAAAAGATCCGTTTTTTACTCTTCCTTAACCGCGAAAACGATAAGTTTAGAAGATCGCATAAAATTTGGTAATATAATGTTGTTGGTATATATAGCACGAGTAAAACAAAAACAGAAATCTTTATTTATTTTAAAGAAAGAGAAAGAATGAACGAACGAATAAAGGAATTAATGTATGAATGAATGAATGAATTGAATTGAATGAATGAATGAATGAATGAATGAATGAATGAATGAATGAATGAATTGAATTGAATGAATGAATGAATGAATGAATGAACGAATGAATTTATTGAATTGAATGAATGAATGAATTGAATTGAATTGAATGAATGAATTGAATTGAATGAATGAACGAACGAACGAACGAACGAACGAACGAACGAACGAACGAATGAATGGGTTAATGCAAACTGTTTTTGCTTATTATTAACTGTTGATTATATTGCATCAATAATATATTTGAAATTACGGTATAATAAGATGAACAAATGAAAACTCAGAACTTTGTTTAATTGTATGCAAGCAGGTTTAAAGTTACAATGCTACTGGATAAATAAATTGAGACGCTGATTCAATGCTTGATAAACACTTCAAGATTGCCGCGTGTCCCTTTAAGTATGGATAATGCAGCAGTGTCATTTTCAAGTAGAAAAATAGCTTTCCACATGAAAACTCGCCAGAAAAGGTGGGGTCACAAGACATGATATGAGAAAGTTTGTGTTTGTTTATTAAACAGGTTAATGGTACAGCTGTTTTCGTGGATAGTTGCTCACAACGTGTATGCATAGATTTGGAATTTGGAAAATGTTCATCAATAATCCACTCAAACCTACCAATACTCTTCTTATTCATACAACAACAAAACCGAATACAAATTGACTATTTTTCCCTACTTATAATGGCAACAAAAAAAGAGGGATTACTTTATATAATAGGAACTACATTCGACTACACCTCGGAGATTTATATGCAATTGGTGAAGGTAAATCTGCACGAGTTAACGTTAACGTTGAGCAAATCATTAATATTTGCTATGTATACTGTATCACCACCTATTGATATTTTGTATATTGTTAAATAAGCATTTGTGTACTCATGGGCCTATGGCCTTTTGTATGAAATAAACTATTCTATATGACATTTTAACATTGGTGTCAATGGGGAAAATAATGGTGGTTTCATACCTGCAAATGACTTAGCTCTATGTTGTCAGTCTGCAGATATTTTCTTGAATTTTCAACTTATTATCTTCAATTTGAAACATAATTATTAACTCGAATTTTCAACATATTATCTCGAATTTGCAATATATTTTCTCGAATTTTCAAGATATTGATTATCTTTAATTTTCAACTTAATTTCCTTCAATTTTCAACATATTAACTTCAATTTTCAACATATTATCTTGAATTTTTGACATATTTACTTGAATTTTCAACATATTATCTCGAATCTGCAAGATGTAATGTTGAAAAAACGCAAATAAAAATGAATCAATGTGACCCTAATGGGCTTCCGTAAATATGTTAAATATTAAATATTGTTCCACTGACGGTTTTGTCTTATCATTGTAATTGTCATAATAATCTTTATCATTAATATTATTAAGTATTCCACAGACAATAACAGAAATAATAAAATGAATGTATTTTATGACTACCATATATCATTAAAATAACAAATAAAGATATCTTCCGGCTGAAAACACAAGCATTACAGAAAAACAATTCCGTGACATGTTACAGATAGAAATATAGGAATTCCTTGAGAGTGTTTCATTCCGAAACGTCACGCACAACACATTAATACAGATACTGATATTATTAAAAAGGTAATAAAACGATCATAAATCGATAACGATACAGTTATGAAACATCGTTATGAGCAATCATTGATATCGCAATTTATATATTAGCCGCCGGTAATGGTAACGTATTGTTTCTTTCCACTCGCATTTTCATAAACGCGATATTGTTTGTAAAGGAAGAATTTTAAGATTCAAATCAATCGGCCATAAAATAATCATTAGTCATTATAGCATGTCGGATCGGCCATTAAAGTTTTATATTGCATGTATCAATTGCAACAGCATTGATTTTGTCAAAATGAAATGCACATCTTGTCAAACGGGAAATTTAAGGAATTTCAAAACCACGAATGGGATGTTTTAAACACTGTGAGTCTGCATCTGTGAATGACTTCCTTTATTTTCATAGGAGATTATCACAGGATAATTCTCGAATAGAGATTTATTTGCTAAATTGTTTTTGTTTTTTTACTTTAATGTATTTGTTTTCTTTTCTTACTAAAATAATACGTCATATACAGACTCAATATATTTTAGTCTTTACATCGAAAGCCAATATTTCTACTAAACACGTGTCTAGAGCCAGGTTTTTATTGCTCACAAAGAAATGAAATAATTAATTTGTTTTGCTTTATTGCAAATAAGAATGATTGTTTTGTCGGTTTAGATTTGAAGCAAAACCGCTGTTGAGAGTGTTAGAAACCAATGTTACTAGACTGCTCAATAACTCATCCTATACGGCTAACAACGCTGACTTACACATTTCGTTTGTTTTCAATTACCGCAGATGATGCATGCGTTATGTTGAGTATTAATGCATCTAACATAGTTAATGAAATTACGCAATGCTGATTGGCTATTGAGAAGGTATTACATCATCTGCAACATCTCTTACTCTTCTTCGAAGCATAACTCGAATGTGTGTGTGTGTGTAGTTCTAAGGTTTATAGTCGCTCCACCAACAAACTCGGTTAAGCCTTTCGGATATCTACCCCGAGATGGGTACAATAGAGTCTGGACATAACTCGAATGTAACTCCAAGGGTTCCATATTGATTACGTCATCCTACAGTGAAGCGCTTTAGATTTCCGCCAAAACGAATTGCATTCAAAATCAACGTCAACATGCAACGTAAACTATATATCAACACGTGTGGCTAACGGCCATCTTGTTTATATAGCAACAGCTAAGCAACAGAGAACTATTTTCTGGGCCGTTTTCTTTCGGCGATCAAAATGTCAAGATTTTGAACATATCGATGTGTCGATATACACACGAGGAATGTTTGATCCCGAAGATTGACAGAATTGACCGAGTTTTCACGATAGGTATTACATTTCCTATCAATATATATGTGACTTCACAATCGTTAACGGTTAAGACGTAACACAACATGACCTTGAAAATAGTGTTGCTGACGTCGACGTCATCCACCGAAAACGTTCAATAAAGCAAACAATTCCTGTTAAAATCATGCATAAACTGATTTAAAATGTAAAACATATATTATTTGACTGCAGTGTTTGTTTATAGGGAAATCCTTCACTCGATGGTAGGCGTGTTTTGTTTTCTCACTCACTCTCATACGCTCGTTCGTGAAAAGAACAACACGTCTAACATCTCGTGAAGGATTTCCCTATAATCGATCCCAGCAGTTAAATAGTCTCTATATTTTAAAGCAACGTTACTTTTCAACAGCAAATTTAAATTGTTAAAAACGGGATGAAGCTCGAGATGGTCATACAATGTAAGTTGTGGGAATTTGTTTCTATTTGAATTAATGTCTCTAAAAAGTGTGTATTATATACACACAAATCTGTTTCATATAAAAAAATATTTTCCAACGGGTTAATATTGTGCAAGATCAAAACATGGTGTTTGTGACTTGAACAAATATCGAAACCCCGGGCCTATCGCCTTTGGTATCGCTGATCGTCAAGTCCCGACCACCAGGTATTTATCCCTCACAATATAATACTGCTGGACATATTTTATTATTTAAAATAATATATTTGGGATGTTGCTTCTACTACGGTAGTTGTCACTGCTAAGTGACGTGGTGGTGTTATAGTAACCGGTTCTCAATGCCAGACGACGTGGGTGTTGTAATATAAACCAGTTCTCAATGCTACAGGCCGTGGATGATGTTACATTAACCAGTTCTCAATGCTACAGGCCGTGGGTGATGTTACATTAACCAGTTCTCAATGCTAGAGGACGTGGATTGTGTTACATTAACCAGTTATCAATGCTAGACGACGTGGGTTGGGTTACATTAACCAGTTTTCAATGCTAGAGGACGTGTGTGATGTTACATTAACCAGTTTTCAATGCTAGAGGACGAGTGTGGTGTTATGTTAACCAGTTATCAATGTTAGAGGACGTGTGTGATGTTACATTAATCCAGTTCTCTTTTGCTGGAGGACGTGTGTGGTGTTATATTAACCTCCATGCTAGAGGACGTGTGTTATGTTACAGTAATAAAAAGTCAATGTCAAAGGGCGCGGGGATGTTACAGTAACGAGTTTTTTAATGCTAGAGAACGGCGGTGATGTTACAATAACCAGTTCTCAATACTAGAGGACGTGGGTGATGTTACATTAACCAGTTTTCAAAACTAGAGAACATGGATGATGTAACACTGTTAGAGGACGTAAGTGGTGTTACATTAACCAGTTCGCAATGCTAGGTAATTGTACAGTTATCAGTTACCAATACTATGGGACGTGGGTGCTGTTACATTAACCAGTTCTCAATGCTATAGGACGTAGTTGGTGTTACATTAACCAGTTCGCAATGCTATATGACGTAGGTAAGTGTACAGTTATCAGTTACCAATGCTATGGGACTTGGGTGCTGTTACATTAACCAGTTCTCAATGCTAGAAAATTTAAGTGATGGTACAATTTTCAAATACCACTGCTAGATGGGTGCTGTTGATTAGTGTTAACATAGTGTGTTATAATACAGGCCGACGTTTATATTTTATGTTTTGCACAACTGCTTGGACATGTCATAATTGGCACATTTTAACGTGACTTGTAGATGAAACAACCGTACAAGTTAGAACTAAGGAGGATGCAAAAGAGTGTATAAAACATGGTTTCTTGTTTACAATTTATTTCATACGGATCTGTTATAATAAACACACACATGCACACACTCACACAAATATAACCGTAGCACTTTTGAATAACAGGTGAAACAAGCCCACGACAATTATAGAAAAAGCAATTGCATACCGAAACGGAAAGGAAAAGGAAATAACAAATGGAAAGAAACAAATACACAACAGAAGATATTGTTAAAAGAGAATGAACGATAGGAAGATGAAAAGACTGGCAGACAAGAAACACAAGAAAAAAAAGCAAGAAAGAAAAAAGGAAAAGAAAAAAAAGAGAAGAAAATAGACAGAATACAAGCAACAAACAAAAGCGTAGAAAAAAGAAAGAAAGACAAACAACAAACACAGGGTAGAAAGAATGAAAGGATAGAAAGAAAGAAAAATAAAGGAAGAATGCATGAAAATAAAAACAAGAAAGAAACAAGAAAGAAAGAGTGCATGAAATCGAAACATCAGAACAATCACAACATAAACACATACAGGTAGGTGATTAGTCAAATCAAACAATGAATTCTTTTTCATCATCATGGTCACTCTCCATAGAACTAAGTCCTTCGTCAGAAAATTCATCATACAATTTCGTGTTCATAAAACTCGCCATTTCATCATCTTCGTCAAAATCAACATTTTCATTAAAAATATTTCTTACAACGTCTGATACACTACTAACATCACTGCATGCGTTTATTTGACGCGGATCAGAACAAACGCTGTGTTCATCTTCACTGATGCTGTAGTCTACGAGCTTGGTTACATGGGATTTGTATTTTGACGCAGGAATATAATCGTCGATGAAGGCGGTGTCAAAGTTTGAAACGTCTTCATCTTGGCCAGAGTCGCCGGAGTCGCTGACATTGTCTGAGAAAGACACTGGACAGTGAGGTCTGCGTCTGAGTTTGACATGTGTAACATATTCAGATCCATCCCCTTGACGAACCTTGGCAACCTCGTCTCCTTCCTCAGCACCGTCGCCTCGTTCTCGATATCTGGAATCACGTGATCTGTATCTAGGAGACTGATAAGTGATATAGTCGGCGAAATATTTTTGAAGTAGTGCGTCTTTTCCTTCTTTCTGGCTCATGCGCTCGATTTGAGAAGTTATGCTGCACGCAAGCTCTTCGTGGCGTTTAGTTACTTTGGCAACGTATTTTGGTGTTCTCAGACACGGTGTGCTATGTACAGGTGAAATACTTGTATTAGCGTTGCTAAGTTTGTGTTTCGTCGGTCGGCGTGTTGCAGTGTTCTCTTTAAAAGATGCACTGTACACGTTTGATGTTGAAAGTGTTTTTGATTTTAATGTCTTTCTCACGGCGTATTTCACATTATTGACATTAATTGACGATGTCGTGGCCTTGGTGTGAACCATGGATGGCGATTCAGATTGTCCCGTTATGTTTCTGCTCATCTCAATTGCACTAACAGACGACACGCGATTAATCTCGTCTGCAGTATAATCTCCACAGAAATTAGGAAAATCCTCCACATTTGAACGATCCACGTGAGAAGTAAATTCTTCCTCACAGTCGTCGGATGTTCCAAAGTATATTTCTTTCACAAACTCATTGTTTTGCACTGACTCATATTTGTTCAGTCTTGTCTGTTGAGAACGAATACGTCTTGCACGTTCCGTTGTGTGATTGTACTTATTTGTAATTTGCTTGCCATCAGTACTAACACTTGTTAACAAAGGGACACTAGCGTTTTCGGTTAAGCCACGTGCTCTTTGGTTCAGTTTCCTGCGTTTAGCCTCCGATATCTTTGGAAGAGAAACAACTGGGTTGACCTTCCTCAGCACGAATTCAAACTCAGCACCTGTTGTACCCCACGACCTCATGATCTTCGACAATCTATGTTTCCCCGGAAGTAATCGTTCTATTCCACGTGATGATTCAAAAATACCAAACGAATCCGAATTACTGTTTTCCTTCCCGATATCAATTTTCTTCAGCACCATTTTGATGACGTCACCACAGGTTGTGTACTTTGTTACTCCTTTTATGTACCTGGTAGAACCATCTATATTTAATGGCACTTCTACGTGTTTGTGTTTCCTCAAATGCGACATCTGTAAATTAAAAAGAAGATTATAAGTTATTATAATTACATGTACAATCCCATATATTATAATACAGGATCTATAAAATGAAAGACTGAGCCTCCTTTTAAAAGTAAGCACTCAAGTTATTTACACAGTTTTTAATTTAAATGACATAATATACGGTATGTTTTATGTATTACTTGAATTTTGCCAAACGTGTACGTTTCCACGACGTTGTAAACATTTAGTATGATACCAAATAAAAAAGTTTTGGTATATATACTCTTTTTTAACACGCTTAGAGATGATAAGAGATTTGAAATAACAAAGATTTCGTGATTATTTTATTTGTTTCAAAAGATGATCCTGTAATAATGACGATGTCTTCAAGTTTGATTATGATTTTCTAATTTCCCCCACCCATTGACAAGCAAAGGCTTTGTCGGCCTTACCATAAAGCGCAATGGCGGCGTGACCATCTTTAGAAAGCGGGGACATACAAAGAGATTTTTTAGTTTTGATAGAAAGCAAGGAAGGAAAATATCATTCATAATTGTAAAGACTTCCTGAATTGTTTATCAAGCTGATTTGGAAGATACGCAGTGTAATTATTATCTGATATATATTTTTACATCTTTAATTAAGGTGATAATGATGCTTACAGTCACGTGTCGGACTACACAATTGCACTTTTATTTTGTTTATAATTTCATATGGCGGTATAATAATTAATATTTTATGTAAAATATCAATGGTTAACATATAAAAACAAGCCTATGCGATTGATCCTTTTGGGTTATTGCTTCAGTTATTTGTGAGATTGAAGACACGGCTGGTGCAATATTTTCGGGATCAATCACATAAGTTAAAGGCATAATATTAATTCATTGCTGTAAATGAAATATAATTCCATATAGTTTCTTATAATTATTTTATAATGGCATAGTTAAAATCATGTGTAATGTTGTATTGTATATACTAGTGTACTACGACGAAAATAAAATAAAATATAAAACTAATTAATTTATACAAGTAATAAATTGTAAAAAATGATTATAAAGAGATATTGACCCTGTTCCGTCTTTATACAATCTATATGTCTCATCAGTTCACAGTGTAATTAATTCAATAGCGTTATGTAAATAGTATAATCATAAACTCAGAATGGTGTTTATTTGTTATAAGTAAACAGGCACATTCATATGTTTTATTGTATAGTCTCTTGTAACTCTAAATAGAATGGCACAGTTATATGTTATGAATTGTTGTATTGTGAATAATATTGTACTGAGATGAGACTTAAATGAACCAGTACACTACTTAATTTAATTATTTGCGTCGTAGGCCTTACACTATCCATTTCTTTCTTTAGGAAATGGTTATGGTACGTTTATAGAAATTAGTGTGGTCCGTTACACTCGCTTATCCATGGTGTAAACTATTTTTTGATTAAAATGACAATAGTTTAATGTATATTACTGGTGCAGTTCAATTACAGGTGCATGTTTAAAAAACATGAAAACAATCAAAACAAAAAAACAACAAAAAACAACACAAAAACCTTTTTTGTTTGTTTTGAATCCGTTATGCCAACTGAGTCTACTAACACACTTACATCAGAAAGATGAAACGCACTATGGGAAGTAATAGTTTTAAAGTGCTGACGAAAACATATATAACTTCATAAATTAGTTTGTAAGTATCTTTTTTTCAAAATGATACTCATGTGAAAGGGTTTTCAACAATTAAAATATTTATTATATACTTCCCAGTGAAATAGTGGATTGTATGGTTAGAATAAACCTTATATTCTCATTGTTTATATTTTCACACTGAGAATATAAGAACATATTCTCACTGCCTGAAAAAATGGAACTACTTTTTTCTGCATTTGCTTATAACAGTCATTATTCGTGTCAAAGTTTAGAACTATATTCTGTGGCCACTAAATATATGTAAATCGCCTCACGTGCTGGCGTTGCTATATTTATCGCGAATACGTTAAAGGGGAACTGTCGGAACGAAACGTATTTTCTGTTTGAAACAGTTTGGCAGTGTTGCATGATAAAAAGTATATAATAAATAGAATATTTATTTCATCTCGAAGTGAGAAAAATTATATTTTCACTCGTGCTAAAGAACGAGTGAAAATGTAAGTTTTCTCACTTCGAGATTAAAATAAATCCTATAGCACGAGTAAAAATATAAGTTTTCTCACTTCGAGATGAAAATAAATCCTATATTCAGGACAAACCAACAAATATCTTTTATATATTATCCAGATATTATAAAAATGTGTATTTGAAATACAATTTTCGAATGTATTCGAAGGCACTAGATACATGTTATAATATACTGCAGCTATATTTCCAGGATTTTTTTTATATTATTAAGTGAGCACAACACGTTACCGCTGACGGTTCATTAATCAGTACCAGGGTGAGCCAGGGAGGCGTCATTTGACAGTTGTTATTTATCCCATTATCGACACCATTTCGGTGACAGCGGATGAAACATTACTGCATTATCGGTCACGTGATTGGAACTTTAACAACTGAAGCGCTGCCTGATTTAGTTGTTTTGCGTTTAGTTTGGAGTTTAATGGCCATAGTAATGTGTGTTAATGTATGTTTTGCATACAATGAAAGACAGCTTTGAAACAAAATAAACCTGTTAAGTAGCATGTTTAGTAACATCATTATTGAGTTAATGTATGTCAGTGATGTGTCAATTTATGCCTGCGTCTATCATATATTGTCCAAAATTATTATATAAAAAATATTTATCAAATAGCATGGTTTGCTTGATTTGTATAATTTAACGTTATATTAGTTGATATTATTATCCCTGCACCATCATTGCAGCCATGCAATGTTAAACGATAAACTACTTTTGCACGAGATGATCGACCATACTTAAAGGGACACTCGGCAATCTTATAGTGTTTATCAAGCATTAAAATTAGTGTCTCGATTTATTTATTCAGTATCATTTTGACTTTAAACCTGCTTGCATATAATTAAATAAACTTTTGAGTTTTGAGTTTTTCGTCTTATTCTACCACAAATATATTATTGGTGCAATATAATCAACACTTAATAATATGCAGGTTGGCTTATACCAGTCTTACAATTAATATTAATGATTGAACAAAAAGTTATGTAGAACAAATAATGGGACGCCGTGAGTTTTTTTTTTTAAAAATCAAAACAAATTCCGTGCGGTAAAGAGATCTAGTTATCGTTTTTATGGTCCTTCTTTAAACCATTTACATACATAAACGATATCTCTAACAAAAGGAAACTTACACTCGCTTCTATATTTTCATGTATTAAAGAGATAACTCAACAGTCCTAACAGTTCATTCGTTAACTTCTTTTAAATACTTTTTTTTTAAATACACTTGTTTCATCGTTATATACTTAGGTTGGTAAAGAATGAAATAAGGTTTCACCATAATTCCGCAGTTGCAGTATACTGTATAAATTATCTATCGGATATCACATATTGTTTAAGAACATATACTCAGTTGCAAAAGAAAGTGGACACTGAGTTTTGTTTAGATTGAATGGTTACTTTTTTTTTAGAATTAAATTGACAAATGCCATGTTTGGTACCAAAGTTTTTATCATATCATTGCCAATATCATGTTGTCATTTGTTTTTCAATAGGTCGAATCATTAAGGGACTGTCGCTTGATAAAGAGGATAGGGTGTAAAGTAACATTTTCAAAGTGTCCAGTTTCTTTTGCAACTGAGTATATAACAAATACAAGTCTACGAAACGTTTTGTCTCAAATTAACCTATAATAAAATAATTCACTCCAATCCTGGTCAATCCCACTCTAGAAAACATAACAACATTAACTATTTCATTTGTAAATAAGTGACATTCTTAAACCGATTGTTGTCTGCATGTAAAACAAATCACATTACAACTCAACTATATGCTTTTTATACGATAATATGTTTCTTAATGTTTTTGAATTTGAACTAAAATAAAATGTACGCTGTCAGTTATATTGCTATCCGCCATATTGCTTATTAGACTGACAAACAGAACTGTTATATATATCTATATTTACAGTATATAATCAAAGCCCTATATTTCCCAATTTTCATCCCAGATATAATCATAACATCTTCTATATACATGTTGATAAATATGCATTAATTGGCATTACGTATGTAAATATGTTTACCAATGGAACACACGGTAATGTGCATATGTCATTGAAACACATCATTATATATTTAATATATGTCCTTAAATACTATACTGGTAGCATAGTGTCCTGTAACTTTTCGTTCCTAACGCATATATATAATCGAAACGACTGCTTTATCTATTTTCTTCACTGTCAGAAAGTTAACAGTATGAATAGATCGACTACGTTTTAAACCGTACACTTTTGTTAAACTATTTGAAAAGTTCTATCAAGATAGTGAGGAAAGAAACAACATGCGTGTTGTAATTAAATATTTAACAAAATAAAAACTGTCTATCAGGTGGAAAAGTCATTTTCTAATTAACATTTGCGCGTTTTCACTCCAAAACACAAAATCCATGATAATATATTTACCTTCGTTAACTATATATTCCTATGTGCACATAAATGCTACGGTTTTGGTCGGTAAGCTCAATCCTTAATGTTTCACGAGTAATTGAAATATGAAGTCAACCTAACTGTCAATTTCATTTTATACCCAAGTCACGTGATGGACACTACCATGATGTCATTACGATAGAGCCCGCCAGGCATGGTAAAGAAGGGCGGTAGTCGACATTTTTGTGAATGACACGCGTAGAATACTTCCTGACCCCGACTGAGGGATAATTACGAGGGGCCACTTCCCCTCACCTTCTGTAACAATAAAAAGAACAATATGTAAGATACAATTGCAATTAAGGGCTGACGTTTTGTCTTTAATTGGATCAGCCTGCCTGGATAATAGGATGATGTACCAAATGTCATGTACGTACACGGTGAGTGTTTGAATAGGGATTATGGATAATAGTGAACACCTTAGCTGACGAATTTTATTAGAACCCTTAAGTAATCCCTCAAACAAATACTTAAAGGTGACAAACTATGAAAGTACAAGGAGTAGAAGCTCATAATTATTCGCACATTTAGATTAATATTAGGGTAAGGTAACAACAATATTGAAATGATAATGACATTCTGTTTAAATATGTATTTCTTCGACAACATTTTTGTTCGCAATAAAGTTAAGATAATCTCTCTCTCTCTCTCTCTCTCTCTCTCTCTGTTCTTTCTAATTGTAATTACTACACGTATTTGCGTTTGCTTCCTTTATCTGGTATTCAAGTAATTCTTACACTACATTTGATTTGAATTGAATGATGCTTGACGTAATTTTACAGCACATTTTAGGCTATGTATGACGGCCGATTTTTAGCGGTGGAGGCAGACTACCCACTTATTCCTGGATAGCATCAGTACTGCATACCTCCCGCCATCCTTAAGAATCGACACTTTCAAACTTTGTTACAATTTGAGCTCCTAGTTGGATTCGAACTCGCAGCGGTCAGAGGCGATAAGGTTTCAAACACAGAGTCTTTTTTCAAACACAGCGTCTTTTTTCAATCACATCTTCTTTACCCTCTCGACCACTGATGCGATTTATACACAATCAAACAAAAATACACCTATAAATGAGTATATTACGCTAACTTTATATTTATTTTTGTAATTTGGAAAATTTAAAACTCAACTTTGTATTATTATTTTTTTCATAGTCATGAAGAAATTTTGTCATCTGATAAATGTCGTCCGATAAATGTAGCAAAAACAAACGAAACTTTTCACGTCTGGTCTTTCATTCAGACTATTTATTACGTCATACAATACTTAGTGAAATATGTTTTATAGAATCACGAGACGGAATTAATTAAAAAAGATACTTCTTGAAATATGTTTTATAGAATCACGAGACGGAATTAATTTAAAAGCAGGCGTTAACGCGGCAGAATAACACTACTAAATTAATCACATATATCACGGACAGTCACAAGTACCCTGTCTTAACCACACACCATGAAGAAGCAGCAAAATTCACTCGTTTGACAAACAAATTTAATCAAAGTATAAACTGTGTAAACAAGTTTCAATATCAATTGAGGATATGGGCTGGGTTAATTTTTAAAATAGTGAATGGGAATTGTACAAATGAAAAGGAGTTCTGTTACGAATAAAGGCCCTCAACATTGTGAGAACATCTAGCAAGTTCGTTGATACTTAATTGTACACTCCCTTAAATGTTTATGTGTAACTAAGGTATGTTTAACTAAAATCACGTTATTTTCCAATTTTATTTTAATAATTATGTAGTATGTGTCGCTAAATTAACACTGTAAAATATTTATTTTTTACGAAATCCCATAAATTTAATGAACCGTAAAGAAATAAACCATCACCGTATGAATGATGTTGCACAAGTTGTGTTTATTAAAAAATAAACATGTGCTAAATTATTTTGCACTAAGTTCATAGGTAAGTTAACAATAAATTCACGCCTTATACATTTTAAAACAGTTTATGTCGGGTATTCTCGAGCAACTGTTTTAGTATTATGACCAACGCAAACACCCTATCATATGAAAAGACCTAGACATACTATCGATCTAAACTGTGACCTAGTTAAATCGGCCCTTTTTAAAAGCGAAACTATTTGGCTCTGTTTGTTTGTGTATGGCCATTATATAGTATTATACCATGAATATATATATCGTATTGTTGCTAAACATATGACCGATTGCTATAATGCAATGGTGCTGTGTGTGTGTGTTGGGGGATGAGGAGGTGTGTTTGTTGTGGGGTGGTGGTGGTGGTGGTGGGGTGGGATTGAGGGGGATGGTTTTGTTTGGGGAGGGTGTGGGGCACGAGAGCAAACGTGAAGATTTTACTTATATAATATTACTTCAGTTTTTGCTGTAAAAAAACGCCAAAACGGTTTTACGTTCGATGACACTTGCGATAATGTCATGACATTGAAAATGTAGTAAATGTAAGGTGCCAAAAGGACTTAATCGCCATTTTTTCATCACGATCATGCCTTTTCATTTAAACGCTTTATTGCCCCTGGTTACCGATCTGTCAATGATAAACAACTTTGTTAGTCGTTGTCTTCAACATGTAAATGTATTGTCTTTTTTTGAATTTACCACATAATTATCAAGTTTAATTGCAATAAAAATGACTATACAACAAAATATTATGTTTATAACCTGTTTAATTAATATGCAAGTCTTGTAATTGAGGGTAAATAGATATATTAACAAAGCGCCATAAAGTTGTCTTTGTTCCATGGCACTTTTACAAGTACTATGTTTTATATTTACAATTATAATTATATTAAGCGTTTGAGAGTTAAACGTACCTTGAAATACTCAACACGTACCACAGCAAACAGAATGTAACCATGTAATAGAAACACTCTTGAAAATGACTTTTTGTTGGGTAACACACATATGTAGGGGAATCTCAATTTTATTGTCAGAGAAACTAAACTCTCAATCATTCAAGTTTTAGTTTCTGAAATAGATCCGTTTTGTATCTCCGTCAAAGATGTATGGGTGTCGGAGAGCCGGTCGGGGAGCCAACACCCAGTTATACTGTACAGTAAACATTAAGCTATAAGGAGTAACCATCACTCAATATTACATAACTGTATGCATTATATTTACGTGACTATGATATACTCCTCAAAATAATCTAAGGACCACACTATAAAACAGTAATACTTACTTAATCTTTAATAATCTGGAGATAACATTCATATACAAAGTTAATACATGTGTGCAATGTTACAACTGAAAAAAAGAATACAACTAAACTTAAAAACTGCAAAAAGACAATATTCTTTTTTATTACAGCACTTTAAGTAATAACCAACATCTCAACATGGTCCTTAAATTATTTTTGAGGAGTATATATTTGTATTACATTTCATCGGTGAAAGATTTGGATTTCGCAGTGAAAGAATATTCATAATCGCTAACTATTATTAACTAACTCCGAACACAAAAAAAACACTAACTGTTGCTGTTATGACCTGAATAACATGTAGCTGACGTCGACGTCATCCGCCGATAACGTTCAATAAAGCGAAGAATTTCGGTTAAAATCATACACAAACTGATTTAAAATGCAATAAACAGATTATTTAACTGCTGTGTTCGATTATAGGGAAATCCTTTACTCGATGGTAGACGTGTTTTGTTTGTACACTCATTCTCATACGCTCGTTTGTGAAAACAACCACACGTCTAACATCTGGTAAAGGATTTCTCTATACTCGATCCCAGCAGTTAAATAATCTCTATATAACCTATTTTGAAAGTCGAGCCCTGACATATAACTGAATTGTTACTTAACGGTTCGTCAACTTATTGTCGAGGTTATGTTCAGGTAACCGTGCTATATTCTTACTATTAAATATAGATTGACGTGAGGATATACTCCGATACACGAAACCGCCCGGTCTACGTCCCCATCTGACGTACGGGGAAACAATTCTTTATCACGCAACGGATGTTTCTACTTTACAAATACAGCTATACAATATACACATTTATGTGTTGTACTTACCAACTGAGGAAAACAATGAATTATCAAAGGAAAGTATTTTCCATTTAGTATCGATATAAATATATTTAAAGGCCTAAAACATTTTTCGCCGAAGTTACCTCCCTTGCCAAATAATCCCCCATTTGTATTTTGACCGCAGCAGACGTGAAATGTTGTTTCCATTGTTTTTCAGGTAAAGTATTTAGTTAAAACAGTTTGCGTGATAAAAAAGTTACATGTTTAGTAATTTAGCATTTTTTAAAGTTGTAAAGTTGTATTTTGGCTCATATCGAAAAATGATAAATACTCGCCAAGGCTCGCATTTATCACTTTTCTTATACTCACCAGCGTCTCCGTGGCCGAATGGTTGACTACGTTGCTTTGTAAAACTTCGCCTGTCACCATCTGATGAATATAAGCATGCTATGTATTATTGACGCCGCGAGCTGAGTGAATACAGCTACCATTGGAGCTCATTGCGTAAGGGACGTCACGCGTATACAGTTTCATATATAGGATTGGACCTCTACGCATATGGTAGCTCTATGCGCATAGAACTCCAACATGACCGGAGCAGCTCAATAGGTTGGATGTGTACTGGAGCTAGGCATATAACTTTGACAATGATTTTATGGACAGTAACGAGCTACTGCGTATATCTCTTTATTTTAAATGTAAATCATTACAAGCCGTACGATCAGCTTATAACTCTGTTTGAGTAGTGAATGAACGTGTATGGTTAGTCATCAGGGTCATAACGCTGAAGATGTTACGTGTAGCCAAATTATGTTACGCGTAACAGAACTAACCAACGAAATCACGTTCTTATGTTACGCGTAACATAAGCTAACGTTACGCTTAACATAGGCTTAAGTTATGCGTAACCACAGTTAATGATGCCGTTCTGGCTGTCAGGGTCAAAAGATACAATGTTACGAGTAACTTAAGTATATGTACGCAAAACTCAAGAGAAACATTTCATTGGCTGCTTAAGTTACGCGTAACATACGGACACCATTTGATTGGTTAGTTATGTTACGCGTAACTTAATTTGGCGTTATGACCCTGATGACTAACCATCAACGTGTGTGTATTTCTATAAAGTATATCCGGTATTATATTTTAGAAATATAGATCACAACCACATACAATTCACATGACACGCATATTCTTTTTCTTATGCACCCCGATTTTAGATGCTAATTACACATTTATTATTACCCCTTGCAATGGCAATTGCATACCCTGTCGACTTTCAGTTCTGAAATTTATATCAAAATCTGTCAAAAATATGATGAGCTGCATTTCAAATTATCAATAATATGTTCAGAATACAGTTACCGCCAAACAATAACAGGAAACTGCACTAAAAATAAGTTTTAAGAAATAAGAAAAGGATTGACAATATTTTATATAGAACTCCTTTCGACTGCACCAGACGAGCACATCCGGTTGATTTAGTGTAATTAAACCTATTGTTTGGGGCGCTTGTTTCAGCCAAAGATTTTTGAATGCTTCAGACAAAATACATCTCGTACCTAAATAAGTTGTATATCAGTGAAACAGACATTTTTAGTGGTAAACAAAAATACCTTACTTTTCAAAATCGGTTTTAGAAATAAAAATTTCAGGCGCGAAAGTTGTTTTTGATATTCTGCTGCATGAACAATTTGAAAAACATATTTTTAGAATGTTTATCAAAAAAGGTTTTTAAATTGTTGGATATTCATAAATTAAGACACCCTGAAAGTTTTATAGCAAACTATGAAGGCTAATTGAAGTTATATGAAATTTCTTAATTATCTGCTGTCCCACCAACAAGAAATTTACATGGGGAAAAGCCCCATCAAAAATCATTTGGTCTGTAAAATATTTATTTCTCAACCGATTTTCAAAAGTAATGTATTTTTATTTTCCCATAAACATACCTGTTCTAGTTATATATACAGATATACTTATCTTTTAAATTGCTCCAGCTACTGCAGAAAAACCTTTAGCTGAAACAAGTGCCCCAAACAATAATACGAATTGGGGTGCAACTAACAAACCGCGCCTAATATTTGTCTACTGAACTGACGTTTTGGAAGTTAAATAATACATTACACACGGCATAAAATCTGGTTCATCTCTGACCTTGATAACACTTTGCTATTAGGTCTGTGATCTTCGTTATACAGCCTGGCTTTAAATGTTATAGTACCCTCTTGTGCTACGCTTTACTGCGATGCATCTGAATTTTCATAATTAGTGCAAAAATGGGAAATATAAACAGGATTTTATTAATATTTTATCTACAGTCCCTTATATAACTGAACGACAAAACACAGACAAATTTGTAATAAAAACGTTCCCGATGATAGATCTGGGGCTGAATAAATACTGCCAGCACAAATCAATTTGCAGACAACGGACTTTTTAATTGACTTATTTATGGTGTCATAAAACTGTTTTTGAAAGAACAGAAAGGCAATTGTCTTGTCAATTTGGACATATAGGAAAGAGAAAAGACATGGTTGTTTTGATTTTTGGATTGTACATGTACATTGTTACATTACTTCAGATACAAAATGGTTTATATTGTTATTATTATTGTTGTTATTATTATTACTATTATTATTATATTACTGTTATTATTGTTATTATTATTATTATATTACTGTTGTTATTATTGTTATTATTATTTTATTATTATTATTATATTACTGTTATTATTATTATTATTATTATTATTATTATTATTATTATTATAATTTTAGAGTACATGAGATATAAAATAAACAAGTAACACTACATATAATATAATAAACAGTCGCAACCACGGACAATGGCGACGGAAGACAAATACAAATACGAAATAATTAATAAAAATAATAGGATATATAAATATTGTTTCATATCAGCACTAGTAGAACTGCTACATACATGATGTGTATATATAAACTGACAAAATTAAGTACCACGTTAAGCAATTGTTCATTATTAGGTGGCATTGTGTTAAAAATATTAGTATTTTTTTTTGAAAATTGAAAGATGTAGAAGAAGACATATAACATCTGAAGTTACATTAAGTTTGTGTTTCATCTTCAGCTACTTACTCTCACTTGCCCCTCACCGCTGTCGGTTCGATCCCTCAGGAGCCTAGACATCTTTACGCGAGGAAGCTAACCAGCTGGCTTGCGGAATGTCGGTGGTTCTACCCTGATGCCCGCCTTTGCAGGAAAATTGCACGGAGGGGCACCTGTGGAAGCTGGAAAGTCGCTGTTGGTGCGACTATACAATCCAATTCAATTCAGTTCAGCTACTTAATAATTACACTATTTACTGGAGTTTGTTTGCTTGATGTAACGATCACTAAGGGGAGATTACAACGATTAGTTCCTTGTAACGACAAGTTTCTATAATTAATTAAAGGGTGATTATAACGAAAACTAATATTAGTCTAATTAAAGCAGGGTCCCGATGATCAGTACATGAACAATGTTTATTAATGAATGCAGACAATTCTCAACTTTTTGCGTCTGTGTGATCAAGATCGATTCGGGACGTTTCGGCACCAAACCATTTCGACACCTAGACGAATCGGCACCTAGACGTTTCGGCATCAAAACATTTCGGCATCTATTTTAATTTTTACCCTAGACGTTTCGGCACCCATTTATATTTGAGTATTATAATGTAGTAAAAAAGTAAAGAAATTAAATATTTTCTATAAGATCACTTGTAATTCATTTAAAATGCAAAGTTGATTGCCTTAACGGCAACTTGAGCCTAAATACAACTAAAACATGAACATAATTAGAACCCATATGATAATCACTTGTAAAATTTAAGTAAATATGACTTTTATATTATAATGTAACATGGTCACTGAAATTCCCTTTGTAAAATCGTTTAATTGAAAATACTTGAATATGTTCCCTTTAACATGTATAATAATGTATATCTAAGACCAAATAAAAACGTATCTGTATTCATACAGTATCTTTTAATTCTTCACTTTACCTTCCATCGACGACTACAGGTATGTGACTTGAACAAAGCCTCCACATTTAACTAACCCATTATTAAAAATCGTCTACATAAATCGCATGCGTTATGCTTTTCTTGTTATAGATAAGTTGAAAATTACAACGACCAGTATCTATAGTTAAGAGGAAATAACAACCACGAGTTTCTATAGTTAAGGGGAGATTACAACGACCAGGTTCTATAGCTAAGAGGAAACCGTTTTTATAGTTCAGGGGAGACTACACTGACCAGAATACAACGCCATTTTATAGCCCTGAATCGAAGAAGTGGGGGCTTTATAGGAATCACCTTGTCCGTACGTCCGTCCATACAGTATATAGTTTCTTATATACCGTTTATAGTAAATGCTTTTTTAACTTCTATATTTTACATCTGAAGGCAATAGCACTTTCTATACAGCACTGACGTGATGTGGACATCCCCATATGGTCTAGGCTTTTTCATTGAGATATGCCCCCTTTTCGACTTTGTTTCTTATCTACCGTATATAGTTATGATCAGTTATTGCATTCTTGTGCAGCCAACTTCTCATGTGAATAAATGCAACTTGAAATTTCCATTATTCTTCACAGTAAACAGCACTGACATAAAAACATTACAATCGACCGGCATCAATAGATTTTGATTATATATATAACTGAGGGAGGCGGGGGTGATTATACTGTTCCTTTTCTATAACTAAGGTTGAGATACAAGATACTAGGTTCTATAGCTTGAGATACAAGCTTCTAGGTTCTATAGCTAAGGAGAATATTACATTGGCCAGTTTCTATAGTCAAGGGGGAGATTAAAACGAATAGTTTCGATAGCTAAGTGAGGTAGACGAATGACCAGTATCTATAGCTAAGTGAGGTAGACGAATGACCAGTATCGATAGCTAAGTGAGGTAGACGAATGACCAGTATCTATAGCTAAGTGAGGTAGACGAATGACCAGTATCTATAGCTAAGTGAGGTAGACGAATGACCAGTATCTATAGCTAAGTGAGGTAGACGAATGACCAGTATCTATAGCTAAGTGAGGTAGACGAATGACCAGTATCTATAGCTAAGGTAATTAAGGTAAGATGCAATAGTAAATGGACCGATTACAACAACCAGTTTCTACATCTTAGTCTTGGGATTATAGCGAATAGTTTCTATAATAGATGGACTATAACAATGACCAGTTTTTATAGTTAAGGGAGAACTTTCTACAACTAGTTTCTATACATAAGGGAGACATTACGACGACACATTTCTATACATAAGTGCCAGTTTGTATAGCTAAGGGAGAAATTACAACGACACATTTCTATACATAAGTGCCAGTTTGTATAGCTAAGGGAGAAATTACAACGACCTAAGGGGAGACTACACAAATTAGTTTCTATGGCCAGGAGGGAGATTTCAACGATAAGAATGAAACTGCAACGACCAGTTTGTATAGTTCAAGGGAAAATACAACGACTCGTCCTTTATAGCTGAGGATAATACAGCGACATATGTCTAAAGGTAAGGGGAGTTTATAGGTTAGGGAAGATTAAAGTAACCAGTTTCTCTAGCTAAATTTGAGATTACAACGACAAGTTTCTATAGCTAAATTGGAGATAATAGCGACAGGTTTCTATAGCTAAACTGGAGATTACAACAAGTTTCTATAGCTAAATTGGAGATTACAGCAACAAGTTTCTATGGCTAAATTGGAGATAACAACGACACGTTTCTATAGCTAAATTGGAGATTACAATGACATGTTTCTATAGCTAAATTGGAGATTACAGCGACAAGTTTCTATAGCTAAATTGGAGATTACAGCGACACATTTCTACAGCCAAACTGGAGATTACAGCAACAAGTTTCTATAGCTAAACTGGAGATAACAACGAAACGTTTCTATAGCTAAACTGGAGATAACAACGACAAGTTTCTATAGCTAAATTGGAGATAACAACGACAAGTTTATATAGCTAAATTGGAGATTACAGTGACCTATAGCTAAATTGGAGATTACAGTGATAGGTTTCTATAGCTAAATTGGAGATTACAGCGACAAGTTTTTATACCTAAATTGGAGATTACATCGACATGTTTCTATAGCAAAATTGGAGATAACAACGACACGTTTCTATAGATAAATTGGAGATAACAACGACAAGTTTTTTAAAATTAACTATTAAATGTTTTAATTTTACAAAATGCAATTCTTTTAAGCCGAAATTAACGTTTTATTTCATACCCAAGAAAACCCCGTTTTCGCTTCTTGGAGAAGCGGTTGGATGGGGTATGACTTTATGCACGTGAAAAAAAACGCGCGAATACATTGGACTAATCGCTAGTGGGCGCTTTAATTGACCTAATCTGCCCAGACCGATATCTGAAAGTAAGACATATGCATGATACGGTCTTGACAGTCTTAGTCTCAATTTATTGCGCTATTCCCACATTATAGCAATCCAGATTACAAAAAATGGTGTTTTCCGCAGAATCTGAGATTGTGTAAAGCGTAGTCGCCTTAAAATGTCTGAAAAAATGAAAAATAAAGTGAACAGCAATAAAGACAGTAAAGATATAGCGTACCGCTAAGTATATTGATCAGCAAGTTCCCGTTGTTTAATATAATGATGTACATTTAAATAGCATTGACACCGGCAGAAAATATGCATGTCGTATATAATAAGAATAATAAACACAATTAAACAGCTTAACATGGTATGAACCAGTTCACGTTTTAAATTAATAATTTCATAGCTTTAAAAAACAACAAAAACAAACAACAAAAAGAAGAAGAAGGGCCTCTATCGCTGTCGCAGTATGACCCTAGTGGTTGGGGGCTAACTCAGGAAAGAACCAATGACGGTGAATGCATTTACATAAGTTTAATGCAACTTTTAAAATATGATAAATATACATGTATATACAATTATCTAAAAAAACAAGCGAATACACAGATGAAATATGAAAAGAATGTTCTCATGAACGTTTAAGACGTTCTTAGTATTTTTACTAATATTGAATGTGTCGACTGATTATATACGACACTAAAGTGTTGTTAAAGTTATAACAATGTTGATCTATGATCTAGCGCGATAACTGTGATGCGCGAGAGCTCATGAAGATGATGATGCGCGAATCCAATGGGTGATTGTCATCAAATGCCTTCTATAAGGGTTGATGACGCGATATGTATGATGATTAACCTCCACTGATGTTGTGGGTGATGTTCCTCCAGTGAGGACTGATAACGGACCCACCTCGTGTCCCGGGGGTTGTCGCTTCTAGAACCTGGCCATGCTGCACAGGTAAAGGGGACCGTCTCCACCGTTCTTAAACGTTATGCGTGGAAGCTTAGCTCCACTCCGGAAGGCTTATATCCAAACCTGGATGGCTTATATCCAACCCTGGATGGCTTAGGCTGTAATTATACATACGTTTTAGATGTCGGTTGATAAACATAACAATCTTGCATAATTATCATTACCCAAACAAATCATTATTTAATAAATATATGTAAGCTGTACTAATGATGAGTAGCAATGTATACATATTCTACAACGCCATGTATACGCCATGTACGTCGCTGTTAACCAATGCCCCTAACAACGTTATCAAATCACTCGTATATTACACTCACTGAGTTATGCATGTACACTTGTATGTCAACTAATGCCCATTTTATACAACGCTATGTATACGTGTCGAACATTTATACTAGTCACTCATCTCATTGTTAACTAATGCACCTAATATACACTGTTATCAATTCAATCGTGTATTAAAATCACTGAGTTATACGCCAAATTAACTAATGCACCTATTATACAACGTTATCAAATTAATATTGTTTTACAATTAATGATCAATTACAATAATTACATCTAATAAAGTAACTTCAAAAGCATATGCTAGTCTCAAGTTAATGTTTGAGAAATATCAAAGCTAACCGGATGTCGTAACCGCCAACCAAGATGGCGCCGCCCACTGAATACAAATGTACGATAAAAGTTAATAAAATAAATACTGACCACATATTGCCTGTGAATTTCGCCGTCCAACTCCTGCTCCAAACAAAGCAACTATCAAACAATCCCGGCCAGAACTAGAAGACAATGGGTTTTAAAGCAAACGTTACGCCCAAACCATTATTTCCCCCGTTCAGTCTATGACATACGTGGCTAAATTCGCAGTATTAAAATCTACACGAAAGGACCCTCACACAATTTTGCCTTTCAAGGGAGATAGACCTATACGTTTACATGCATTAGCACAAAACTAAACTTATTAAACGGCCCTTATTAACGGCCACTTAAAATGTGCACGGTTTTCCGTGTTACCTGAATATATCATGAACATTGTGAATTTGGTTCAACTAAACAATGAATTAGGGTGTAACTAACATGTGCTAACAAGAGCTATGTACGACCAATACGCTCTACCCGTGACATTTTGTGACAATCGCTCTACTGGCTGTTTGGAGATAGTGGTTGGGTCAGTGGGGGCAGGGTGGTAGGGGAAATTAGTTGTTGTAGCAATTATGACAAAACCAACCTGAACAAACTGGCAGTCGAACAAATAAATTATGCAAGCTCCCCAAGTTGTATAGAGGGGCCCCTTTATGCAGAAGGACAAAACACGTTTTTATACATGTTTTGCCTCAAGTCCCTACCAAATTAGAATCAAATACATTCACATTTGGACAAGCTATACATTTTTTTGCGCTTTTTCACCCCACCCGATTACCACACGAGGCGCCCCCAGCGCATGGAGGCAAAAACGAAAACTTATTGAGCATCTGCACACCTTTAACTAAAAATACACCTCACATAAACTTGAAATCTCAAAAAATACACCACACATGTACTTGAAATCTCAAAAATACACCACACATAAACTTGAAATTTCAAAAATAATCTCAAAAATACACCACACATAAACTTGAAATCTCAAAAATACACCACACATAAACTTGAAATCTCAAAGGTTACGTGGTCCTGTCTTAATTCCTTTAAGCGATGGAGAAGATTATATTAGCAGGATTTTATAACGGATATTTTGACAATGAAACACGTTTAACCAAAATATTTGTTTTTACTGAAAAATGCGATAACCTCCTTAAAATTACCTATTATATGTTTTGATTTTACAATATGCAAAGTTTTTAAAGAAATATAAAAAGATCGGACAGGGAAAGTAGCATTCATGGAGGACAGTCAACCACACAACACAGAAACAAACACGCAAACAGATAAACAAGAAGGCAAAAGTAATAATACATGCAAACGACATCGCAAACACAAAAGGGTTGACAATAGGGCTACCGCCTTGGAACGGTCTGTGGCAAAGTAGGCCTCTGTGGGGTTTAAACCGGTTCTAGGGTGCACCAAGCCTCACACTTACCCTATTGTCATCCCATTAAAACAGGACAGTGTAAATAACGAAATTCCCGCCATGATCTAATCTCTAACCAACAAGGCAGCATCAATAGGCAATATAAGTAAAACACAAATATGCTCGTGTAAATATAATACAAAAAAAACAATAGTCTAGAAAGTCACAATGCAGGTACTCAGTGACTTGGCAGAAGCCAGAGCAACAAGAGAATAAACCATTAAGGGAACGACAAGAAAGATCATAGACAAACATCAAACGCCACCGTCCCAATGGGCTTTAGGTAGGCGTCATCATAGGGTCAACAGCCTGTCCGGTCATCGTACAATTAAAGAGGAAAGCATAGTGGCGAACTGTAAAAGGGTCCACCACCAAGCATGCAGTACGTTGCAAAATGATAGGGTCATAACCTCTTTTGATAAACTTTTTAACAAGTTTAAAAAAGATAGCATGAAAGTGATCTTGACCAAGAATCTTACGAAGTTTATAAATCACATCACCATGGAAGTCAGGTTGTGATAGTCCGTGTCGCAGAAGAGTCCTTAAATTACTTTTATATTTAGAAAGAAGATCAGAGTTACGATAATACAATTTTGCAAAGATTTTACGATGTTTATGGTAACGGTAACCCTGATTGAGTAGCTTTTTAGTTATACAAAGATTACGAATATTAAAGTCCTCAACTCGAGTACAAGCTTTTGAAAAACGAATACTTTGAGACACATACACCCCATAAGAAGTTGCTCGGGGAACATCCCCATCCAAGTGGGGATAATTAACAATGTCAAAATTAAAATCATCTCTCTTGTCATAGATTTTGCTAATTATTTCACCATTTTCAATCGAGAGATCTAAATCAAGAAAAAAAGTTATTATCAGATATATTAGCTTTGTTAAGCTGAAGTTCTTTAGGATAAATATTATTAACCATAGTTGGAATGAAAGGGTTGTCAATGTTCAATATGTCATCCAGATACCGAGAGGTGTCATTAAAGGCTTCAATAACATCTGCCTGGGTATCTGGTGAAAGACTCAACATGAAATCTCTTTCATAGCAAAATAAAAACACATCTGCGACAAGTGGTGCACAGTTCGTACCCATAGGGATACCAACACTTTTCTATAAACGGTGGTTCTATACCTGACGAAAATATTATCTAATAGGAAGATGAGTTCTTCACAAACTTCATAGCCGAAATTAAGGTTATATTTCATACCTAAGCCAACCCCGTTTTCGCTTCTTGGAGAAGGGGTTGGATGGAGTATGAAAGTTAATACTCGGACCACGTAATGGAGTGAGAGGGAGTTAGCGCCTTTATGCAGGAGGTCAATACACATTTTATATATGTTGTGCCTCAAGTCCCTAAATGACCATACCAAATTTAGATTCAAATGCATTCACATTTGGACAAGATATGCTTTTTTTAATCGGATTATCCCTTATGGAGCCCCAGAGGATTGAGCCAAACATACCTAATCTTATTGCACATCTAGACATACTTAACTAAGAAATACACCATACATGAACTTGATATTTCAAAGGGTATAGACGAAGTTAGTGTCACAAGGCTGAAACTCTATAATCGTATATTACAACAAGCTCCACCAAGTTGTACCCCTGTAGAGAGACTCCGTTATGCAGGAGAGTCAAACCCAATTTTACATATGTTGTGCCTCGTGTAAATAAATGACCATACCAAATTCGACTCGTAACCATTCACATTTGGACAAGATATGCCTTATACTCTCGACCCGATTACCCCTAGGGAGCCCCAGTGAGTGAAGCCAAAATCCGAGACTTTATTGTGCATCTATCTACCCATCCGATCTAAGAAAAACACCGTACATGAACTTGACATCTCAAAGGGTATAGAAGGAGAAAGTGTCATTAGGCCGAAACTCTGTAATTGTAAATTACTGCAAGCTCCCCAAGTTGTACCCCTGTAGAGGGCCCCCCTTACACAGGTCCTCGAGTCCCTAAATTATAATGAAATGCACATATTGGCAAAATATGCAAACTGTTGTGGTTATTGACCTGATTACTCTCTATGGGGTCCCAGAGGATGGAGACAATACGAAAACTTATTGCGCATCTACTCATCCTTAACTAAGACATGCACCTCACATGAACCTGAAATCTCAAAAATACACCACACATGAACTTGAAATCTCAAAAATACACCTCACATGAACTTCAAATCTCAAAAATACACCACACATGAACTTGAAATCTGAAAAATACACCACACATGAACTTGAAATCTCAAAGGGTATAGAAGGAATTATGTCACAGCCCAAACTCGTAATAGTAAATTACTACAAGTTCCCAAACTGTAGAGGGTCCCCTTTATGGAGGAGGTCAAAACCCGTTTATATATATGTTATGCCTCGAGTCCATAAAAGACCATACCAAACCATAATCGTAACCATTCACATTTGGACAAGTTTGTGATTTTGTATATACAGGATGACAAAAGCCCGTTTGCATATGTTTTGCATCGAGTCCCAAATGACAATACAAAATCATAGTCAAATCCATTCACATTTGAACCATATATGTATTTTTTTTGATGATTTTTAACCTGACTATCCATAAGGGGGCCCCAGTGGGCGGAGACAAAACTCGCGACCTTGCTGCACGCCCTTGGGTCAGAAAAAAAGTTAGCCCCTGTGAGATTTGAACCCACGACCACAGGTTACCAATATAGCATATTGTATATTTAAGAACATCAAGGGCCATAACTTTGGTTTTACTGTTCCGATCCGGCTGTTTTTCGAACTTTTCCGAGCTTTCATTAATATTAACAATCTGTGAATGTTTGGTAAAGATCAAATCATGTTTCGCTGAAAGCTGGACACAGGTTCAGGAAAACTAGTATGTACACATTTAGTGTATTAAAAACCTTTAACGGGCCATAATTCCGACGAAAATCTTTCAACCGGAACACGGTGATGATACGCTTAACTTGGATTGGTACTGATCAAGTTTCGTTGAAATCCGGCTCAAAGTTTCTGTACTGAAGACTTTAAAGTTTCCCGGGCTCATGCGCTTCGCGCAATCGTCAAGTTTCTAAAAAAAGTACAAAATAACGGATTTGCACCGCCACCCTATAATTTCTAGACTTGGAAAACCCTGGATCAGTGTTGACCATTTAATATTATATTGGACAAGAAAAAAACAACAACTTTGTATTCGTGGACCGCATTCTATTAAGTTGTATCGGAGAAATACACGCTGTTGGATTCTTTTCTTTGAATTAATATTTGTTTATGTAGTTATCTAGATCTAACTGATTTTATTACCGAATATATGCAACTGAAACCACTGAATATAAACACGTATCCACCACGTATATTAAAATGTGTACCACATATAAAGTCAACAGAAGCACTGCATATAAATACAAACCTACTTCATATAATGTTCAAAGGACCTCATATATTAAATAAACTACATCATATTACATATAATGATAACTAGACCACGTATAATGGTTTATCTACTACATACAATGACTTATCTATCGCATATAATGAATAATCTACTGCATATAAATACTTTTCTACCACATATAAAGATTTATTGACCGCATATAATTAAAAAATGCAATGCATATCATGAAAGGTCTACCACATATAAAGAGAAATGCACTGCATATATAAATCGGCAACATCTCAAGACAGTCATGGCGTTCCATAATTCCGTTTTGTGTTTTTCCTTTATAGCATGTAATGAGCATCTTAATGACATCTGTAATCTTCATAACTTCAGGGGAACCATTACAGCAATGCCGACATTTGATAACAGTAGGAAACCTTAGGGAACCGATAATACATAATATTAATTAATTAGATAGCAAAACAGCGATTGCAGTAGAAATATTTGTTAAAATTTAATATGAACACAGAAATGAACGATTTTGTGGATTTTAGTTACGTGTACAGTATTTAAAAACTCTAGGCACCACAAGTCAGTTTTACAAAAAGCCTGTTCGTTTTAGTTTTTTTTTGGTCGCTTCCGTGGCAGAAATGGTAAAGACGCTACGTTTGAAACCTTCTAGCCTCCTACCGCTGTGGGTAAGAATCTCACGGGGATTTCGACTTGTGAGAAAGTATCGATTCTAATGGAGGCGAGAGGTATACAGCACTGGTTGTACCCAGAACAAAGGTGGGTGGTCTGCCTGCACCACATACTAATTTACCGTGGAAGCTTAAATTTGTAGCTTAAATTTGATGAATATGACCCAAAACATCGTTCATCATCATCTTTTTTTTATATTACGATTTCTTGTATATCATAACTGTAGAAAACATAGCTCTTATAGTTTTATATTCTCTACCTACCATAGAGCTGTGACCCTGGTCAATATCGGTAGAGTATCATAATGTGCCACGTCTCCAGGTTACACTTCCGGTGAAGTTTTTAAAGTTATAACTCAATGCCTGCTTGCCTACCATTAAGCGATGGAAAAGATTATATATAAGTAGGATTCTATAATGGATATTTCGACAATAAACACGTTTAAAAATAAATTTACTGAAAAAATGCGATGGCCTGTTTAACATTACCTATTACATGTTTTAATTTTACAATATGGAAAGTGTTTAATGCGAAATTAAGGTTTTATTTCATACCCCAGCCAATCCCGATTTCGCTTCTTGGAGAAGGGTTTGGATGGGGTTTGAAAGTTAATACTCGGACCACGTAATGCGAACCGTCGTATTACAAGTGTGTAAACCTCAGTTCATCGATCTATTCTTTACCTATTTACTTATCGTTCTTGCAGCCATTGTCTACCTCTCGAGTTTGCCGTATATGGACACAGACCTCCTTCTACCTCAAGTTCTCTGAGCCACTACGCGGGCTTCGCCAGGTGCCGCTAGAGATGACGGAGTTGTTCTACGTTATGACATCTCGTTTTTAATCACGATATATTGCGATAGGTAAACATGGCTTCAAAAATGACAAAAAAGGTAGTGGTTTCAAAAATCGACTAGATCACGTGATACGCGTTCTATGCTTGGACGTGTAGTAGTAAATATTTATTTTACTGAAATACGGCTGTTGTTCAGGAAGGCATTGCGTTATGCCTTCAGAACTCTCGTCGAAAGTCCGACCAGCTGTAGTCTTGACGCATACTGAACCGATTTTCAAAACTAAAAAAAAGTCAAAGCTCTATGGTAGGTTCGGAATATAAAACCATAACAGCTATGATTCTCACAGCTTGTAAATCATCACACGGGTCATTATTGCCGTTATAAGTAAGGGAACAAATTGAGTCCGGAAATGTTTGATCCAAACCGAAATAAAAAATTCAGAACCTATTAAAAAACACAACACTACAATCTATACAAGCTTAATATAAGGAGCAAGCAACCCTCTTATCTAAAACCGGAAAAGAAAACGTCTTAAAACACACAGTTTAATTACTCTACTCCGGGGATAACAATGACAAATTTGCATTTCACGGATGCTTATTTGCATAGATACTTGTTTTTTCAATTTAAATCGACTGTAAACTATGTTTAATGCGCATAACGATTAGATGTGTATCGTATTACACTGGAGACAAAATGGAATAGACTGTTGAATATTTACATTTTCTATCTATCGGTGTGTTTTCATAAGTTAATTGATTTCTCTTTGAGTTTGATCTAACAGAGAAGAATGTCGTTTCTGTTTCAAATCTGTTTTCAAAATAAAAAGTTACCTTTTTAAATTTCTATTTTTGCTTTAAATGATCATCTATGCGTTATAATATTTATATTGCCTATTAGTGTTGCCTTCTTTGTTAGAGAATATAGTATGCGTTTACACTATCTCGTTTTATTGGAACGACAAAAGAGTAAGAATGAGGTTTGATGGATCCTAGAACCTGGTTTAAACCCCAGCGGCCTTTGTGCCACTCCGTTCCAAGGCAGTAGCCCAGTAGCCCTATTGTCACCGTTTGTGTTTGTGACGTCACATGCCTTGCTTCTTATTAACATTGTAATTGTTATTTGTTTTGATGCGTGTGGTTGGTTGACTGTGTTTTATGAAAGCTACTTTTCCTGTTCGACCTTTATGCCTACAGTAACCTTTATACCTACAGTAACCTTTATGCCTACAGTAACCATTATACCTAGTGGAGCGCGGTGGTCTAGTGGTAGAGCGTTGGACCCATGATCCAAAAGTCGTGGGTTCGATTCCCGTCATTGCCATATGCGTTGTGTCCCTGAGCAAGACACTTTATCTGCATTGCATTGCTTAGTACTGGTTCTATCCAGGAAGACATCGAGCGTGATTCAAATAAGTTCATAGAGCTTTCGTTACAATCGATGTAAAATAAATAAGTTTAAACTAACCATTATACCTACAGTACCTACAGTAACCTTTATACCTACAGTAACCTTTATTTCTACAGTAACCTTTAAACCTACAGTAACCTTTATGCCTACAGTAACCATTATACCTAGTGGAGCGCGGTGGTCTAGTGGTAGAGCGTTGGACCCATGATCCAAAAGTCGTGGGTTCGATTCCCGTCATTGCCATATGCGTTGTGTCCCTGAGCAAGACACTTTATCTGCATTGCATTGCATAGTACTGGTTCTACCCAGGAAGACATCGAGCGTGATTCAAATTAGTTCATAGAGCTTTCGTTACAATCGATGTAAAATAAATAAGTTTAAACTAACCATTATACCTACAGTACCTACAGTAACCTTTATACCTACAGTAACCTTTATGCCTACAGTAACCTTTATACCTACAGTAACCTTTATACCTACAGTAACCTGTATGCCTACAGTAACCTTTATGCCTACAGTAGCCGTTATGCCTACAGTAAACTTTATACCCTCAGTAACCTTTATACCGTAACCTTTATACCTACAGTAACCTTTATGCCTACAGTAACCTTTATACCTACAGTAACTTTTATGCCTACAGTGCCTACAGTAACCTTTATGCCTACAGTAACCTTTATGCCTACAGTAACCTTTATGCCTACAGTAACCTTTATGCTACAGTAACCTTTATGCCTACGGTAACCTTTATGCCTACAGTAACCTTTATGCCTACAGTAGCCGTTAAGATGAAACGGTCCGCTACAGCCGTAACACCGTTAGTAGAACAGGGAGAATCAGCGAATAAGCAGAACGTCTTAATAACGTTTGACAGTTTTATGTTTTTCTCTCCTGACATCATTTAATGGTTTAGTGTCTTTTTTGTGCGTTCATTTGGGGTATGAACTGTTAGTTGTCGAAGCACATAGCGCATAATACCGGAAGGGCATTTTGTACGCTATGTGCTTCGACAACTAACAGTTCATATCCCAATGAACGCACAAAAAATGACAAAACGAATGAATAAAACCAACAGTTCGGACACCATAGCAGCATTCCTAGATTTTCATCTGACGAATTCAAATGATTTCATACATACTAAAATCCATTATAAGAGAGATGTCTTTAACTATGAAATCGCTAACTATCCACATTTAGATGGGAACGACTACCTCGTGCTGCTTAATGCGGGGTTTATATCTACCAGCTCATTCGTTTTGCTAGGGCATGTAACGGTGTTAAGGACTTCAAAGATCGAAATCAAATTATTACAAGTAAACTTCTCCAGCAAGGTTTTCTTTATCACAAACTACGTAGATATTTTTCAAACGAAAACCTACTGGAAAAGTACAAAACCAGCCTAAAACTATTTTGAGACTAGCAATAACTCAGCCTTTGATTTATGGAGATGTGATCTATAAACTTCGAAATTAAAGGTGTCTGACGGATTTCCTGACTACTTTACAAAATTAATTAGGAAATCCATCAGAAAAGGATATGAGCCTTTTTAGCCCCCGTGACAGCATGAAGATCCCACTGCGTCCAAAAAATAGAGATGAACGCAGTGGGAACTTGATCTTTTCTGAAAAATGTGCATTTATGAATTTCATGCTACGTCCTAGACAGGTCCCTGCGATGTCCTCGCTGCGTTGCACACGTTCCCACTGATTTCCTTTTACGTACCTGACCAAGCGCCCACTAGGTTGCTTGTGTTTGCACACGTCCCTGCTACGTCCAATCAGATCGAGCTAAGTTCTTGCTACGTTGTCGCTGCGTCAAAGGGGATTCCCCAGGGTGGTATAAATACGGCGCTACTCAGTGAGAACTCCATCCATTTTTCCCGTCCGCGCTACGCTTGTAGTACGGCAATGGAGTCACTACGAGTTGTTGGTTACGTCTATAACGGGTCAATGCCGTCGTTACTACGTCTTTACGAAGTCCTTGCTGCGTGGTGCTCAGAACGTGGAGCAGCTACGCTCATTTTGAACATGTACAAAGTACGCGTAGAGTTTCCAAGACCATGGAGAGCATGCTGGGTCCTTACAGGTTTCTGATGGGTTCCTTGCACGTTGTTGGATTTCTTACTGCGTCCAAGCAATTTTTTCAGCACGCAGTGGGAACTTGATGATACTAATTCAGAGTGTGACGGGGTTTTTTAGTATTGCAACGCGCTTCATGTTTGGTGATTGATCCCTCTACTTCACCATTCTCTTGTGCGATGACCGGACAACCTCGCGGGACTCTATCATTATACCTTCTGAAACCCCGAAAGGGGCGGCTGGTGCATGCACTTTCGTCACTCAGGTTTCTAGGTCGAAACTCTAGATTATGTTTTCTTTCTCTAGTACTATTCTAGATATATCCTTAGGTGTTTCTAATCATGCATTGTTATTATTTTTATATATGTGTACAACAACATATACGTGTATCTTTTGCTAATTTCTCTGGATGTGTACTTTATTGTTAGAGATTTCCTTTTGATGGGATGTACTTTTAATTACAATGTCTTGTCCATTAGGGCGCTCCGGACAGGATAATAGCGAGGTTGTATAGACATAAAATCGATTTAAGCTAACCAGTAGGCCATATTGTCCATTGACCGTTCCCTCTCGTCACCGCTCTTTGTGTTGTGTATTGTCCTTGCATATTTAAGTTGCTCTTTGTTTATGGTTCAGTGTGGACCTACGATGCCATTGCGTTTCTGTTATTTCTATTTACCGTTTTTCTCATTTTACTTATAAGGAAGAGAGCGGTCCACATACCACATATATGCCTATGTGTATGAAATATGTAAAGCCAGTCATATACGTTTTGCGAAAAAATCTAGGCGCAAACGATAACTCAAATACACAAATGAAATACCTTTTTCTTTTCGGAGGACATCAGGCAATTGAAACAAATATTAATTCAATGAAATTACCTCTTAGCTGTAGCTGAATACAGCAGCGTGCATGCACGTGTAAGATATACAAGCGTACTGCCCAAAACCTAAAAGTAATTATTCGTACCAAGTTTTAATTTGATATAACTAATAGTTATCGAAATATTATAGAAACATGAGTACACGATTGAATCAAATTTTCCAAAGACACACACATAGGCCATAACTGATACACCCAGACAACATGCACGCATTACCTTGCTGGTAGTTATTTCCACCAAGAAAGAACTTTGCAGTATATGTCACAATATACCTTTTTTCATTAAAAATATGAGCTCAATGTGAGCAACAAACACTCCTCAAACGGTGCAGACGTTAGAGCATTTGGTAGGCGTGTTATATACATACAATGTATTTCGGGGTATAGAGTAATGGGAAAACGGCTATTTAGTTTTTGATTTAGATTTACAATTTCCGAAATTATTGTACTTTAACTGAGATTTGTTTAATAGGCTATTTTGCACCAATATTTACCAAGTAAGTACCAAACATCAACAAGTTAACCTATTTGATGATTACATTTTGACGTTTTTCTCTAAAATTTGTTATAACAGCAAATATATATATCTTAGTTTATTGTGACAGTATGATTTTTTCATTTCAAAATCACACTTTATTCGGTCAGTAAAGAATATTTCTTTTCTGAGAGGTTTTATACTTAGTGAGACATTTTACATGAAAAAATGCACCAAATCATTTCACTGCGGCATAAATGTATGCTTATGTGATATATTTGCAAGCCTGGCAAATTTTAAAATAATCTTAAGTAAAGGAGCTGAGAAAATTGAATTTAAACTGAAAATGAGTCTTTACTACTGAAGATTCTATACACCCTAATACACTGTATTTGATTATGTAGACACTTTCTTTCTGTTTTTTAAGATTTATAATGCTAACAGATAACATTAGCCACGATTTCTCAAAAATAGGTCGTTTCAGCTGAGGACTGGGTCGTCAGAATGTCAATTTAGTAGTTACATATTTTTTTATGGGTTTCAAGTTCGCTGTTGTTTTCTTGAAATTGTTGCTTATTTTTTTAATTTCGTTTAAACACATTTTGTAGGTTAGGGGTATAGTCGCACCGTACCGTACATTTCGAAACATAACGGATATAGCAGGAGCGTAGTCATGATTTCTAAAAAACAGGCCGTCTTAGCTGAGAACTCGGTACGTCAGAATGTCAATGCTGTCGTCCCGTTTAAAACGTCCCTTTATGGATTTCAAGTTCGCTGTCGTTTTCCCGATTTTCTTTTAAACATATTTTGTAGGTTGGGGGTAAAATCCTACCTTACGTACGGTTTATACATATTTTATGCATCTCTATGCTATAATTAAATTGTAGAAATTATTGTTTTCTGACATTGCTGGAGATGTTACAAAAGGGAAAGGATAACAGAAATTGGTATAAATTTTGCTGATAATTCATGTATAGCTGGCTATCTGCTGTTTAGGATGTGTGAATCCCTATTGAAATGTGCCTAAGTGTTTGTCCCACCTTTAATCTACGATGTAATATGTAATTTAATTAACTTCTTGGTATAACTGACCCCATGTCTGATATTTATTTATTAATGTTGATTTTATATTATTCCATCTTTATTTATGATAACAGTTAAACAAATGATGTTCGCCGATATGTACGGTACGGCACTGATTCTATTATTATCTAATTACATCTGATAGATGTATTACCTATATACATGCTAATTGTTCCAATATACGAAATAAATAAATGAACGAACATTTTATTTTGTCTTAATATAAGTTATACATCCTACTTATAATGGTAATTTACTTTAGTTCCGTTATACTAAGCTAAACTATTCATTTTTTCTTTCGGTATTATCCGTATCACGCACGTGCTATTTCCATTATAGTTCGGAATGTACGGTACGGTACGGTACGGCTTTTACCCCAGCCTATTTTGTACTACACGTCATGTCGGCTATTTTCGTCTAATAATTTCCGAAAAACTCCGGATCAGTTCGTAACTAATCATATATCACTGGAAACGGCGAATTTTTAAATTCGCAAGGGATGTCATTCGCAAAAGTACGCAAAATAAAACTCTCGCGAATCAATCCGAACTTACAGTAACACTTTTTCCCCACACTCCGTGTTCTTTCGCTTTGCACATTCCCACATTTTGTAATAATTTTTGGCATAGTCATTTTAAACTGTAACCCCGTTTCATGGTAAGTTAAAGCTATACCATGTATTGTCCTGCTGGTGCAAAAACGGACCATCGCCTTTAAAGACACATTTCCCAGCTGATTGTAGTCGTTGAAAAGTCGTGGATAGCATGCTTTTTAACTGCTTACTTCTCGCTGACTGATTACCACAGAGACATTATATTGAGGCCCCATCACAGTTTTTTTCTTTTCATTTACTATTACCTTAGATTTTGATATAAGATATATTGTAACTAAAAAAACCACTAGATTGTTTATTATGGGGAAGCATATAGTCGCCGCTTTTTCCGTCCGTCCGTATGTGCGTCCGTGCGTCCGTGCGCTTTTTGGCCGGAGCATAACTCAGAAAGTATGCTTGATAAAAGTTCCTGTGAATGGTAAGGATAATGAGACGGAGTGCAGTTCATAGGAACCATAACTCTAGCTTCACTACTTTTTTAATTATCTCCCCTTTTTGAAAAACCTTATCCGGAGCATAATAGAGTTCCGTACGGATTCATTTTGAATAAGGAAAGGGTATGAATGAATGAATATAAATACACTAAAAGGAAGCAGAACAGGAAATGTTCAAATCTGACCACAGAGTCACGATTTGAACAAACTTGGTAGATGACCATAACCTTAAGGTAAATGCAAAATATTAAACCTCTGGCTATTGTAGTTTCAGAGATGAATAATGTTGAAGTGTTTCCCTATATAAGTCTATGTTTAATATGTGACCACTGGGGCGGGTCCAACTTTGACCTCAGGGTCACCATAAGAACAAACTAGCTAGAGGACCATAAGACGATGTTACATGCAAACTATCACAGCTCTATATCTTGTAGTTTTGCAGACGATTTTTTAAGATTTGTTAAATGAAACGGATAAGCCCCATTGCGGGGGAAATTTATGACCTCAGGTGCACCATTCGAACAAACATATAATGATGCTTCACATAAACTTGGGGTTGTCCGTGGTCGAGTGGTCTCAGACTTGAAATCACATGTCCCTCACTGCTGTGGGTTCGATTCCCCATGGGGCCAGGACTGTTAAGTATGAGTATCAAGCTATCCAGCTTGCTTGCGGAACGTCGGTGGTTCTACTCAGGTGCGCGGCCGTGCACGATAAAAAAATGCCCGGGTTTGCACCTGGGGTCTTCCTCCACCAATAAAAAGCTGAAATGTCGCCAAATGACCTTAGCTGTTGGTGCAACTATAAAATCCAGTTTAATGAATTCATATAAGATTTGATTGAATTCTTACGACGACGACGGACGACGGACAGACAACGGACGGACGACGGACGAAGAGTGATTCCAAAACATCACAATGAGCCTTCGGCTCAGGTGATCAAAAACACTGACAGATGACAACGATTTTTGAATTTTGAAGTCCCGATGAGTTTCTTGCATTTGAGATTTACTAAAAAATGGCAGAGAAGTAATTGATAATAGAGTATATTGTGCTAAAAATACAAAAACTATTAATTGTTAACACGGGTCTTTTAAAAAAATCCATCTATACATAGTTGTTTTAACATATATACAAGTGCACATAAAATGCAAAACGGTTATAATTTTTACTACATTATTACCGTATACACTCTATATGGGACGGGCCTCGTCCTTTGACAAAAAACTAATAATCTCAATTTTCTTGTGCAAATGTATTTCTAACAGCGATTTACAGTTACCTATAGAAATTCTCTCCCCCCCCAACTCCCCCAAATACAATAGGCTCGAAATGTGTCTTTAAGCACTAGTTACGTTTCTGCACAAACGACATAGTATATTTGCCATCTCATGAGATTTCCAATAATTTGCAAAAACTATTAGATAACATTTTCTATGTTGGCAATTTGTTTACAAACAGAAGTGATTTCAAATGATGCTTATGCTTCTTTGGTCAGGTAATTCCGTATGTTTTTCGCTGTAGTGATTATTATTTGCATTTTGTACTATTTTCCAACTTATTTCTCTTTAAATAAAGGGCGACTACAATTCACATGTTTGTTTATTTACACTGCTTTGCAAACATCTCCCCCTTCACCGAAGATTGCTTACTTGCAGATTCGTATGAATCACTACCATGCAATTATGTACATTCAAACGAAACTATATTATGTACGGAAGCATATAGGTACCTTTTGAGTTATGACCTTTGATTTACGACTTTTGACTTAAGACTTATGACTTTTTGTCTTTTGACTTACTGTGTTTGTGTGATCACAAAATACACAAAAGTAGTTTATAGTATGCTTAAAAACGCTAGTGAATTGCACATTAACAGAGTAAACTGGATATCACAAGTCAAACATTTGTTATCTAGACTAGGTTTCTACGATGTGTGGCTAGCGCAAGATGTTAATATTTTTCTTTCGATGTTCAAACAAAGAATTCAAGATATATTTATTCAAGAATGGAACGCAGAATTAAATATATCTACACGAGCACTTTTTTATAGGACCATTTCTACTTTTGAATTCAAACCGTATCTAGATAAAATAAATATATCTAAATTTCGCTCTGCTCTGACAAAACTCAGACTGTCATCGCATAGATTAGAAATTGAATGTGGCCGGTGGCGTAAGCCTGCAAGTGTAACTTTACAAGATAGAAAATATAAACAATGTAACCTATTGGAGGACGAATACCATTTCGTAATTGAGTGCAAAAACTACAACGATTTAAGGACTATATATATAAAAAAAATACTTTTGGAGACACCCAAGCTTCTTAAAATTTACACAACTAATAAATAGCACATGCGAGTCCGAAATCAGAAAGTTATCCGTGTTCGTATACAAAGCTTTTGAACTACGAATACTTATAAATAAATACTAAAGTAACACAGGGAACTTTCTTGAACTTAATTTTACAAGCTCGATATTTGTAAATACATGTTTTATGTATAACTACCTGCTTTATAGAAAGATCTCTCCCAAAGGGATAGGTTACTTATTTACTTAAACTTGCTAAATAATACTGCATATGAATGTTATTGTTTACTCATAAAAATATGCCGTGACTTATACATAATATACGAATATTAGGCTGAATGGATAAGAGAACTAAGTAAATAAATGAGTTATTGCATGTAATGGAAAGAGAGAATTACTTATATTCATGTAGTTTGTTACATACAGTAACTTGCTATATAAATACATTATGCTCTTGCTCATGTCACCAGTGAAATTTATGTATAGATATGTATATTATTTAAACATGTTCATGGGCCATATTTGACTTAAATAAAGAAATAAACTATGAAGTATGTCTATGCGGTTAATTCATTCAAGATGGATGATGCAGTGGAGTCTACATAATCTGAAAGCGCAAACAACAAGGCAATTATTTAATTATTCGATTAATTTATCGATATTTACATAGGTTATGAAGTCATCCTGGTTTATAAAGATAATTAAAGTGCAAATGAAATAAAACCATATCAGTTAACATATGGATGAATGCAAAGAACAAAACAGTAAACAAAACACAACAGAAACGACATTCTACTATCAGATCCGGCAGGTCTACAGTTTGTAACGGCTTTGATTCTGATGATGACCCTGGAAATGACAAGAAAATGATGTTTGTAAATTGCAACAACCACTTGAATTGCAAAAAATAAATATTTTCGGTGACACTGGGCTCAATGTGACAAACATCTACATGATTATATGTATGTGTTGTATCCTCACGGGTCTTATGACCCATTGTAATTATCTGAAAAAACTTCTAATCATGATTGTAAAGATTATATTTTTCTGAAATAGTGTTGCAAACAGTCAGTTAATTCTGAAGAATATTGATAAGTTGCTTTTACAATCCCATCATATGTGTCAAACATAAACATTTTTTGATAATTTGTTTCATGATATGTTTTGTTCAACATTACAGATTACTAAAAGTGAGGAAAGGAATGGAAGACATGCAGATTACAGATAACATTTTGGATATACACGAGCATCTTTGTTTTACTTATATTGCCTATTAATGCTGACTTGTTGAATAGTTCATGGCGGTGATTTCTTTATATACGCTGTCCCGTTTTATTGGGTTGACAGTAAGGTAAGTGTGAGGTTTGGTGCACCCTAGGATCTGGTTTAACACCCCCCTCCCCACACAGGGACCTTTTTTGCCACTGACCGTTCAGAGGCGGTAGCCCTATTGTCAACCCTTTTGTGTTTGTTGTCTTATTTGACCTTTTATTTATCTTTAAATATGTTCTTTGTTTCTGTGTGTGTTTATGGTTGACTGTCTTCATTGAATGCTGCTTTTCCTGTTCACTACACCAGAGGTACTTGCCGACAAGTTATATCGCGCAGAGACGGTGGCATTCTCATCGTCCTCTATGCTATTGAAGAATATCAGACTGTAGCGTCTTTTACTGAGCTGGGGAAAAATGATTTTTTTATGGAATTTATTTCTCACAGACTTTGTTTTATAACTGTTTTATTTTTTCTATTCCTAACAGTGCTATTGTTTAATTATACATATATACATGCATCTAGTGATTGGATTTGTGACATAACAGCCCTTTATCTCTTAACATGTCATTGTTTAGCTGTTTCAATGACTAATATAATATTCATTGTAAGATTTAAAAGCACTACTGACCCTTATATGGCTGACATGATCTGTCATCAGATTTTTGTATGTTCAGTATTTTATACTGGGCTTTTTTTTCAATTCCAATCATCCATAATAATTTATATTATATATTCTGTGATGAATTATAGAAATTTCCCAGTTTGAGAAAATCTATAACATATCCCTTCCTCTACTGTGCTATCTCGCCTAGTGTGCAAGATAGCACAGTAGCCAAAAGTTATGAACTAAACGATAGACGTCACGATATTACGTCACGAATTGACGTCATGATATTACTCCGCGCTGTCGCCAAAGGAGTGACAGAAGAAGGAATACTTGTGTCAAAAGACGATTGGAAAGAAATTCATCACAGAATATATATTATATAGTTTAATTAACATTTTTGTCGTGATACGGAAAATAATTCACTCGTGAGAAATATTCTTACGATATAGAAACACGTGCGAAAACGCACTCGTTTCTATATCGCAAGAATCCTTCTCATTTCCCGTATCACTTCAACAATGTTAATTAAACTCTATATATTCAGCTTTTTATTTTTTCATTATGCACACATGGTAGGCTCTTGTATGATTTAGTTACACACATTTCATATTAACAAACTTGTGTATATTTCAATGCAAATGAATATTGTATTATTATCAATTGTATTAGGAGCACTGTAAATCGTTTAAAACTAATGAGGGAAAATATAAACTATAAATGACCTTTTATATAAAAAACAGATGTCTATATATAATTTTTCGTGCGAGTCGGCCTAAAATCAAATGTGATAGTTCATTATAACATTTAGGTCCTAATTTTAGTTTCATACAAACTTACATATTTGCCATGTGTCTCTATGAGTAGTGGAGCAATTACAACAATATGTTATACACGTTTTATTTAATGAGAGAACTCATTTGAAACTAGTCAATGATCCGTGTTTAAAATATTCCATGGATAATATCAAATGTCTCTCTATTACAAATCAATGTTGACCGTTCCAAGGTGGTAGCCCTATTGTCAACCCTTTTGTGTTTGTGATGTCTTATTTGGCCTTTTATTCATCGTTAAATTTGTTCTTTGTTTCTGTGTGTGTTTTTGGTTGACTGTCGTCCTTGAATGCCGCTTTTCATGTTCGATTTTTATATCTATATTTACATATAGTTCCCTTATATAATATATTTACATATAGTTCCCTTATATAAGAATCAGAAAGGATATGCCCATAGTCATGTCTAGGAAGGGCGATAAAGCGAGATATTATATTGCCCTGTAAAGAGGGGAGATAACATGAATAGCTTTACAACAGTTATCTGTTACAATTCTAGAAGCATGTCTTGTTGGAATAGCGTTTTATTTTTATTACATAGAAACTCAATGAAAAACACAAAGTGACATTATAAAAGGGAGGAAAGTAGTGTGTATTAATGGAGTTTATTACATTTCTATGCGTGAGAGATCGGGATTTCTCAGTGCAAGAATATTCATAATCGCTAAATATTAATAACTAACTCAGAACACAATAATAACTAACGTTGCGACGTCGACGTCATCCGCCGATAACGTTCAATAAAGCGAATATTTGTTTGAAAAACGTAATTTAAAATGTAATAAATAGATTATTTAACTGCTGGGATCGATTATTAGGTAATCATTCACTTGATGGTAGACGTGCTTTTATTTTTCACTCACTCGCGTCCGCTCGTTCGTGAAAAGAACCACACGTCTACCACTCGTGAAGGATTTCCCTATAATCGATCCCAGCAGTTAAATAATCTCTATAAATTGAGAACTTATATACAAAGTTGGAATCTTAATATACATAAAAAATAACAGATGTTGGATTCTTCAACTAATTTTTTTTTTGAAGTCAGATCCACCCTATGTTTTATTTTTTGTGTGATTTTATTTTATTGATTTTTTTTCTATAATAAAGTCAGGTATTTTTCCAATTGCTTTTCAACATTGTCTTGTTTCATATTCTTGCATGCTATACATTTCTCAACTTTAAACAGTATTTGAATATAGTTTTTAAAAACTGTTAATAAACGTAGGATTAGTGTTTTTTAAATTATTGATTGAATATACGTTTTCTGGCAGTAAGGAGGAGATTATTTAAAACAATATCATACTTATCATTTACAAAGATGATGTCAGTTACTGACCATACTGTATTAATATCCTTATATTTATTATGAAAGAGATTAGCAAGTGCTTGCCAAAACTCTTTTGCTACATTACATTCATAGAATAGGTGTTTTATTGTTGATATATCTTCATTGCAAAAAGAGCAAATATCTGTATTAGATTTTTAGAAGTAAACAGTTTGTTCCCAAAATTCTATGATTTATTCTGAATTGCAACCATTGCAGATTTGAGTATTTTGTCTATTTGAAAGGAAGATGAACTAATTTTGACTAGTATATATTTTGAGTAATATCAAGGTGGGGGGATCACGTGGTTTCAAAATGACGTCACCGACGGTAAAACTACCCGCTTCGAAGTAAGATTTTCTTTATATTTTCCTTATTACTTCACGCATTTTCATGTAATATAGCCCAAAGTATCCGGAATTTTATGCACTTTATTCCTTAACTTTGATTGTCGATGAATGTTCTATATATTTTTTGTTTAATCCGCCCCCCATTTCCGAAATGTAGTTTTTCGAGTCGGTCTCGTACACTGGAATGAAGAGGTTTTCATGATATTCGTCATAAAATGTACTCATTTGCATTAGTTCTAGTCCCCAACTTTGCTTTATAAACAAAGAAGTCATAACTACCACAATTTAAAAGTTACATGTGCTACAGTGAAAATAATTATGGAATTTCGAAAATGATCTCGAACACTGGCAGCGTGAAAAGAGATCTCGTGCACTTGTATTTTTATATTTGTTAGGTTCGCTCACGAGTTTTGTAATGCTATGCGGTTTATTTTGTGTATGCGATGCACTTATGAATTTTGGTCATTTGTAGGTGCCAGTGAAGTTTCTATATAGCTATCAACACAATACGGGTAACATTGTGGGTAAGGTTTCCCCAGTATTTTACTTAATACTGCAGATAGATATAAGGGATGGTTATATGTAATGTAGGTCGGATGGCTTACATGTCACGAGAACGAACCCCGGATGCGCCTCTAAAGTGTATAATAAGCGAAATCATTGCGACATATGTTTTGTATCATGTATATGTTTGTATGTTTTGCTTTGTCTCGTACGATGAACAAAACGAAATTATATCATAACCAATCGGAGAGTGGGTGTGTCTAGACAGCAGTACGATAAGTAACTGCACGATATTAGCCGTGCGACAGAGAATGATACGTTATTTGAAAGAATATAAAGAAAACAAAGTAACGTCTGCACATTTTCAAACTACTAGTATAGTTAAAATTGTCCTTGACTTCATATTTGAAAATATATAAATATATAAATATTTGAAATGTACTTCGTCATTTCGGAAGCATCTTTTTGTGCAACAAGACGTTTTCGTACACATACAATGTTGTATTGTATAACAGTTTCGTTGTGTTTTCCGAGTTACTTGTATGTTTCTATTCTATTTCAGGTATTAAGAAGATTTTTCCTGAACGAGGCACTCTTTTCAAAACGGTAGAGACATTTCGGCAGCATGAGTCGAATATTCACAGACGCTCAGGCCAGTACCGTTACTTCAGAAAGAAATATAAAACGATCGGACAGGGAAAGTAGCATTCAAGGAGGACAGTCAACCACAAAACACAGAAACAAACACGCAAACAGACAAACAAGAAGGCAAAAGTAATATTAAATGCAAACGACATCACAAACACAAAAGGGTTGACAATAGGGCTACCGCCTTGGAACGGTTAGTGGCAAAGTAGGCCACTGGGGGGTTTAAACCGGTTGTAAGGTACACCAAATCTCACATTTACCCTACTGTCATCCCAATAAAACAGGACAGTGTAAATAAAGAAATCCCCGCCATGATCTAATCTCTAATCAACAAGGCAGCATCAATAGGCAATATAAGTAAACACAAATATGCTCTTGTAAATATACAAAAAACAATAGCATAGAAAGCCACAATGAAGGTACTCAATGACTTGGCAGAAGCCAGAGCAACAAGAGAATAAACCATTAAGGACACGACAAGAAAGATCATAGAAAGAGAAAGCTCTTTATTACGCGAAGAAGTAACTTGAAGAGCTACACACGCGTCATGTCGACTTTAATAATGAGACATTAGTACGAGGGTCATTCAATAAGTTCTGTCACTAACGCGTTTTAACAATTATGTGCTCATTGTGAGTGTTGTTGTTTGGTACCAAATGAAAGAGAGTTTCAATACCATTCCATTGATGGTAAAATAAATGCTGTATCGTTTGTGTGACGAAAGTTATGGAACATTTAATACACATCACTTATACATACTGAGACATTTTCGTCCTGAGTTTTTTTCAGGTATGTTAATTGTTACTTTTTTAAATGCCTGTTTCTCTTTAAGTACTTGTCGAAGACCTTTGAAATTTCTCAAACATTATCAGTTATATCTGTGCATTACAAGATTCATAATTTAAGCATGGTAGATGAAAAGGCATTGTCTTAGAAATTAACATTTTAAGCTAACGTGTAAAATTAATTTAATGATAAATGGACATTAAATGGAAGGGCAGTCTTCTGAAATAGCGGTTTTGGATGATCAATATTTTCACTAAACATTGTACAAAATTCCACAATAATGTGTTGAATATGAAATTTAAACACTGAAGGACTAGGATTTGTAAACAATATGAAAACATATTAATACTATGAGAATAATTACGACATTTAAAAGATATAACATTTCCGTAAACAAAATGAAGAAAATCAGTGTTATTTCTACTAAAATTAAGGGATATGCATTCACTCATATCTGGTTTGCAGCAAGACCTTTCCGAATTCTCGACAATCATTTTCATGGATTATGGGCGAATAACAACAGATGGCGTACAAGAAAATTTAAAAGCATAGAATTATTAAAATAATTTTTACAACGTTTTGTAACAAGGACATTTTCAAAAATGTCAGTATCCAAAAGGTGTGGTATGGGGAGGTAATTCAGGGGTATAAATAACCGGAAATATTTCATTTTTGTTGTGGAATTTAAGAGAGCGAACCCAGAAGTACTATAAATACACTACTTTATCTCAGTGTAATATCCAATTCAAAGGATATATGCCTAGTGACAGAACTTTTTGAAGCACCCTCGTATTTACATGTTCAACATGAGAAATCAAAACAGAACTTGAAAAGCATGAAATAGCTGCAGAAAAGATTAACCAATCTAACATGTTTATGAAAAATCAGGTTTAAAACTACTGTGACAGGTGAATTCACTCAAAAACTTAAATGGTGAATTGGTTGCATTCTTCGTGTGACATTTTAGAGAGCATGTTTCCTCTATATAATATATTTAACGTTTTAGTTTTACCACTTTTAACATTTCAATATTATAATAGTTTACAACTGAAATCATAAAATGTCAAGACATGTGTTAGTGTGTATTTCATTCGTTTTGGAAAAAAACTGTTTTTCAAAATAATAATGTTATTATTATATTTTGGGATGACTTACAAACATTAAGTGATTTGTTTATCGTTTTGAAAATACTTTGACAATATTAGGTCAAGCGACTGAATGACTTTTATGACCGAAACTATGTTGCCTAATTACATGTTTTTTGATGTACTGCAAGGGCTGAAAAAATATGAAGCACATTGTAAGCGTTTTCAGTTTTATGTTGGACAAATATATTTTAGTGATTTTATTTAATTGACTTTCCATTTGAATGCCTACTGCAATGTTTGGTAACTTCCCAAAATTCTACCGAGGCCTCAGAGTAGCTATGAAAATATATACATTTGATATTTGTGAAGCTTGGTCAAGATTCAATGATAACGAATCATTTATAAATTTTCAACCGAGATGAGTGCACATATAAACAAAAGAAAGTTAATGCCTTCCAATGTCATCGCTTTAGGTCCATTGGGTCTCTTGGATGGGCTATTTTGCTTTGTTAAACTTATGTTCCATTTGCTTTCACTAAGTAAAGTGATTTTATTATGTATTTCGCTGCAAATAAGTTAATCGTTACATTTCGTTTCAAAAATGTTTCAACTACTTTTTATTGTTCATGTGTTGTATTAAGCAGTTTATTATGATTGTGTGATATACATATTGTTTAATACATCCAGTACACTGAAATGAATAAACATATTGTTAAAATTTAACTCCAAATGAATTTATTTTCTTTTTGACTTTACAATAACTTTGTCTGATGCATTCAACATTGCATAATTACACAAATACGTTGAACTTCAAATATTTTTATTATAAGAACATTTGAGGTATACAATTCTTCACTGAAAGTCTAAATGACGTTTTTTTCTGATATTTTCTGGTGACAAACACTGCACATGTACATACTGATAGGCATCCCTGGCACCTAACCGGCGATTATGTAAGGTAAGCAACCTCTGATAAGAAACCAAGGGGACATACCCACAACGACCATACCTAAACTATTGTCTAGAGGAGCAATGATTTAAAACGCTCGTTTTATGAGAAAACTTGCAGTAGGTCACACATTTCTGCGGTCAGTGGTTTCACCAAGGTGCTGTTTGGTGCCAGTAAATAGGCTGATGAGCAACTGGGGTCCTCTCGATTAATAAAGGTGGCCGCCATGTATAGCTTATTAATCGTTAGGAATGAAGTAAAACGGAAAAAAATCAGTTGAGATAAAACGCTTGCCAATTTCTTTTTATTCAGTGAACGTTTTTATTTTGTGATAATTATTTCAAACATTTTACATTGTGTCTTATGGGCATTGCTGTCATGGAAAAAACTCACATACATTCCGAGCATACGCATCGTCATGAGTATCAGAACTCACGGACAATTAATAAATATTAGAATATTTAGACAAATGCAAGTGACCGTTCCAAGGCGGTAGCCCTATTGTCAACCCTTCTGTGTTTGTGATGTCGTTTGCATTTTTTATTACTTTTGCCTTCTCGTTTGTCTGTTTGCGTGTTTGTTTTGTGTTTTGTGGTTGACTGTCGTCCTTGAATGCTGCTTTCGCTGTCCGATATTTTTATCTTTCCTTGACTACTTCAAAATGTCCAGCTTCTAACAAAGTTTTGTTGTAAACAATTTACTTTCATAACGTCTTTATCATTTAAAAACTAGGACATCGCATTGGAGTGGCATTGTATTACTTCTAATAGTCTGTCTATTATTTTCTTTTAGATTTCATCCGGATCCTTTCCCTAGTATCCAATGTATGATTACTGTATAATTTCAAAAAGCATGTTTAATTCTTCATGATATCGTTGCCATACATTGTATGTCTTTGACGTGTTGTTTATCTGCAAAATATCCGTTTCATTTCCTGGCAATCCCAATAGGAAATCACCTCCACTATCCTACCCGAATGTTGGTACCCTATATGAACTACCACTGGCACCTGAAATGATCAGTAATGCTTAAGCACATCGCATAAACAATATACACCGTAAAACAAACGCACAAGTGTACGAGATCTCTTTTCACGTAGCCAGCGTTCAAGATCATTTTCTAAATTGCATAATTATTTTCACTGTAGCGCATGTAACTTTTAAATTGTGGTAGATATGACTTTTTGTTTATAAAGAAAAGTTGCTGGACTAGAACTGATGTAAGTGAGTACATTTTATGACGAATATCATGAAAATCTCTTCATTCCAGTGTACGAGACCGACTCAAAAAACTACATTTCGGAAATGAGGGCGGATTAAACAAAGGATCTATAGGACATTCAGCTACAATCAAAGTTACGGAATAAAGTGCAGAAAAGTCCGGATACTTTGGTCTATATTACATGAAAATGCTTGAAGTAATAAAGAAAATATAAAGAAAGCGGGTATTTTTACCGTCGGTGACGTCATTGTGAAACCACGTGATCCCCCACCTTGAATATGCAAATAATTTATCCATTTTCTTGCTAACTCTGTTGCAGTTTTATTTTAATAGTATTGCATCATATATGGATCTGCATCCTTTTTCATCTTTAAGAATTATTCCTATATTGCTCGAGTAGTCGTGGAAGTTAAAGGCGTAGGTACTATAAGGGCAAATCTTCGAAAGATTCGGGCATAAGAAAGTTGTTCATTTTAAAACATTTTTAAGTTTAACTATTAGAACAATATTAGAAGTTAAGCAATATGGTGATTTAAAATAAAAAAAACAACGTTATAAGACATCTTATACTTGTGCGCGTGCAGCATAATTCAGCAAGGAGGTATATACAGTTGTGACACTAAACAAAATAGAAATAAACACATTTACATAAACATATTTTCTTTTCTGAATCAGGTTAAATAAATAACCAATAAAAGTGAACCTTTAGTCTAGCTTATAGTGCAAACGCGATGATGTTGTCCTCGAAAAGAGACGACGATTTCTTCAGTGAGCACCGGACAACAACAACCGGTGCAATGTTTACAAATTGTACCATTAAAGGTAAACATGTTTGATTCGGCGAAATACAAATTGTATTACATAATTTGTGTGTGTTATTGTTAAAGGCTTGCCAAGAAAGAAGCAAAGTTAGCCCGATGTTAAACTTGTTTGACGATCATCATCAGACGGCTGTGTTCATTTTAGAGGAAGAACGACCTAAATGAAAATGTATAATACTACGGCATTAGTCGTAAAATCTGAAATAAACATCTAACCACATCGTTTACACAACGTAGATAGAGCATTTCAATTATTCGTTGACTGCATACCTAGCTCATTGCAACGTTCACCAGTATGTATTAAATGATAGTCATGTTGCTTACACAGCCTCAGTAGCTCCAGAAGGAGAGCGCCGGTCTTTTACTTTGTTGTCAAGGTCGCGGGTTCAACCCTGGAATTCTTTTAATTTTTATTTTTTATTCCTTTTTTTTTGATTTTGTTTTTATGGAATTCTGAATTTGCGTCAGAAAATATTTTTTATATTGCAGAAGAAAATAGTTTTTATAGTGTATCATCAATACATTTTTCAACTTCATGGAGCCTACACTATATCACATTATATTAAATAATATACTCTAATTTACTGATGAAATAAAGCTAGCTATATTATATAATAAATACTGATAAAGGTGATCCTTTGGGAGCAACAAACGCAATTAAGAGAATAAAGCAGCAGACTCGGTTTTATTGAGTCTGTTCATGAGAAGTTATGAAAGAAGCAACACCTCTCACACCCCATAGCATCGGCTTAAGCGGTATTCTACTCCAAAGCCACATTGTTCCTTAAAAGACAGAGTGTAGGCGTTGTAAAAGGTTATTAATTTAGAACTATTGATTTGTGCAAAATGTCAGTTTTAATGGTGTCCTATTACACGAAATACAATTCAATTTTTTTTCAGCAACATACAATTCGAGTACTAATAATTTGTCATCATAGGATGAAGGTATGATGGCTATTATCAGCACAATATAAAACACAATGTAAGTAATATCTTATATAATCAGTTTAACATTATTAAATAATATTAATTAACCATGACATAATAACACATGCTATGACATGGATATTAAGGTAAAATATCTGTTGATACAATTTATCTTTAGCTTATAACTAACGACTAATGTACCAATTAATTAGCATAATAATAAATACTAATATATTATTGTAACATAGATATTAAGGTTAGAATAGCTGTTAATGGATGCAGCATGTATTTATTTTCTCTAAATAAGTTTTAACTTACGAATAATATGGAAATTAAATTTCGTTCATTACAGTAAGTGACTTGTCCAGGAAATTATTTTAGTGTGAAAACATCTAGTACAGATCCCTATCATGGATAAAAAAGATAACAGGTGAGCATTAAATGGATCATCAGCATATGAATTAAACTCAAATTTGTAACTGTAGTATGTTGTGAAAGATTAGGTTTTGTCTAGCCCGTTTACGGATCTCGACTTAGAGATTAGATCATGGCGGGGATTTCTTTCTTTACACTGTCCTGTTTTAATGGGATGAGGTAGTGTAAGTGTGAGTTTTGGTTCACCCTAGAAACGGTTTAAACCCCCAGTGGCCTACTTTGCAACTAACCGTTCCAAGGCGGTAGCCCTATTGTCATCCCTTTTGTGTTTGTGATGTATTTTGCTTTTACTTTTGCCTTCTTGTTTGTCTGTTTGCGTGTTTGTTTCTGTGTTTTGTGGTTGACTGTCCTCTTTGAATGCTACTTTTCCTGTCCGATCTTTTTATATTTCTTTTACGATCACAATGTCGACCGGGTGTATGTGTGTCAGTTCGTTCGTTCATTAGTTAGTACGTCTGTCCGTCCGTCCTTGCGTCCGACTGTTATCTTCTTCATTATTCGCTGGATATTCACCAAACTTCGCCATATTTTTTTTATACGTATCCAACATTGTGGGTCTCTGTGACCTGCTTTCTATGAATATAGGTCACGTCCGGTCTCCGCTACGTGTGCATATGGCTCTAATACGGCTCGACATGCAGGACGTGTCCTTCTAGTTAAATGTGCCCCGTGTGGTTCCGGGGGCCCCGTTTGGTTCCGGGGCAAAGAATGAGGGCCACTGCAGATCCCGTTGGAGGGGTAGGCAGAGGGGTAGAACCCCCAAATTCATGTTCATTTTATCATTTTTTTGTTCATGCTCATTAAAGGTATTCATCATGACCCCTGTATTGTTTCAGGTGCCATCTCGCTCAAATCACTACAGCAGTGGCAGAAAAACAATAAATGTGGCTACAGCGTAACTGGAGTGTTTACAATATAATTTGCAGCAACTCTGCAGTTCTGCAGGTGAGAAGGTTCTATGCCCATTCTCCATATTTTATCTCGATGTATATGGAGGATGAGCCTGGCATGTTCATTCCTGTTATGCGCCATATAACCTTATATGTGTTGGTGCGCCTTAAAACCCCAAATCAATTCAATTCTAGTTAAATGCGTTCTAGTTAAATGTGTATAATTGTAATTCCTATGTTTTTATTTATTCTCACAGGAAACGCTCATATTGTTTTATAATATAACTTATCTATAAAAGCATGCTTCAAAGAACCTCAACTAACACTGTTTTCCTTTCTATAAATCAAAGAGATATATTTTGGACACACTGAATTTGCATGCTCTATATATTTGTAAAGCATGATCATCCTCTAAAAAATGTTTCTGGTGAAATTTTATGATGTCTTTTGTTTATAATGCGTTATTAGTTATTTTATTAGTTGCAGGTTCTTTCAATGTGCTGTTTGTTCGAATCGAGCTAAGCCGAGGGACAGACGATCGCTTGGTGGTCGCAGCAACAAAGTGCTCAAAAAACATCTCTACCGAACGCTTATGCTGCGCGTGACAGATACTGACGTTATATATGGGAAATGTCGTGATCAACAGAAAATTTTATGCCCAACACTGTAAATTCATTTCCCCAATATAATTCATAGTCTTCACATATTTTAGTATATTACCTTTTTCATTGAACCTATCCATATGACTTTAGTTTTATCCATATTAATATTAAGTATTAAGATATAAGGATTAGGCCAGAAAAAAAACAACTGTGTTTCTGGTTACCCGACCGTCCCTATTTTTTGGCGCCGACCCTACAGATTTTATTATAAAAAAATAAATAAATACGAAAAAGCTGGGTAAGAAACGGTAATGTACGAAAAGATTGAGTACGAATCATGCGCTAAAACATGGCCGCTTCGATGGAGCACTGCGCGTCCGTTTTGGCTATTAAATTGGAAAATGCAGCCATGGGACAGAGAAGTTTATGAAAAACATTAATCATGACATGCTGCCAGCAGATTTGTTCTTCCAATACCACCCAGCCTCAGGAAATGATAAAACTCAATCTTTCACAGCCACATGTAAGATAGAACTCTCAGGGTCGGAGCTATTGTGATCACTTTTTGCCTGTCACTCCGCCTGCCGTCCGTCAACTAGTAAACTCATAATGGCAGAAAATATGTGTTTTCAATTTATTTTATTCAAAACAAACAATTTAGATATCATGAGGTTATTTTCCTTCTCTCCTTGCAAAATCACTACAAATTAACTACTTGACAAAGTTAAAGATACCTTTTACATCGTCCAAACCACATGGGCAAAAAAAAAAAAAAAAAATAAAAAAAAAAAAACAAAAAAAAAACCTACCTACCTACCCTAATATTTTCAACTGAGTAACCAAAAACACAGGTATTTATTTTTTCTGGCCTTATAGAGTAAAACCAAGAAAACAAATTTGTGTTTGTGATGTCACACACCTTGCTTCTTGTTAACGTTGGAATTATTTATATCTACTTCTATATACTAAGTATTTAAGTCAAATCCAACCGAAACTTGCGAGTATGAGAGACTCTTAATGTTTTTTTTATTTTCATAGTATGTTGCATTCATTCAGAAAGAGTTAAGCAAGAGTATGCTAATGGACCTTTGGAAACGGCCGAGCACGACACATACGAAATATTGCAGTCTCGGTTTGATTGAGACTGTTCATGAGCGGTAGTGAAATATGCTAGCTACCGCTCACGCCCTCTAGCCCCGGGTTGAGCAGAACTCAATATTCATAAAATCAATAGTATACAATTTTAACCATCCCGAAGATGGCATGCATACGGCGGTGGACATGGAGTTATATGCTTCCCCATGTCGTACGGCGTATGGTCCCAGTATCTAATAAAATTAAATGCTCCGAAGAGCGAAATAAACATAATGGAATTTAGTTGGGAGCAGCGGTTATGAAGCCTGCGTATCACAAGTTACAGCCAAAAGACTAAATTAAAAAGAAGACAACATATCCTATAAGTGGTTAAACAATACCCAGAGCCTTTTATCGGCCGGAGTAGTGGAACCACCGAATCAAAAATTAAGTAAGAAAACAAAAGAAATTGAAAATGTACCACCGATAACTAAATATAGGTATCGGGCTCAGCGATCTCAAGACAACTAGTAAAACCTGTAAACCACACAGACCAAGAAAGCTATTTGCCAGCAAGGTTCTTTTTGACATCTTGTTAGCTTTAATGGCCGCCATGTGAGCTGATGGAATGACGTGTTGTCGGTCGTCCGTCTTCTTACTTCTTACTTAATTCTTACTTGCGGGCAATCTAAATCTTTACCAAACGTAGAGAGTACTTATATATCAATACGATCTCAGACACTTGAACCAGACAGATGTAACCGCTAATGTCTGAGTTATGGTCCTTGGATTATATAAAAGTGTATACATTGGCCTTGATACAACATCAACATTTTAATTTACCGTCTGGTCTGGAGCAGACGTTCGCAGAATGTGTATATATACTAATACGATCTTGGACGACTTCTTCGAGCAGGTATATTCCATGGTATCAGCACTTGAATCTTCAAAAAATGACCTTGTTACCACCATATCACTTCCATGGTTCATCCAATCCATTCCATAATAATACATTACCGGGCAAGTTCTTGAATCGTCTATATCCAATTGCATTAGAATGAGTTAAATGTCTTTAATTAGCAAAACTGACATGATCTTTCTTGTCGTGCCCTTAATGGTTTATTCTCTTGTTGCTCTGACTTCTGCCAAGTCATTGAGTACATTCATTGTGGCTTTCTAGACTATTGTTTTTTTGTATTATATTTACACGAGCATATTTGTGTTTTACTTATATTGCCTATTGATGCTGCCTTGTTGGTTAGAGATTAGATCATGACGGGGATTTCTTTAATGATACTGTCCTTTTTTTAATGGGATGACAGTAGGGTAAGCGTGAGGTTTGGTGCACCTTAAAACCGTTTTAAAACCCCAGTGGCCTACTTTGCCACTGACCGTTCAAAGGTGGTAGGCCTATTATCAACCCTTTTGTGTTTGTGATGTCGTTTGCACTACATATTTCTTCTGCCCTCTTTTTTTTTGTCTGTTTGCGTGTTTGTTTCTGTGCTTTGTGGTTGACTGACCTCCTTGAATGCTACTTTCCCTGTCCGATCTTTTTATATTTCTTTATACATGCAGTTTGATATTGTTACCGCTACAGTGCTTCTTTTTTTCATCCTATCTTAACAAAATAAGTACAGATTGTGCATTATAATAATGTATTGGACAATATCTTTAACCATGTATAGCTGATGGTATTGAAGGGAGTTATCTGCTTTTGAAATGCAAAAGAAATTGGCATGGAATGGCTTTGTTACCAATATAGAACAAAACTTTCAAAGAATGTGTTAAATAACAAGACATTGGACAAATTGTTCAATCATATATATCCGATGATATTTAAATTAATTGTCTGCCCTTGAAACGGAAGAAGTTAACATAATTTAGCTTTGTTACCACCATAGCACTTTCATTTCCATGCAGTCATAAAGTGTAAATCTAAAACAGACATATTTTACTGCACGTATCACCATGCACACATTAAAAAAGCCACCGTCATAGTTTTGTGATTCTGAAATGCACGTATCTTACTACATGTTAAAAGCATGTAAGGATGCATAGGTAGCATACTGGTATATTATAACTGCGGGTCCGTAGTCCTATATATACATATAGAAGTGGGTGTCTACAGGACTTTTAATTCTACTTTCCAGACTAGCCGAACTGACACTGTTTATCTTCACCAGGGAATTTCTAATACGTTTACACGTAAACACGTAAATTATAGATCAATTTATCACGAATTAATCTTCATTCGGCATCTACCATTTATATTCATGGCACTAATTTTATATTCAGAAATACTCCTTCTGTTAAATGAACACTCCTTACAACGTCTGTACTAAATCGATATAAAGTTAGACCACCAGTTAATATTAATAGGTTAAACAGCAGAAGTACATTCTAAATGTGGTATACAATATGTAGGCCAAACTGGTCGATCAATGGAAGTTCGCTTTCGTGAACATTTGTATAAAATGCGTCAGTCGAAACGATTAAAAAACGTTCATTATACACACTTTAGGGATTCGGGGCATTCCATAGATGATGTTAGCATTCAGCCTTTAGAACATATTGAATTTGATAAAACTCTACCTTTGGTTACAAGATACAAGCTAGACACACAGCTAAAACTCAAATGGATAACGCAGTTAAAATCTCCGTATCCCTTGTGGCTAAACGATAACATTAATCAAGAAGGAAATATTTCCAATAACACGAATACATATGCTTTTAGCATAATGTCTATTCGTAAACGTAAACGATGGTCGCATGGTCGCAGAAAGAACCATAACCTTAAACGAACATTTAAGAAATTCTTTACTGTTGCAGACCTTTATACTATGAGTTCGGGCAGACACGCCCTCCAAAGCAAAGAAGTCAGTCTGTCTGTTTCTTGCTTACAAACTTGACGAAGAAGCGGATACCATTTACGTCCGTACAAATACATTATATGAGGTTGCATCTATTATTCAAAGTTACACGTAACGCAACATATTTTTCATCCGCATATGACCATAAAAGGTATTTTTTTAAGATAATTTATATTAATAAAGGCATCGATTTTATTAATTTAGCCGGAGTATTTACTGACTTGCGGATGACTGACAAACATTTCGAAGTATTTCAAGAATACTGAGACTCCTGTTATATGATACAAGTATACGAAATCAACTAGAAATCTTATTTTTAATTATAACAGGATAGTTTCTGATCTTGAAATCAAAACATTCAATCCTACTGATTCTAAATGTTGCTATGAACCCGCCGGTCACATTCTCACTGGCAATCTTGATGTTATTGAGGATAAGAGGATCCGGCAATTAATTTCCAAAGATCCTAAGTATCGCCTTCCATCATATATTGATTGTAATGCCTGTCGCAATGAAACTGCGGGTTCTTTATCGGATTTCTGTACTAAGTGTTGTGAGCGCGAAAACGCAGACTTACTGCTTGGATGAAAAATATTTCTGAAATCATTAAATTACGTATATTATTTTACAAATCAAATCCATCCCTACTTCCACGGCCGTCTACTTACAATTTACGACTTGAGAAGGGTATTCAGAATCTGCATAATAAATGTGTTCTAGTTCCTGCAGACAAAGCTTCCAACACTATAATTATCTTCTGACGATTACATTATATCAATACTTTGAATGCAGAGCTAGCGAGCGCATCTGCTTATCTAACCACACCTTTGCCGGAGAAGGACATTGTTTCCCAGCATGTGACCTTTATGGAGACTATAAAGGTTTCTGTAAATAGTAAGCAGACGAGGCTCCTTACAATATACTGGATACCCAAACTACACAAAATTCCATACACAGCTGCAGCGTTTTATTGCTAATTCAAGTTCATGTACCACGACCAATATATCAAAACTATTGACCTCACTTTCCGCGATTAAAGAACATATTATTAAGTATTGCAGAAAGGCTTTTGAAAACTCAGGAATCAATCGATTTTGGCCTATCAAAAGCTCCGGAGAAGACCTTGATAAACTACGGTGTAAGCATTTTCATGCCTCTGCTCTAAGCACCTACGACTTTTCCACACTATATACTACTCTACCACATAATATAATCAAGAATAATTGCTTCAGCTTATTCAGAAGACATTTGCTAAGTAAGGTACAACTTTTCTAGCTTGTAATAATGTAAGGGCTTTCTTTACAAACGCCCCTATTGATATTTATAATTTGTGGACCTGTGCTGATGTCTGAAGAGCGTTATATTTCCTTCTCGATAACATATTTATAAGATACGGTAAAACTGTTTACCGCCAGGTTGTTGGTATTCCTATGGGTACTAACTGTGTGCCATTTGTCGCAGATCTGATTTGTACTGCTATGAAAGAGATTTTATGTTGAGTTTGTCACCTGTTAGCCAAAGTGAAGTTATTGATGCGTTTCATAATACATCTCGGTATCTAGATGACATACTTAATATTGATAATCCATTCTTTGCTCATACGGTTACTAACATTTAACCACCAGAGCTCATGTTGAATAAAGCCAACAGTTCGGATACTGAAGCAGCATTCCTCTATCTTCATCTCTCGATTTCTAATGATTTCATACATACTAAAATCTATAATAAGAGAGATGACCTCAATTTTAACATCGTTAACTATCCACACCTGGATGGGGACGTACCTCGTGCTACATCATACGGGGTTTATATCTCCCAGCTCATTCGTTTTGCTAGAGCTTGTAATGATGTTATAGATTTCATTGATCGAAATCAAGTTATTACAAGTAGACTTCTTCAGCATGGTTTTCGTTATCACAAACTACGTAGATCTTTCTCAAAATTCTACCTCCGCCACGAAAACTACTTGAGAAGTACAACACCAACATGAAAACATTTCTGCGACTAGGAATATCACAACCCTTATTTTATGGAGATGTGGTCTATTGACTTCGGAAGTTAAAGGGATCTGGCGGATTTCCTTACCACTTTACAACATTAATCAGGAAGTTCGTCAAAAAAGGGTACTTTAGTATTACAACGCACTGCATGTTTAGTGATTGACCCCTCTACAGTCAGTCACTACACTTCACTTTTCCCTTGCGCGATAACCTCTTTGGACTCTATGATTGCACCTACTGAAACCCCGACCAAGAGACGTAGGTGCATGAGCTTTCGTCTCGGGTTTTCTGGTCGTACCCTAGTTTGGTTTTCTCTTTGACTGTAACTGCTGTGGTCGTTCAGTACAATTCTGGATACATCCTGAGATGTTTCTTATTTTGTATTTTATATAGCCTTACAACATCTTAGTGTTTCTTTTGTTAGTTTCTCTGGATGTGGACTTTATTGTTAGAGAGTTCTTTTCGATAGGATGTAGTTTTGTTCACACTGCCTTGTCTATTTGGGCGCTAAAGACAGGATAATAGCGAGGATTGTGTACACATAAAATCGATTCAAGCTAATCTGTAGGCCTTATAGTCTAGTAAATATATGAAAATATGGTCCAAACCCCGGACAAATTAGTACACAATTGAAACCACTTTTTTCCACCACACAAAATGAGGAAATGAAAATAGAGAAAAATCAAAGTTAAGGCTTTTGAGAAAAAAATATGTAAATATGTCACCTTTTTCTTGCTTTAAAATTTATTTTTTTTCCGGACAATAACACATTAAGTTATTTCTTATCATATTTGTTTGTTTTCTGGCATACCGTTAACAAATTTACTTTAAAATAACAACATATTATGAAGTGAATTGCAATTTTTAATGCGTTAACTTATACTTAAAATCACTCTAAAAGGTCTTAAACGATGTTCGATTACCCCACCCACCGTAAAAAAGTATAACCCTACAGATATCATAATCTAAAATTATCATATTGTTTAAATGCATTCTACAATGTTGTTTTGTCCGAAAACTGGTCAATTTGTAAATAATTATCAATATTTACCAATGCTGATTTACTATTTATATCCATACATAATTATGCAGTATCATAATAAAAGCCACAAATGTGTTCACTGTCCTTTTATAATGAGCTGGTAAACCCCTTGCTGTATAAATGTCTACATATTTCAAGCTAAAACATGTATCCCATTTATCTGAATAGTTCCATTTGCATATGTATCCATGTACAGAAGAAATTCATATCCATATTTGTTATATTGTTATTATATTATATAGTTATCATTGATATTCAGAAGTTTCTATCTGGATTTCAGAATTCAGACAGCTAATTCCTCTACATTCATCAAACATTGTTGAACAATCCAACCCTGTCTTTTGCAGGTACAACGACTAGTATGACAGTCAGTTATGAACTTGCATCTGATAACATGCAATATTCTGTCACGAGCTGGTGTTTCTTTTTCTGTTTTTCAATACTAACAGTTTCCACTTTGAAATCGTTCATCCCCACTCCTGAGGAGCGATATCAGTATTCCCTTTCCAAACCTGAATCTGTGGTTCTTAGATGTGAGTGGAAGTTTTGGGGAGTAACATATGTATCACTGACGGCAACCTTCTTGAAGGATTTAATAAATCTAAGTGAATCTAATGTTCTGGAATATCCGAAGATTTATTTTAGGTCATATTTGCTGAGAAATTCACAGTAATTCCAATAATATCCTTGTTTCCTTGCAAATGTGCAGTAGGCCGGATACATCATGCTTTCCAAAATTCTTGTCATTAAAGTACATATTTTGTCGGAAAATCGTCTGATATGTTAAGAACAGGTTATAAGTCCATCAGGAACAGTAGCATTCACAGAATACAATCACACTTAACAAGTATTGCAACGCAAAGAGGATTACAAACACATTCAATGAAAAAGCACATCACAAACATTTAAGGGATAGCTCTTCATATCAATATCATCTCTGTATTTTTTTGACTTCGGCTGTTTCCAAAGGTCCATTATCATACTTTTTTTACTAAAGCCCAAAAGGACGGTGAGGTTTGATGTTTGTCTGCAGTCTTGACTTGTCGTGCCTTCAATGGTTTATTCTCTTGTTGTTCTGGTTTCTGCCAAGGCACTGAGTACCTTCTTTGTGGCTTTCTAGGATATTATTTTTTTTGTATTTATATATACCCGAGCATCTTTGTGTTTTACTTATATTGCCTATTAATGCTGCCTTTGATGCAGAACATAAGTGGATGAAAAACTTACAGACACCTTATCCACTCGGCCTTAATGACAATATTTATCAAGAAGGAAATATTTCTAAAGATGCTAATATTTACATTTTTTCTATATTTTCTACTGGAAAGCGTAAATCTAGGTCTCATGGTCTTAGGCGTAATGGTAACAGCAAACGTAAATCGCGCGTAATTACTTCTGTCGCTGACTTACATACTATCTTTAAACAGTCTGGAAAACACTCTATGCTTTCACGGCTTACCTATTTGTCCATTTCATCACTAAAGTTGATCGACGAGGAAGCCGACAAAATGTTCATTCGTACAGATCCCTTGTATAACACTGCTTCCATAGTTCAAAGCTATACACAACATGTTCTCCGACCCCATATTGACAAGGAGTCTGATCACGTCAGGCATTTTCTAAAACTACTATATATTAATAAAGGTATTGATTCCATTGACATGCCTAGTATTTTTCGAGATACTCATGTAGTTGATTCTATCTCAAAATATTTCAAAAAATCCGAAAGTCCTGTAATTTGTTATAAGTATAAAAAGCCTACTATGTTATTTTCAACTACAACAAAATAGTTTCTGACCTTGATATAGTACATAATACTCCTAAGGAATGTGGATGCAACACATCAAAATTTTGCTATGCTTCAGCAGGTCATGTCATCACAAGTAATTTTGATATTATTGATAAACGTATTCGGCATTTGTTTTCGAAAGTTCCTAAATAAAGATTACCTTCAACTATTGATTTTAATGTCTGTCGTGCCCAGATCGCCCACTCCATTGAAGAATTTAGTATCAAATGGTGTCGTAGAGAACATGCGGACCCAAACTCACTTTCTACTTGGAAAAAGTCAATTCTGAAAATTATAGATACACGTATTAACTTTTATAATGCTAACCCCTCTTTACTTCCTCCGAGACCTAGGTTTTCCTTTCGTAATTTAAAATCGGGAATTCAGAAATTTTATAATAAATTTGTTTTAGTTCCTGCAGATAAAGCAGCTAATAATGTAATTATTGTTTGACGCCTACATTACCTCAAAGTTTTATCTCTGGAACTCGGCAGCACCAATTCGTATACTCCAGTTAATTCTACTGAGGATGATGTTGTTTCCGCACATATCACTCGGTGCATTACTTTCAAGGCTGGTGTAAACGATAAGCAAAATAAACTGCCTACTATGTACTGGATTCCTAAATTACATAAAAATCCATATAAGGCTCGCTTTATTTCGAATTCTAATGCCTGCACTACAACAAACATCTCCAAATTTTTAACTTCTTGTCTTACTGCCGTTAAAGATCACGTTAGGCTATATTGTGATAAAACATGAAAACTCTGGGATTAATTTATTTTGGTCTATAAAAAATTCAGGAGGCGTTCTTGATAAAATTTTCAATAAAGGTCAAGTTTCATCAATAAGCACTTATGACTTCTCTACACTATAAACAACCTTACCACATCACCTTATTAGAGACAAGCTAATTTCTCTTATTCAAAAAACATTCGCTAGAGAAAATACTACATTTTTGGCATGTAATAATATAAAAGCGTTTTTACTAACGGTAGTTTAGACAATTACACTATGTGGACTTGCTATGAAGTTTGTGAAGCACTCATCTTCCTATTAGATAATATTTTCGTCAGGTATGGAACCACCGTTTATAGACAAATTGTTGGTATCCCTATGGGTACGAACTGTGCACCACTTGTCTCAGATTTGTTCTTATTTTGCTATGAAAGGGATTTCATGTTGAGTCTTTCACCAGATACCCAGGCAGATGTTATTGAAGCCTTTAAAGGTGAAATAGGGCATGTATTTTGAGTATATATTCGGAAATATATATATATAATATACAATCTGTTCAAATCGTACACTTATTGGTTGTCCCGTTTTCTCACAGTAGCCAATTTTATCTCATAGCGCACACGCTTCGAGTTTCGCCCTGGTAAGTGTCACGTGATACTGTGACGTCATTGGTACCACACGATTAGCGGTGTCGCATTGAGTTGTATAGTATTGTCTATGTAGGATTACGTTTTATGGTACTTGTTAAAAATGCCGTGTGCTGTTGCTGGGTGAAAAAGTTTGCATAAAGAAGGACAATATAATAACCTAAGTTTCTTTCGTTTCCCTAATCGAGATAATGATATATATATTAAGATTTGAAGTGTGGGTAGACCGTTAGCGAAGAAAATCGCCCGACTCGTTGAGAAAGTAGGAATCTACGAAAGACGCGCGAGTTTGTAGCAAACTTTTTGAGTTGACTTCGTGGGAAGTCCATCCTTTGGTTTCATTATCTGGCTGGAGAACAAAAGGCCATGCAGATTAAAATCAACAGCGGTACCAACGATATTTGACTATAAAAAATGAGAAGTGCATAACCCCGCCGTCTCCAAGCAAGTTGTATTCGCCTATATAAATTGAAGAAAGGTGAATAGTCTTAGATCTTTATATACACCGTGAATGTTTAGCTGTTGAATTAGAAGCATGCGTCTTTACGTGAATCAATGAAGAGTTGACGGCGCTAATAATATGTAGCCTCTTTTTTTTTTTTAAAAGATTGCTATTAAAGAACGTTCAGCTTATAAATTTAAATGAATCCGGTGAAATAAACACTGTTTTCATTTTAATAATTTTAAATTATACACCCTCTTCTGCCATATATATTATCAACATATATAGGTCTATGGATTTGAAAAAAAAGACAAAATGTTTCATGGATATCTCTCACAAGGCAGAAAATTAATAATATTACTAGCTTTTATATTAATTCAGTAATGTTTTATGGCAAAGCAACAACAATAACTCCTCTTAGCTCGTGCAATAAGTAAAACAAGTATAATAGAATAATATACTTTATATTATGGTAATTTGATATGTTTGGTCCGTTTTCGATCTGTATATCAGGAGTAAGTATACATGAGTAAGTATACTTACTAACTGTCTATATCGTGCTCATAATACATTTGACTATATGTTTTAAATCATAGTATTTTTCTCTCTTTGTGCGCGACAAATTAGAGCTCGCATATCATGTGATATATCAGTCTTGAGCAATACGCGTCTACCCTCGGCGGTATTACACCGCTCAAGTAATGCAATAAACAGGAAATATATCATAAAACTAGGTTTCCCTAAATGGTCCTTGCTTTTGTGATATACCGACGTATGTACCCTAATTAGGCTGCACTTCAATAGTGCACCGCATTATTTGAATATAGTCTCTATTGATATTTGAGGGCAGTGGAGACAAGAGAGCGTGTCATATTGCAAACACCGCTCCTAGAGTGTTTGGTGTTGATGGCGACTTATGGCAAATATATAATACTATAGACATTATGGCGCCGAAATTATATGCTGTTTCATTTATTATTGTTTTTATTCATTTTTTTTTAATCAATTATGGATAATATCTAATAAATATATTTGTTCCATGTAAAATCTGACGCTCGTATTATTGTATAGGTATTAGACCAGGTCCATTCATTCGGAATATACTACATTTCGCGGTTATTGTGTAAAATTGCAGTGTTGCGGGTGACTTACTGTCAGATTTCGATGAAAACAATGTTTACGTTGTTTTTTGTTTGTTGTTGCTGTAAGTGAATAAATACGCCATTTTGTTAGATTAGTGAATAGTGTAATGAACCGCTGAACGTAACAAATGACATGACACGATAGTCTTTACAAGCTCTCCATTTGCACCGGCACCGCGTTCGACTTCATCATCAGCTGAGGAATCCGATGTATTTTCGTCCTCAGACACGTATTCTGGCTCAAAATCGTAAGGTTGCACATTGTGTAACCGTTTTATCACGGGCATTTCCTCTGACTCAGTATCATGATCGCTTAATTCTCATATTTTCACACAATATATACTGTTTTGCGTTCAGTCCCAATGTAAACAAAAAATAGTTTGTTCCCAATGACGTCACTTTCGGTAATTCGAGTTTTTCCCCTTAGATTTTTTTCGAATTTTAGCAATGCCTGTTCGCCTTTTCGATTTTTATCTTTAAAAACATATTTTCACTGAACATACATCAATGGCATAGTAAAAATCATATTTATAATGATATTTAATACTTAAAAACATATCAAAAACGGATTTGTTGATTTAAAACCACGTTCTGCTTTAATGACACCTCTCGGTATCTGGATGACATATTGGACATTGACAACCCTTTCTTTCCAACTATGGTTAATTATATTTATCCTAAAGAACTTCAGCTTAACAAAGCTAATATATCTGATAATAACGCTTCTTTTCTTGATTTAGATCTCTCGATTGAAAATGGTGAAATAACTAGCAAAATCTATGACAAGAGAGATGATTTTAATTTTGACATTGGTAATTATCCCCACTTGGATGGGGATGTTCCCCAAGCAACTTCTTATGGGGTGTATGTGTCTCAACTTATTCGTTTTTCTAGAGCTTGTACTCGAGTTGAGGACTTTAATATTCGTAATCTTTGTATAACTAACAAGAAAAGCTATAATACATGTATTATAGCATGGGGAGTACGGACATATTTGAAAGGCTGTGAAAGGATGATATTGGTAGCATGACATATCAGCAAGAATTTGACCGATCGATTATCAGTCAAGTGACAAATGTCCAAAATGGGG